>CM055276.1:51079891-51352410 GCA_029237695.1 Conchocele bisecta | reverse complement strand
GCAAAATATACTTATCTTGCTAAGTACACTTTGAGGGAGAAATTTTCAATTTAAGAATAAATTTATATAGAGAATAGTAGGTTAGTGCCGTGAATGGGAAAAATATCTGGCAAGGCTCAGGAAACGGGATGGGCGAGGCTCTGCCGAGCACATCCCGTTTCCGTGCCGCGCCAGATGTTTTTTCCCATTCACGGCATTAACCTACTATTCTATTTATCCCGTCAACACCTACAAATGGCTGTAAAATGCAAAAATTGTATTGACTGGATATCAAAAAAGTTTCACGGCACCGTGTTTCACGGCACATACTCGCTGTGTTGACGGGATAATATTTTGTATTATACTGAACTTATTACATTTTGGCTGTGATAGTGTAATAAATTCAGTATAACAATTCTGCATACTTTTAATTATCAAATATATGCAGTCGTTACATATAGTTCTATATGAAATAATCTATTTCGGGAAAAATAAATGATTACTACCTCAAAGTCGACTTTGCTAGATAAGTATGCTTAGCAATTTTGGTGAAATCGGTTACAGATACGAATAAAGTTACGACGAGAATCCGCCAAACTGAAATTACCGCAACCTCATTCTGTGCTGGCTATTGACGCACATTTCGTCTCTGTATTTGTACTCCGCGTTAGACGAACATTACAAATTTTAAAGTGTGTACCTTCGTTTCTACTAACAACCTTAAATTTCGTTCCTCCTTTTCTAAGACGAGTATCAACGAATATTAAGATTCGTTATTTTCGTCTCAAAACGGTGTAGAACCATAAGAACGAATGTTAAGGTCAACTTGTCGTTTTCGTATCTACGTGAAGAATCAACGAAGAGTCGAGATTTCCGTAACCAGTATTATTCCGATTGTTTAACATTCAGATGCATGCGTGTATTAGAGATAACCGGAATATAGGACAAACAGGTGGATTTGGGGTGATTGTGTCTGCAACGTTAGAAAATACGTCCGTTGCGTCCAACAAATATCATAGATACATTGCAAGCTACAGAAGTCTGCTAACGTATTAGCATATAGACTGACAACAAATGCCGTAGACCATATGTCCACAGCCATATTCGCCAACCATGCTTGCTGTGGTGTTTGTTTGAAGGGTGGAATATTTATCTTGATACCACGTTAAAGGTACATGCCCACGCAGCAGGTTACACTGTACTACTATTTTTCATTTTCTGTCATGCCTTATATTCAATTCAATTCGTTTATTGGCATTAAACAGCAAAAAGCACATTTATAGCCATATAACAAACATGTATGATGGTTTCATGGAAATGTGTTCTCACTAGACATATTAGCCAAGAGATATGATTAGGCTAAATCATTTCACAATCCGTTTGTTGCTAGTCCACTGCATTCTAAACTCTTTCTGTCCTCATTAAATTACATATACTATTTTCATCTTTCTCACTCAGGCTGTATGCCACGACAAGCCATTCAAACCGTTATAATAAAACGGTTCAAATGGCGACCACGACCTACACCGAGTGAGAAATATGAACAATACATTTTATTCACTCTAAGCCACATACGTGACACACGAGGTATACAATAGATTACATAATACAACGATGGGTAAAAATACAAAATGCATATGTATAAGCTCACTAGTCATTATAACCATAAAGCATTTCTTATAAAAATAGCTAAATTTCTTAATTGCTTTCCAGATTTTTTTCTCAAATAGCTGTGCGAATTTTAAAATATTTGGTCTTCTAAAATAAAATGGCTGGATATACCGTTTTCGAACTTCATCATAGAAGCGGCACTCGAAAAGGAAATGAAACTCGTCACCGAGAGCACCAGCGCCACATTTGTTGCAGACCCTGCTTGCTCTCGGCACACCTGTCCATCTACCAGTTTCGACCGCCAGTCTATGATTACAAGTTCGAAATCTGCTCAATGTTTTTCTTAACCTTTCCGTGAGATTAATTAAATATGTTTCTAATCCAAACTCTGTTTTAAAGATTCTATACGTAATTCCACGTGAAAGATGAATCGATGCTGGTGAGCCATGACTGAATAAACTGGTTCTGAAGCTGAGTCCTGGCGTAGTGGCTCAGCCAGATAGCATTAACATCGTTCTGGCTAAGCCATACGCCAGGAACTCCAATTTCAGTTAAAATAGATTTAACATTCTGAATACATCGGAAATGAGTCACATTTGCTTCATGTTGTGTATATAATAACTTATACATAAGAAACAATAATTTACTCTGCTTCCCTGAAACTAATTTTGCCCAAAACGAAATAATTCTACATTTAATGTCAATAATAAGCGGAAATTTGCCGAGTTCTCCATAAACCATGAAATTTGGTGTGGATTTCTTTACCCCCAAAACAGTTTTACAAAATTTCAAATGAATTGTTTCTATAGCCGAAATGTTTTCAAATCCCCAGATTTCACAGGCATAGCAGAGAATTGGAGTGATACATTGATCAAATAACTTAAGCTGACAGTCTACTGGAGTTGACAAGTTGTTAATCTTTCTAAATAGGCCGAAAAGAGCTTTGGATGCTTGGTCAATCAAATGTTTCTTAGTCTTATGAAAAGTTCCGTTTTGTGAAAAAACATTTCCCAAATATGTAAAGTGGTCTACAATTTCAATTGTGTTATCGTTATATGTAAAGGCTATCTTTTTTGATGATTTACGTTTTTTGAAAATCATAATTTTGGTTTTTAATGCGTTTACTTCCAATTTCCACTGAATACAGTATTGATGAAAATAATTTAGAGCATCTTGTAGGCGAGTTTCTGTCTCAGACATGAGAATAGTGTCGTCAGCGTATACTAACAAGAATAGTTTAACATATATATCTAGATGTTGAAACATGTCAGATGTAACCGATTGTAAATCTACAATACCGCATACATTGAGAAAATCTTCAAGGTCGTTCAAAAACATGGCAAACAAAAATGGTGACATATTTTCACCCTGCCTGACACCCACCATGCATGGGAAGTATTCTGAAAAGTAATTTCCTACTTTAACACAAGATTTAATACATTTATACATGTTTTTAATTACGTTTAAACATTTCCCGTTTATGCGGGACAGCAACAGCTTATACCAGAGGCCATTTCTCCATACAGTATCAAAAGCTTTCCTAAAATCAATAAATGCGCAGAAAAGAGGTTGCCTTTTACTAAATAGTATTTATATAATTGCATGTAAAGTAAAAATGTTATCAGCCGTACTATATCCTTTCCGAAAACCAGCATGTGCCTCAGTTATAAGCCCATTCTGTTCAGCATATTTTGTTGTCAACCTATTTGTAATTATAGAAGTGAATACTTTACCAAGACAGCTAACTATTGTTATTGCCCTATAATTGTCAGGATCATGCCTTGAGCCCTTATGCTTATAAATTGGTATTATATGACCTTCGAGCCAATCATTTGGTACAATTCCACTTTCAAAAACATGATTAAACAGTTTCACGTAGAGACTTAACATTATGTGTTTAGTGTTTGAAAATATATTCGTTAAGTATAGAATCGCGAGAACAAGCCTTGTTGTTTGACAGTTTGGAAATCGCTGAGAGTATCTCATTTGCTGATATAGGCGTGTTAATGTCTTCATTATTCGGTAAATTTATATCTGCTGCAGCATCAATAATATGTTGTTCATTAATATGATCAATGGCATTCAGTCTTTAAAGTAGTTATAAAATTGATTTGTTAGCATGAATGCAAGTGATATGTTCGGTGTTTTGGACGCCGTTTAAAAGCTTCCAAAAGTCTTTAGGTCTTGACTTTTGCATTTGCCGTATTCGTGCACCGTATTTATGTTTATAGTTGTTCGCATGCGTAGTAATTGTTTTCTTATATATTTTACTCGCACGATGTAAAATCGTTTTATTGTGTGCCGTTTTATGAAAATGATATGCATTTTTAGCCTGCATAAAACATCTCCTATTTATACGACACTCATTTCCAAACCACGGTCTGTTTATGTTATTTTTACGACGAACCGGGCCGTGACGCGCCTGGCCAAACGTTCTGTATGCGGTCTGTGTAAACAAATGACCTATACGCGACACGAACTTATCAAACGATGATTGGTCGACCGTAGCGCTGCCCGTGCTGCCCGTGCTGTCTGGTGCAGCCTGGTCGTGTGTACTACGAGAGCGTTCATTGACTAATATTGTGTCTAGTTCCGTGTGTAAACTCTGGATTACATGTTCATCGATATTATTTACAAATTCGTGGATTTTATTAGGATTCCAATTTCGCAATATGTGTTCCGGCCTACCGTTGTGTGCTAAAGTTGGATTACTCGAGATATTGAAATCAAATGAAATAGCACAATGAACGTCTGAAAGTAGAGGATTAAATTCATGTACTGTGAACTCGGTTGTCGAGAGAAGCAATAATGGGGTGAGTAGAGCATAATCTATTAGACTCGTATCATTACATGTCACTTTTCCAACGCCCTTATCACATCCCATACGCCCATTGGCAATGTACAGATTTGTAGATTTACACAAAGCTATTAACTTATATCCCCAGTTATTGGGTTTGCCGATATCACAGGATGCCCTGTCCATGAGAATATTTGCATCTGCTAACATATGGCTGCTGCACATGAAATTTGCAATATCCTCATCGTCAATGAATTCTGTGATATAATCATTGTCTTGTAAATGATCGCATAATATTTTTGTTCTACTGTTGAAGTCTCCAACTAGACAGACTTCGTCGTAAATGTTGCATAATCGAGAAAGTTCATTTTCTATTTCAATGTTCCAATCTCCGTCTGTGTATAGGGAGCCCTCCGGTGGGATATATACCGTACCAAGCAGAGTGTTGCAATGTCTTCTGTTTCCTATATGAACACCAGCAATATTTAGAAACAGAACAAATTGCGACGCTGTGTCAAGTAGGGTCACATGTGGGAGTAATGATTGTTTTACAAGTACACATATGCCTCCGTATATGCGGGTCGATTTGTGTTGTTTACGATCGTTACGCAGTATTGTGTATCCAGGAAACACAACTGAGTCATACTCGTGTAGATGAGTTTCTTGAATACAGACGATATCATAATTCCGTATAAACTGTTCAAATTCTGGAATATTTAGTTTATCCCTGATACCACACACGTTAAGTGATCCAATTCTAATATGCTCATGTGCCACATTGTCCTAATGGTGTGGACCGGGATTCGCGGGTGGCGGTCGAGGCTTCGCGGGTGGCGGTCCGGTGTGCATGGGTGGCGGTCCGGGGTTCGCGGGTGGGGGTTCATGGTTCACGGGTGGCGGTCCGGGGTTCATGGGTGGCGGTCCGGGGTTCGCGGGTGGCGGTCCATGGTTCACGGGTGGCGGTCCGGGGTTCGCGGGTGGCGGTCCATGGTTCACGGTTGGCGGTCCAGGGTTCATGGGTGGCAGTCCGGGGTTCATGTGTGGTGGTCCATCATTGGAAGGTGGTTGATTGGGGTACGCGGGTGGTGGTACTGGGTGGCCGGGTTGGTATGGATCTCTATTTCCTGATGTCGAATGTGGTTTAAATAGCTGACCATTGATGTACAGTTTGTCCACTACTAAACGACACCTAGCACCTGACCGTTTTGCATCCCTCATCACCGGATACAGCAGCTTCCTTCGGGATTCAATTTCAGGCGGGAACTGTTCATTTACCCCATACGGTTTGCCCACTAATGTGGTGGCCGCTGACTGGCGAATCTGTTCCTTCTCTTTGAAGTCATTAAATTTGGCGACTAGCAGACGTGGTTCATTATGTCGGCGTGGACCCATTCTATGTGCACGTTCAATATTTGGGGTCCCTTCAAATCCCATCTCTTTATTTTTTAAAAAGTCAGTTAGTACCTCTTCTGTATTGCGTTCCGGTACAAAAACACCATCAACAACAGATGTGGCCTCAGGGATTCTTCTAAAAACCAGATTGCTTCCCATGGACCGGGTTTGCACATCTAATAAAGATTCATTCAGTAATTGTAGGTCATGTTTCAGGGACACATTTTCAACCATTGATGTCTGCATATTTTGTAACAACTGCTTATTATGATCATTTTCAGTTTTGATATCTTGGAAAGATGAATTGAAAAACTCCATACCTCTTTCATAGTCAGTTAATTTCACTTTCAATTGTTCCATTTCTTGATCAATATTGTGTACTTTATTTATGACCCAGTTTAGCTGGTTTGAAATTTCATCCAACTTTTGTACCTTCCCACTAATTGTACCCATACTGTCCTCCATACGTTTTAATGCTTCATGTATGACACTCATTGAGTTGTTGTCATTTTGGGGACTACGTTGATGAAGAGATCCATCATGCCCGGGGAATGCTACTGGAGTAGGCTGCCTCTGGTAGTCTATACTGGGCATATATGACACTGCCCCTGTTGTAGCCATTGTGGGTGGGGTATAGGCAGTCATGATAGGAGATCCAATACTAGGCGTTGGGTGTTGCGGGTACATATGTGGCACATCTCTGTTGATGATCAGGTCACTAGCTACCCCATACAGCATACCAGTCTCACTCAGTTGTGTCGCAGACATATGTGAAAATACCGGGGCTGGTGGATTCAAGATGGCGGTTTGTTTACATTGTTCACCGGCCTGTACACACACATTTTTAACAGTTACTTTTGGCGTCTGTATATTTGTTTTCCGTTTGCGTTTTGGCATAGATAGTTAGGTAGTCATCTCCAGAACACAACAATAAGGTGGTTACCAATAGTCAGTCGGTTGTTAGCGATATAAACACAATATCCTTCTTTTTTTTCTTCCCGGTCATTTTTTTACGTGTCGACATGTTTTACCCATCATGCATCTGTAACACTGTCCATGACCAATTTTGGAGTTATTGGGGTTCGGTTTCTATTCAAGCAATTATCAGAATGCAGTACTAGCTAGACATTGTTCCGTGTGGTGTGCATGCCGATGTGCACCCCACAATCCCGCTTGGGGATTCTGGTGTGTCCATAGAAATGCATCCAAAACAGTGAGTGGTGGCCGATGTTATTTATCAACGTTCATGGTTTCTATTCAAGCAATGATCCTAATGCAGTACTAGACATTGTGCCGTGTGCATGCCGATGTGCACACCACAATCCGCTTGGGGATTCTGGTGTGTCCATAGACATGCATCCAAAACAGTGAGTGGTGACTAATGTTATTTATTGAATGTTCATGGTTTCTTTCAAGCAATGATCATAATGCAGTACTGGTTCCTGTATAAATTGCTACATACATGTACATGTAACTATGTGTTGTCATTTAGTCTCCGTCTTAAAGCAAAGTAAACAAACTTTGATAACTTATGTACTATCCTTGTCGACGTATTAGACATGAGTGTTTTAAACTTAGTCACATTTGGCCAGTGACAATAATATGGTTTAAGATATATTTGTCTGAGTTCTCTATACTTTGGACATACAAGTATGAAGTGATATTCAGATTCTATTGCATTCATATTACAGTATATACAAATTCTATCAGCTCGTGGTATGTTTGCATATCTGCCAGTTTCAATTAATAAATCATGTGAAGATAGTCTGAGTCTGAAAAGTGAATTTCTGTATTTGTTAATAGTAATTGTATTTAGGTACTTTTCCATTTCAAAACTATTTTTAAATGAGCTGTATGCTGATAATCTGTTCGAACTATTAATAGATGCGTTCCAGTTTTGTTTATATATATATCAATAATGCTTTGATTTATCATGTTATGATTTATGATCAGTGTATCCTGGTTTTGCCACAACTCAGACATTCCAATATCATCTAGAATTTGTTTAATTTGTGATGCCCAATTGTTGCCTCTATAATTATTGTTATTATTTACATCTTCTTTCAGCATGTTATACATTATTTTAGGTAAAGTTTCGTTAGCTTTCACTATCTTAACCCAATATTTAGTCATTATTCTTTTTCTTCTGATCTTCATAGGATATCTACCTAATTCTCCATGTAGACCGTCAAGATTCGTAGATTTTTTCACTGATAATATTTTTCTTAAAGATTTGCAGTGCATTTGTTCTATATTTTTAGCCTCATGGTTACCCCAGAATTCCGCACCGTAGTTGAGTATGGATCCCACTAGACTGTCAAACAATTTACATTTTTCGGATACTGGTATTTCAATTTGATTAAGCGTTATGAATAGGTTGTGCATGGCATATGATGAATGTTGTGCAAGTCTTTTTTGTGTTCTATTCCAATTTCCATTTTCAAAAAGGTGTGTTCCTAGATACTTAAATGACTGTACTACCTCAATTATTGTATTATTTAATAAAAATTGGTGTGTTGTGTGTCGCCCACGTTCAAATATCATGATTTTTTTTTTTTTTTGTATTTATTTTCAGAGCCCATGTATTACAATAAAGGTTTATGTCATTTCGTAAAGCCTGTAGTGTTTGTGGTGTTTGAGCAAAAACAATTGCATCATCTGCAAACAATAGAATGTAGATTTTCATTTCCTGTGTTGAAAAAATGCCGTCTATATTGTTATTTATGTTATTTCAAATGTCGTTGATAAAAAATATAAATATTAAACTGGAGCTAGGATCACCCTGTTTGACACCGATGTTTGAATTAAAGTAAGATGATGTTTTGGTCTAAAATCGTATGCATTGTTTTACCTCCCTATACATTGCTTGCAGTGCTTTTACAAGTTTGGAGCTGACCCTTTGTTGCAATAATTTTTGCCAAATATAGGTTCTTTCAAGCTTATCGAATGCTTTTTCGTAATCTATGAAAGCGCAGTAAAGTTTTCTTTGTTGACTTAAAGTCTTAGCAATAATGGCATGTAGAGTAAAAATGCAATCTACCGTCGACTTTCCTTTTTGAAACCCAAATTGATTTGGGATAATTTGTTCATGTTTGAAAGACCATTTTGTTAATCGGTTAAGTAGAACCTGCGAATATATTTTACCTAATAAATTAATCAATGTTACTCCTCGATAGTTTTTTGAATCTTCAATGTCCCCTCCTTTAAATATTGGAACTATGATACCCTCCCCCCATGCTTCCGGATATTCGCTATTGTGAAATAGTCGATTGAATAATTGCAGTAAAAAATCAGAAATAATGTTATATGAGTGTTTATAAACTTCTGCGACTAAATTATCAATTCCGCTACTTTTGTTATTATTTTGTGAAACTATTGACTCCTCTATTTCAGAACGACAAATGTCTTTATCTAGGTCTTCGTCCATCTGATCTCGTACATTATTTTCCCTGTTATTAATATATATAGGTTATGTTTCATATAATTGTTGAAAATGTACATGCAAATCCGATACATTTAGTTTCTCAGCAACTGGTATATTTGTTTTATACTGCTCTTTTATTTGCTTACAAAATTGTTTAGGATTAGATTTTCCTAATTCTGATAGTTTTTGTCGTTCCTGTAGCTTATATTTGTATTTTTCCTTTCTTTTAGTGCGGTTGTATGCATTTTTTATGTCAATAAAGCGTTCTCGGTTTTCCTCTGTTTTATTCCTCACAAATGCATTTCTAGCTATTTTGTATTGTTTCATTGCATCATAGCATGCTTTGTTCAACCACCTATTTTTTTACCTATTAGTCATATTTCTGTTGAAGTTGTTTCTTTGTGTTTTACCAAATATCTGTTGAGTATTTTCTTGCATGAAATTTACAAAATTATTAACAACTCCATTTATGTTTGTGTTACTATCTTGGACACTAGTTTGTATATTATTTAATTGAGTTGCTTGGAGTCTAAATGACGCCTGAAATCAATTATTTTACTTGCATCCCATTTAATATACTTCGTATTTCCATCTTCTGTTTCAGATGTCTGGTCTTGTCTTATAGTGTTCCTTCCTATTCCTATATGAATACCGGTGTGATCAGAGAATTCATTTGGGGTCAATATTCGAAAATCATTAATGTAGGAGAAATCATTTATATTTAATATTAAATAGTCAACAGTGCTCGATCCATTTAGTGAATGGAATGTATATTCCCCCATATTCAAATCAGTGAATAATCTACCATTTCCTATTAACATAGATGCGGTCTTGCATAATTCTATCAATCTATATACATGTACATCTATCACCTGATCTCTGTTGGATCGTGGTGGAATTAATACATTCTCAGACATATGATATTCATCTGCATCTGTATAGCTATCGAATGACAAAGAGTCATTTTCTGTGGATGTTCGACAATTTAAATCACCAATAATAAAAGTTTTTCCAAGTAATTTATATTTTTCTAAACCTATTTCTAACTGTTCAAAGAAATCGTATTGGTCAGTAATGACAGTCGAAGTATGTGGTGGAATGTATGTGCAACAAACATATACGTCTTGCAGCACGGGAAAAACCGATCTTTACCATCTACGAATACAGTTTTGTACCAAATATACGGCCGGTGTTTCCTCGGTTTTCTTCTTCTCTTAGAGTAATATATATCGCCTTTCGTGTATCTCGTACTTGTTGTGGCCACTGGATTCCTATGCCTTGATTTGCGTCCTTAAGCCTCTTTTTGATCGGTTTTTCCCGTGCTGCTAGTCGCACCTTTTCCCTGTCGTGGTAGTAGTGAAATTTCGCAACTATGGGTCGTGGTTTACGCGATGACACACCCCCAATTCTGTGCACTCTGTCAAATTTAATATTTCCCGCTTCAATGTTTGTGGTTGTTTCTATCATTTCTTTCAGCAATCTTTCACAGTTTTCATCTGTACCGTCTTCTCTTACCCCGTAAAACATTAGGTTATCTCTCATTGATCGTGATTCTAGTTCAATTAGTTTATCGTTGATTTTTGCTTTGTCCGACTGGTATTCATTAATACATTCTTACATTTTTCCACATGTTTGATGTAGGTTTGTTATTTTGTACTGAGCCTCTTTTATGTCCGCTTTGTGTAGTTCAGTTACTTCATTTATGAAGGAGCATGAGGATTCTATTTTAGCCACTTTGATTTGTAAGGTGTTTACTTTTGTATCCACATCAGACACCTTAACTAGCAGAGAATTGACTGTCTTCTCGATATGTTCTATTTTTGGCATTGAACCCTTTATAATTTTGATATCTTCAATAATCTCTGTCGCCCATGGCGGTGGACCACTCGGTGTTGCGGGGGGATACATGGGCTGCGGTGTAGACATGCCATACGGTTGAAAGTTCATGACTGGCGACAAATTGTGACTATGTGGGTGCATAATTGTTGAAACGTAGTCCTGGCTATATTGAAATGTTTTATTTGTATTGTTTACACTGGTCTGATCAATGTTATTGCTCGAGTGAGTGGCCATGTGTGCAGTAGGTTGTCGTGCCGAGTATTGCTCCTCGCCGGATAATGGTGACGTTGCTTTCCGCTTTCCCTTCTTCTTTTTACCAGTTTTCGGTATTTTCTCATTACCTGACATTTAGTAATTTCTTCAATAACTATCATTTTCCCAACTTTCTTCTAATTTGATGTCCAAAGTTCGCTAATTACCGGTATATTGTTGTTTTTTGGAGAGCACACATTTCCACGAAACATCATGGGTGCCGGACTTGATTTAATATATGAGCCATTTGTCTACCCACTAACGAGTTATTTTTAATTACGGCGCGTGTTAATTTGTGTTAAATTGCATTTTATATGCCGCAACCAGAAAGGGTATTTTCCGACCTCGTGCTATTTTTACCAATACTCGTCACGTGACACGGTCAATCATATCACATCTTTGACATGCGCAGTGAAGTATCGGAAGTTGATAAGAAAAATCTCTGTTCGAGTCCAAATCTAAATCTCCACGTAACTCTTTCCATTTGGTGATAAGGTCGCCAATATTAACCACTCTCTCTCTCTGTACTGCCTGTCCCTCAGACATTTCGCCTTTTTTTTGGCCGACGCCGTTTCATACAATTTCCGTCCTGGACGTTTCGACATGTTGATATTCTTGTTTACATATTGGGAAGCCTACTGGCGCGCGTAGTATACTGCGCTATGCTGCGCATGCGCACCACAAGCCGTGATGTGAAAGTCGTCGTCCCCGCACATTATCCAAATAGACTGTTACCGCCGCGCGTCGCTAACAGTAAATTGATAATTAATAAATGATTATATTTGTATAGCGGGCACTCGTAATTTTTAGAACTGGTGGAATAGTGACATAATAATACACTTATTTAATTCCTATAAAGAACATTTTATGCCTACTGCGCGGGTATGTACCTTTAAGACCTGTAGCCGATTTCATCAAAATTACAAAGTATACTTATCTAGCAAAGTATACTTTGGGGGAGTAATAATTTATTTTTCCCAAAACGCATTATTTCATATAGAACTAACCACTGCATATATTTTGATGATTAAAAGTATGCAGAGTTATTATACTGAATTTATGACATTATCACAGCCATTTTCAGTATAATAAAAATTAATAAATTTATCCTTAAATTGAAAATTTCTCCCTCAAAGTATACTTTGCCAGATAAGTATACTTTGCAATGTTGATGCTACAGAGCAGACTTACAAGTGAATTTCTCAGACAGAAACAGAAAAACAGTAATGCATATATCTCAGTCTAGCTATTTATCGGATAGTTTTTGCGTTATTATATTTCGTGCATAGTTTAAATCTGTTTGATGTGAATTATTTTCATACACATATATAGACAAAATATGTAATATTCATCGTTATTTGGTATAATCATATTGTTTCTGTTATTACATCGATATCACACTTGTGGCTGTGATTGGGGAAATTGGGTTTATGGGAGTTGTGACCAGTGTGGTTCCTGATCAAATAACATTCCTGTAGCCTGATAACGATATATATTCCCTGTTAGATCTGGATCTACACTGGTCGCAAAACCCATAAGCCCCATTTTCCAGTCACGACCACATTTGAGACGGAACAAGAAAATATGGCCTGCGGAGCAGCCAGGAATATTTCAAAAGATCGTTTGTGTCAGGCAACCTCTAATGTAGATTTAGCGCTCCGTAAACGTTGGCCAGGACATACACACAGTCTAGACACCAGGGGGCCGTGTCACTAAACTTCTTACGACTAAAATGTTCGTAAGTGCATATTTAGGATCGTCTGGAAATATCGATTGATGGATTGTTTACAAGAATTGTTTACAAGAAAACATTGTTAATGTGAAATGTACAGACTATCATAATTGTGCACTTATTTTGCACGAAGTATAGCGAAACGGGCCCCAGATGCCTCCCGCCTCTATACCGAGGCCGGGCCATAAACACAGTATAAGAGGACGGAAATCTGAACGGAAATTTCAACCTGTAGTTGACTGGTTGAATGTAATAACGAATATAAATGAATGTAATAATTGGGGCAATAACGACCAGCATAGGCATGTAGACCAATATTGCAAACGCATTTACATTGAACCCACCACACGCTGAAACAGAGAACACCAGGCAGTGTCATTTGATATCAAGTTTATCAGGCACGGCTAGGAAACGAGTTGGAATTCCGAGGCTTGCCTCGGAATTCCTACTCGTTTGCGAGCCGAGCCTAACCTCATTTCGGTATACCTATTCTTTCATGGTGCGGTCGTTATATACGAGTAAAACATATGTGTGAGTTTTGCCTAGTGTTGTTTTGCTGGTGTACGTGCACAGGTAGAGGCGTGCGTACAGATGTGTCATATATTTTCCAAATGCCAGATTTATACTTCCCAAACTCTTGATATGTGGCTGTGACTGGATAAATGGGGCTTATGGGCTTTGCAACCAGTGTAGATCCAGATCAGCCTGCGCATCCGCGCAGTCTGATCAAGATTTACACTGCTAACAATTCTGCCAGTAGACCATCTATTATGTTTCCAAGTAACAGTATAGATCCTCACAATGCTGAAGGCATAAATCCCATAAGCCCCATTTCTCCAGTCACAGCCACATATACGTTTACTGTGCTTGTATGGCAAAGTTAATTAGTATTTATCCCGTCAACACAGTGCCTATGTGCCGTGAAACACGGTGCCGTGAAACATTTTTGATATCCAGTCTATACGACCCAATCACTGCGTATGAATATGTGTTTCAATAATGCTTTAGAACTACTTTGACACAGTAACCTTTGACATTTAGGTGAAGTCTTGCAAACAAAATGATACGCTTGAGAAAAGCGCTGACATTGGAGATTTGGCACTTACTTATGAAATAATGTGAAATGATAATAAAAAAAGTACCAGAAAGAAAGAAAACAAAAACAAATTAAAATGCATCTAATTAAGAGTATTTGTTTACATTTTTGCTGCATTAACCACAGGCGATTGAACTCCCCACCCACATAGCCCCTTAGATAAATCAATCTGCTTCGACTAGTACGTATATATAGATATTTATAATAGTATGGGTGGGGTGTGGGGGGGGGGGGCACTGAATGTGGAGAGGGAACTTCAATCGCCTGTGCATTAACTGGCAGCCTTCCAAGTCCCACAATCCATTGTATTTTGCTGTCTTCTGCAAGCAAGAATAAAATTGGAAAAAGCAAAAACATTGATAAATTATAAATTCTACTTGAGCTTGGAAAAGTATTGCAAAAAAAAAGATGTCTGATTATTTAGATCAAGAAACATTTGACATTTTCTGGGACGACATTAGTGGTAGTGGCAGTGCTGAAAATGTTGGTGTTGAAGTAGTAGAGATCAGTGCAGACGTGTGTGCTGCAATGGGAATTCTGCTATGGCTATGACAAGTGTAAACACGTGTGAAAATGAAACTTTACATACCCAGACTGGCCAGGCCAGAGGCAGAGTGGTGTCGCACTTCAATCGCTGACAATATCCAGTAATACGAATCAGCAATATGTCCAGTCACTATTTGCCGGAGCCACACTGAACATCAACAACATCCATGTGTACAAACAGTAACTGTACATGCTGTTAATTGTAAAATGTCTGCCCAGTGACAGTTAGCTACAATATGCGTAGCGGTAATCGGCTATTACCGCTACAATGCTCTATTCATTATTCACGTTAGCAAAATAAAAGTGACAAAAATAATCTACACATATATGTATATGTATATAAATAAACAATTTCGCAAAATCAGCCCAAAAATATGTTTATTTGTTGATATATTTGACTTTATTCGCAAAATTATTGTCTGGACGTTGCAGCCGTTTCCATCCGCCGCCATCTTTAGTCACGTGATCTCTCATGATTACTCTAGTTTCCATATATGGTAGCGGCGGCCATATTTGGAATGCTGACATACCGCGCGAAACAATGGCCGCCACAACATGTGTTCATTGTGACAAGCAATTTAAAACCAAAGGCAAAGGTTTTAGAAGAAAAAGCTTGAATTCAAAATTAAGTGTGATTGACAAAACAATAAAGGAAGTTATTGAAGCCGAATTTGACGTATTACTGACAACCGAACAGAAGCAAACGCGCTTACTATTTACTATTTCCGGTGGGTTCGTAGTAAAAGTTGTAGGATGACGTCATGTGTATGTTGCTATAGCCCCGCCCACTAAACACGTGATTAGGTCCAGATTTGAATGTTTCACATGCGGGGATATCCGAATGAATCGGGAAATGGAAACAATATGGAGAACACACAGAAAATATGATGGTCGTTTTTATAACCCGAGTTTAAAAGCACAACATCGCCATACCATGCTGTTTTGATATGCGCAGGTCAGAAAATAATGATTTATTGTACTTGTAGAGATAATTTCAAGACCGTTTGTATACTAGTTCGATCATAATCGTGTTCCAAAATGCCGCATCTCGAATCGCGTCGCAAACCAAGAAAGTTGCTAACGTATTTATAGAGCACCGCTTTCATACTGTAGCGAGAGCGGAAGTATGACTATTCATTCTAAGTGACAGTGTGTTTGAAACGCAACGAGTAAGTTGCCGCTCCAAAATCTCATGAACACACGTGTTTACACAGCTGTGTAATTATTAAATATACTTTAATATTCATGATTCTCGACATTATTAAAAGTAGAAATACGTGTAAAAATGTTTTTGTGTGAAATATGCCAAACTACCGTGACATTAAGCGATGTTTGCTTCCAAAAGGCACAGACTTATTTTGTGTGTGCGTAGCAACAATACAAGTTGTGATGCGGTTATCACTCTAGTCGATTCTCCGATGTTGAGGATGTGGCTGGAGTTATCTTTTGAATTTTAAAGGTATTTGTAGGTGTTGACGGGATAAATAGAATAGTAGGTAAGTGCCGTGAATGGGAAAAAATATCTGGCGCGGCACGGAAACGGGATGGGCTCGGCAGAGCCTCGCCCATCATGTTTCCTAAGCCTTGCCAGATATTTTTTCCCATTCAAGGCACTAACCTACTATTCTCTATTTATACATGTTCACGTATACAATGCATGTGTATGTGACTGGAGAAATGCCACCGTTGTAGAACCGGATAATTAAAGGTACATGCCCACTCAGTAGGCACAAACTGTTATTTATATCGGAGACATCATCTGAGACATTTTCTGGCAAAATACACATTCATTCACCATTACCCCACGTAATTATTGACTGTATTATACATTTTACATCAGAAGTAAATTTCCACACTGATATCAGGGGCGATAACCGTGTTTCCTTAAAATATTAACGGACATTGTTATTTAGTCTCTGTATTGAATTGAATGAATTGCATATAATTAGTATACAAAATTAAAAAATATCATGTCATTTGCATATGAAAATCGCCTGATACAACCGCGAGTCACTATCAGTAAACTAAATATTAGTAAATGATTATATCTGTATAGTGGCACTCGTACTTTTCAGAACTGGTGGAATAGTGACACAATCATACACTTATTATACCCACTTTTTTGGGGAAAAAAAATGGGTATATTGTTTTCGTCACGAGTCTCCGTCCGTCCGTATGTCCGTACGTCCGTACGTCCGTCCGTACGTCCGTCACGTTTCTTGTAACTCGAAAAACTTGTTCACCTTCATACCTACGCGCCTGATATTTGGTATGTAGCTTCGTTATCATGTGCAGATGCGCAAAGTGAATTCGGATTTTTCATCCGACCCTCCATCATGGATTATCTCCCCCTTTCGGACTCAGAATTTCCCATTTTTCCTTGTAACTCGAAAAACTTTTTCACCTTCATACCTACGCGCCTCATATTTGCTATGTAGCTTCGTTATCATGTGCAGATGCGCAAAGTGAATTCGGATTTTTCATACGACCCTCCATCATGGATTATCTCCCCCTTTCGGGACTCAGAATTTCCCATTTTTCCTTGTACTCGAAAAACTTTTTTCACCTTCATACCTACGCGCCTCATATTTGCTATGTAGCTTCGTTATCATGTGCAGATGCGCAAAGTGAATTCGGATTTTTCATCAGACCCTCCATCATGGATTATCTCCCCCTTTCGGACTCAGAATTTCCCATTTTTTCCTTGTAACTCGAAAAACTTTTTCACCTTCATACCTACGCGCCTCATATTTG
The DNA here is from genome assembly GCA_029237695.1 of Conchocele bisecta. Taxonomy (NCBI): domain Eukaryota; kingdom Metazoa; phylum Mollusca; class Bivalvia; order Lucinida; family Thyasiridae; genus Conchocele; species Conchocele bisecta. Next base: position 51,334,988 of record CM055276.1, on the reverse strand, counting down.
CTATGTAGCTTCGTTATCATGTGCACATGCGCAAAGTGAATTCGGATTTTTCATCCGACCCTCTATCATGGATTATCTCCCCCTTTCGGACTCAGAATTTCCCATTTTTTCCTTGTAACTCGAAACACTGTTTCACCTTAATACCTACGCGTCTGATATTTGGTTCGTAGCTTCGTTTTGATGTGCAAAGTGAATTCGGATTTTTCATCCGACCCTCCATCATGGATTACCTCCCCCTTTCGGACTTAGCATTTGGGGAAAGTGGGTATATTGTGATGGCGCGCCATCGACCTTTTCTAGTTTAATTACTGTAAAGAACATGTTGTGCCTACTGAGTGGGCATGTACCTTTAAATAAATGTCATGCTTCTAACAAGCGATACTATTGAGATTCTACAGTCAGCATGGTATCATAGCGCCCGTCGGAATCTATATTCGCCCTGTGCGCCGCCATAACAAGCCGTCGTATTTGTTGATATTTTCATGCGCCACCACGATAGTGGAGGGACATTTAGTGTTACCCTCGTCCGTCCGTCCGTTCGTCAGTCCGTCCCGTCCGTCTCGTCCGTCCCATCACATACGTCCGTATGTCCCGTCGGTCACACGGTTAAAGTTTTTGTCTGAGCTTGTATCTTGAATAGTAGTAGGCATACAGCCGTTTGACAAACGGAAATTCCACGTCAAAACCAATTCCCAAAATGACCAATTGAAAATGAGTATCAATGGCGTATGAATCTATCAATACAACGACAAATGATTCCGGCTAGAAACTGCCCAAAAATAATATATCGATTGTCTAGTAACATAAGGTCGAAGCCTCAGAAATAATTTATTCCGTATAATATATCGATGGTCTAGTAACATAAGGTCGTAACTGCTATGCTTTAGCATAGCAGTTACGACTGCTATGCTAAAGCATAGCAGTTACGACCTTATGTTACTAGACCATCGATATATTATACGGAATAAATTATTTCTGAGGCTTCAAACTATATTTACATGTACCATAGTTTACGGTTACCCACACACATACAACATAGTCCCGACTCGTATACAGTCAAACCTCCCGAAAGTCCACCTCTCTACAACAACACCCTCTCTATAACAGCCGCTGTTTTATATCCCAAATGGATGATTTCCTCTATATCTAACCCTCAGACTGCTGAGCACGAAACTATCGTCTCCTGTTGCTTTTGTCTTCTTTGTCAATAAAAACATGTTTTGACAGCACTTTATAATCATTTCCATATGAAATTTTTTTGATCTGAATTATCGAAGAAAATAAATAAACAGCGGACGACAAAATTTACTTCAGCATTAACCTCCCTACATCAGCCACCTCTTTATAACAGCCAATGTTGCGTCTTCCCATGGGTGGCTGTTGTAGAGAGGTTACACTGTAACAGCATGTATCGACACAATTGTATAATTGCATTTCCATGCATCTTTTTCTGTTACAAAGCTATACTGCAATGGTATGTATGATATTTTGTCTGACCGCAATCCGAGTTTCGTCCATTTGTTTCAGTGTGTTTTTATTCATATGAGAGCAACAGTGACAGCTGAGTTATGCATTGTTCGTAAATTTTCGACGTGGTTTGCGGAATATGTGATAAAAATCGGATAAAAATGGTAAATGGGACAAGGGCGGTAACACTGTACCCAAAATCAATTATGAAAGACCAGCATCTGGTGACAAGCACCGTCGTTTTTCCAAGCACGAGTAATTGAGGTACAGCAACATGTTCTGTCACCTAAAGGTGATACTTTGTTTGAGGACGACCATATTCTGGCACCTACTGTCTGTTCCACGTTTTTGTGCCGACGAACCTTTGGCTATTAAACACATTCAATCTAAAAACATATTTAAAAGTAAGTACTTTTTCATCAATAACAAAAAAAGTGACCCTCCCCGAAAAGTTTTATTTGATGAAATTCCATCAAATATTGATTGTATTGTGAAAAAACGATTTTCCTATGGGAATTTAACATGGGGGCTAAAAATAGATTTGTTTTAAATATTTTTTTTATTTGTGGACCGATTTTCAAAATCTAACCTAACGCAATGATCTAATCTAACGCATGATCACGCCGTGGCCAGATTGTCCAACTACTTCTGACCCAGGAAAAACGTGTCTTACGACCGACACGTGTTTCGGCAGACGAAACAAGAAGATGGCGAAACGATAGACAATTTTGTCGTCAGACTATCGAAGATGGCCGTTTCCTGCGAATACACGGATAACGACGAAATGGTACGTGATCAGATCGTCGACAACTGCCGATCCACGAATTGCGGAAGAAACTACTATCCGAGACTATTCTGGATAAATTAAAAACCATCGCACGTACGTACGAACTATCCGAAACTCATGCAAACAAAATGGCAATGCATGATCGCCGCCCCACGGAGGAAGTCAACCAATTCTGGAAACCAAAACCTGGTAAACAACATGAGGTCACTACCAAATGAGGATACAGCCGTCCTGATCAAAAGCAGCAGGCAGCCAATGGATACAGATCCGCCGGGTACGGACATACACAGAAACGCACACCGGGCCAGCGTACCGTATGTTATCGCTGTGGAATCAAGGGACATTACGGAAAAGAATGCATCAAATCGCGAGGTGTCATTTGTAATGATTGTGGAAAAGAAGGTGATTTCGCGAAAATGTGTCAATCAAAAATCAAAAGTGTGCATGCTATAAATCAATCTGATGGTGATGAGGAAATATTTGTGTTACACGGAAAACAAGAGGCCAGTATAGATCTGAACATACAAGGTAAACAATTAAATGTTTTGATTGATTCTGCTTCGTCTGTTAATGCTATTGACCGAGGAACATATGAACAACTTAAACTCGTCGATACTCCGTTACACAGGTCCGATGCAAAAATATACCCAAATGGTGGTAAAACACCGATTCAGTTATTCGGTAAAACAAAATTGCATGTCACAGTCGCTGACCAAACGCACGACATTGAATTTCAAATCATTAACGGAACCGGCAAACCGTTACTCGGTCACAAAACGGCTACCGAACTAGGCTTGTTGCATGTCGGCATGATACATAACGTCTCTGCATGTACAGACACAACTGATCAGATTATCAGGTCGTACGATGACCTATTTACAGGTAAAGGAAAATTGAAAGATTTTCAGTTGCGACTACACATTGATAAATCGGTCAAACCAGTAGCATAACCAGCTCGGAAGATTCCATTTAAAATGCGTCAACAAGTTGAGCATAAATTACAGGAACTTGAGAAACTGGACATAATAGAAAAGGTCGACGGCCCAACTCCATGGGTTAGTGCCTTAGTACATGTACCGATACAGAAAAAGGATGGCGATATCAGGATTTGTGTAGATATGCGCCAAGCCAATAAAGCTGTCCAACGCGAACGTTTTCCGATGCCAAACATCGATGAAACGTTAGAAGAAATGAACGGTTCAGTCGTGTACTCGAAATTAGATTTTAAACAAAGTTTCCATGAGATAGAAATCGAAGAAAAGTCGCGATATATCACAACATTTGCGTCACACAACGGGTTATATCGATACAAACGATTGCTATACGGGATTAACTCAGCGCCCGAAACACACCAGCGAATTATACAACACACAATTCAAGATATTCCTGGTTGCAAAAATATAGCAGACGACATAATCGTATTTGCGAGGAACCAGACTGAGCACGACGAGACTCTGAAACGTCTATTCGCGTGCTTGCGAGAACGTAACTTAACACTCAACAAATCCAAGTGTGAGTTTAACAAAACCGAACTAAGGTTCATGGGACATATACTGTCCAAAGACGGAATCAAAATTAACGAAAGCAAGGTCAAGGCCGTCAAACAAACAAAACATCCGCAGAATCCCACAGAGGTTAAATCATTCCTAGGGTTAATAAACTATTGTTCAAAGTTTGTTCCAAACTTTGCGACAATTGCGGAACCATTGCGCAAATTAACGCGTAAAGATGTAGAATGGGAATGGAGAACCGAACAGCAAAATGCGTTCGAAACGCTCAAACAAAAAATTACCAGCGCGGAAGTGATGTCTTACTACAATCCCGTAGCCGAGACAAGCATTGTAGTGGATGAGTCCCCGTACGGAATTGGAGCTATTTTAAGCAAACAACCAAACGGCGAAGTTAAACCGGTCGCGTATGCCAGCCGAACTTTAACTCTAGTAGAACGACGGTTTTCTCAGACCGATCGTGAGGCATTGGGAGTTTGCATGTGTATCTGTACGGTATGAATTTTGTTGTCTACACTGATCACCGCCCACTAGAGAACATATTCTCAAAGTCGCATGAAGCTACGCAACGTATCCAACGCTGGGTACTCAAATTACAGTCATACAACTTCACAGTTAAATACTTACCAGGGCATTTGAACGCAGCAGATAGGTTGTCAAGGTCACCCCTGACTGACACACGTGACTATCTCGATAACGGTGCCGAGATGTATGTTAATTACATACTGACCTCCACCCTGCCTAAGGCAATCTCCTAGATCAAATGAGACACGCGTGCGAGATCGGTGAACGATCACAATTGGACGAACTTTGTATGGTTGGAGTTTCTAATGTAAATGGTTATGGTACACGACTTTAGTTTGAGCTGGCGATCAGCTATCGGCCAACTATGACCGATAATCCACCCCGGACGGCCTCCGATTCTGTGTGAGATTCTTTCGTACACGCACATTTCGCTTTGGATGGGGTATACAAAATGCGAATAACTGAATAAATGCTGGAAACAGCGATTTGAAGTGAGTATATTCACACACCTAATACCATTTATCGATTGCCTGAGACATATTACATATATTTAATCGATGTTTATTGTGTTTGTGCGAATGGGAAAAGAGAGGGCTCTTTCTATAATAGCCATATTCTTACCCACCTTTCTATAAATAGAAGATGGTAATGTACGAGACAACGTGGGTGGGGTAATGGGATTTTTTTAATAGGCATTTTTTTGGTGTCATAGGTCCGAGTCTTCCACCTGTGCCCCCGATAGTAACAACTCCGTTACCAGACGGTCCGTGGAAAAAGTTGGCCATGGATTTGACTGGTCCGTACGGAAATAACGAACATGTACTCGTTGTAATGGACTACTATTCGCGATTTCCCATGGTTGCCATTCTTAAATCTACAACAAGTATGGCGATCATAAACAAAATACGGGCGATGTTTATCTTGATGGGAAATTGTGACGAAATTGTAACTGACAACGCGAGTAATTTCGTTTCTGGGGAATTTTCACAATTTCTCCAGGAAAATGGCATTAAACACACGCGTGTTACACCATATTGGGCCAGAGCAAACGGTTTAGTTGAAAACTTTAACAAATCGCTGAAGAGGGCAATCCGTGCCGCCGTGCTCGAAAAAAAAACACTGGCGAACTGAATTGTACACATTCTTGTTACATTATCGTGCTACACCGCATTGCACGACCGATGTCTCGCCAGCTGAATTGTTACACAACCGGCAAATAAAGACAAAATTACCGCAGCTTATCAAAACCGCGGTACCGCGTAAATTGAAAATGCGCGACGCAGCACAGCAAACACAGAATATGAAAGATAATGCAAACAAAAACAAAGCGAGCTCTTTCACAAAGTACAAATCTGGCGATTCTGTTATTGTAATAAGACGTAATCAAACAAGGCTTTCACCATCGTGGGAGGAAACACCTCCCCACTGTAGTGAAACAAAAGGGGAACAATAGTTCTCATGAAATCAAGTACTGGCCAATTGTTACGGAGAAATGTATGTCATGTAAGATCGTATTTTGTAAAGGAACAGAATAGTAATTCCACGTGCATACCACAAAATGCACTAAACCAAGGACATAAGCGTGTTCTCAAAACACCAAGTCGGTACACTGGATTTCACATGGGATGACAACATGTATTAATAAACTGAATGTGAACATAGGACATCACTGTCAAATGACTGTTTACTAGATAAACAGAGCTGTCGGAACTGTCGCCAAAACCAGCGTCACCAATCACACACACACGTGTTTCATATTTATTGTTTTAATTACATTTGTCATGATGTATACATGTATCAGTTTCCCACATGAGTGTATCAATCTAAATAGGAGAGAGATGCACTGTATGTAACCGCCCCTTGGAGGCGTGGTTTAGTATTACGTGATTGCTGAGTCAGCAAGCCAGCATCATGACATGCCCCGTGCGATTTTGTATTTTAGCTAGCAGTTAATAGTGCGTTGTTATTATTCTGCATATATACAAGACATTACAACATCTCACATTAACACTGTTTTCTTGTAAACAATTATTGGTTTACATTTATTGAGCATAGGCTGCATATGCAGCCTATGCTCAATAAATGTAAATCCACCAATTGAATTTTCCAGACGATCCTAAATTTGCACTTACGAACATTTTAGTCGTACAAAGTTTAGTGAAACGGCCCCCAGATGTTCAGATACTAGAGCGACTCATAAGACAGAACTGGCTGGCCCTTTCAATGGGGGTGACACTATATTAAACAAACCTTTACTTACTTGCACGCAATAAGCCGCATGTGGAGATTTCTAATTTTATTACGTACCTCTGGCCACACTATAATACTCAGATAAATAGATAACAGTATACACTGTACAATATACAATTATTGACTTTTGAGGAGGTGTACACGAGAGTTACGGACCTGAGAAAAGTCATATTTACCGAGGCCGAAGACCGAGGTGAATATGACTGTTTTTAGGTTCGTAAATCTCGTGTACACCGACTCAAAAGACAATGATTATTTTATTATGTGACTTACGGTTTTGCGGAAACCCGACTGACATGTATGTACAAGTTTGCTTCAGTTTGCATCCATTGTTTTTGTTTTACTGTCAAGTGCGAAGTACATTTGTAAGCTGGTTGCTGATTGGATGATACTATTTGCGTACTTTTGTTCGATTGGCTCGTCATTGAACCGTGTCATGTTTCCGTTGCGTGATCAGTGACTCGTGCATCCAGGTCAATATCACATTTAGAATATCACTATCGGAGTCGTCGCGCAAACGAGACGCGTCCGAGATCCGATATTCAGGTGAATATCATATATGTCCGCAATCATGTGAGCCTCTATTGGGCAATCCGATTGGCTGGATTTCTCAGTCATATAATAATCACAGATGTCCACGTATTTTAATACAGATACAGTCAGTATATACGGCGAATTCGTATGTATATGATTGAGTCTCTAGTTTAATAATTAACATGGGCGATCGGATATGTTCCGAAACAGCGGTAAAGGTCAGTCTGTTCGCTATCGAGTCCAAAACTGGTCTATCTTCATGCTCAATATATTTAAATCGGGCCCTTTCACTCACCCACCCATTAATCAATATTAACCAATCATAATGAGCTAATAAAAACTTAATAAACAAATACACTATCTTACAACTGCTAATTGGAAAATATATCAAATTGCACCAACATGTTACATAGCAATTATTCGACAGCATGACACCATAATGTACTACATTTGAATATCGGAGACAAGCTGAGACATCGTGCTCAAACCTCACCATAAACCATCGCTTGCATACTCCTAATCACTTGAACAACTTTTCTTATTGATCAACACCGCTTGCCTCTTGACACACGCAGGCACGCACAATAACATAAAATATACACGTGTATATTCAGTTCCAAGGCTGACCATTGCTGTCATTTCTTCAAGTAAAGTACTTCAGTTCCGATGCGACATAAGTATGGCTTGTTCTAACCATGTTACAAATCGTACCAATGTCTTCCCTGCCCGGACAGAGGGTGGCGCTGGACGGTGGGCATTCGCCTCAGTTCAGTGGGTTGTATTTGATGTCCTCATGTATACATGTATACACATACCAGCACACGTAAAGGAAAATTATACTCGCCTCACGAAAATTCCATGAAATGCGAATTGGAAAGAAGATTTGCAGTCTTATTTCTCACGTGTTGCGCAACCTCGTCCGGATGCGGAAGATATTACATGTGCTATGTGCAATTGACACACTACAAATGATATTAACCTGCGCAACACAAATAACGATATTTCAGTAATTAAACTGGAAACCCGTGTCTGTAAGCCAGACATGATTTCATTTTGTGGTATCTTTCATTAACAAAACTTAACGCTAACATTGGCAGTCGAACACTTGGCAACACGGCTGCACTTGCTGGTTGTCGATGTCATACTGGGCAACGTAGTTCGACGGACGAGAAGCACGCAGTTAGATTTTCATATTGTCCGTACCACACCATGCTTACCGTTTAACCATTTGAACCCGAAAGCCCGCTATAGCGGTTTCTGCAAACAGTGCAGATCCAGATGAGCCGGCTCGTAACAAGCCGTCTCATCAGGACCTGCACATTTTCGTATTTTTTGGGAAAAAATACCACATTTTCATAAATGGACTAGTCTGAAAACCATTTTGTGACTTGTGACAGTTGGATTGGTTGCAAAATTAATATATCAAAATCCATTCCAGTTACTTAGGGGTGAATGGGTTAATGATGGTTTCCTATTAAAGCACATGTAGCATAGCAGTCGACTGTCAAATCTCCGGTCTTGTTAATAAAACAACGTTGTCCGTGCGTGAGAATAGTACATGTCCAAAATTCTACACATAATAAATGCTCCATCGAAAAACGCTGCTCCCAACCTGGGTTATGAGAGCGAAATCTAATTCCGAGAATTGCCGGAATTATACGGTTACCGTATTTCTGTAAAACCCGGGCGTTAGGTTTTACGTCGGTCCCCACCTTTCACCCGGGTGGGGTAAATAAATGTAAATGCTTTGATTTACCGACGGCACTGGTTCGACGACCTTGCATGTCGGGACCAACTTTTTAAGTCCCCATCCAATAGGACTAGGCTATCACGAAGGTGTCTTGCCCAAGGACACGCCGAATCGGCCAGTATCGGGATTGGAACTCAGGACCTTTCGATCCGTAGTCCGATGCTCTACCACTGAGCTATTGCGGCTGACTTTCCCGGGTGGGGAAGACATGGATACACCTATATAGGTGAATAAACTGTGCGGTATGCAAATGGTGTGTGGTATGTTGTAACGAACATGCCCACAAATATATATATTATGCTATTTCCAAAATTATGCAGTGCCAAGCTTCAGCGGTAATATCTGAAGACATTCAATTCAAATCGTATATATATCGTCAGGTTTGGATAGTTACTTTCGAAAACCTCATTCAATGTGCATGATCACGTGGTTATAACAACAACAACAGTGGCTGAAAGTGTTGAAATCCTGCCCACTCCAAAGTAAGTATTATTTGATATTTTCCTTAATATATAACGGATTTTGATTAAATATGACGCAGCAAACGGGTCGTCACGAGCTGCATTTGTTCGTCCAGGGAGTTCGGCACAGACTTATTTCGTTTTGGCGAAGAATCGATTTCCGTGTATACCGACACGGAAATCGATTCTTCGCAAAAACGACAGAAGTTTGGGCCAAAGTACAGATACCACCAAATCCAGCGTAACAAAACGCGTTTGATGCGCCATATTTCATTAAAATCCGTTACGTAATAAGGACAATATAAAATAATACGTACTTTGAATCGGATGGATTCTGGAAGTTTCAGTACGTGTTGTTGTTGTTAGTACCACGTGATCATACACTTTGTCATTGCTAAATATACTTGTGATATTCCTAGTTTTCGGTGATCGATATAAATAAAATTCATACCACAGTGGAACTTCTCTAAACCGGACACCAATAAAACATGTGATCTTATTTTTGATGAGTTTCTTGGTCATTTATCTCATGTGATAATGTCTGTTCGTGATCGCATAACACACAGCTATGGCTTAGAATGATAAAATGCCTGATTTACAATGAAACCTCTCTACGCCGGACACCCTGGGGTTCTCGACTGAGGTTTCACTGTATATCTATTCCGAGAATGGTTTTTTTCCTAATTACGAAAAAACTGGGCGGACCGACGGCCAACAGAACATTCCACCGTCCCATATTAGAGACGAACATTCAACACTATTTTTGCGAGCAATAACACGCTAAATTCGCAAAAGATTACTGGGAGCTGTTGAACAATTTAAATCCGCATGGTTACTGACATCCAACAATATTTAACTGAAAATAGTTCCGTACTTTTCGGCATACATAGTACATGCGACGGTATTTTCACATTCGTTTTCAGTTCTCTACTACTTGACATGATCGCCTATATGAATTGTTAATTGTTAATTCGAGGGAACGAATTGTTAAATTGAGGGAACGAATTGTTATTTCGTGGGAACGAATTGTCAATTCGAGGGAACAAATTATCATTTTGTGAGAACGAATTGTCAATTCGACAGAACGAATTGTTATTTCGTGGGAACGATCTGTTAATTCGTGGGAACGAATTGTTATATCGTGACAACGAATGAATAACAAAAATCCATGTCCCCTACGGGGCTCCGTACAATTGCATACAATAAACAACAGTGTGTTCACAATGACAATGACAAAATGTTGCCATAAGATACCTTATCCCACGACGCGGCTCAAATTGTAATTTCGTTTGCGCTTAATGCTGTTCCAACATCCGACGTCATTTACAGAATATGTTGCATTCTTTCGATATTAATACAGTGAAACCTCTCTAAACCGGGCACCCTGGGAGTTCCCCAGGGTGTCCGGCTTAGAGAGGTTGCACTGTAAATCAGGCATTTGATCATTCTGAGCCATAGTTGTGTGCTATGGGACATTATCACCCGAGACAAATGACCATTAAACTCATCAAAATAAGATCACAGATGTTTCCTTGGGGTCCGGTTTAGACAGGTTCCACTGTATTAGCTGTATTAGCGTACACTGGCGATGCGATACGTAATAAATACCACGGTATATTAACTCCATTATTTCTCATTGCTACCTCGCAGAATGGCGTACTGGGAACAAAGGGAGGAAATGCCGTAGTGATATATCCCGGTTTCTCTGCCAGAGTTATCGGCAATTCAGAAGCCATATGTTGCGCAAATTAAGACCCAGAATGCGCTTTGACGCGATGTCGCACGACGTTGTCGCTTCGTTAAAGTCGGTTGGACGTCATTTACATACATATTTCATAGTGGCTGTCAATAAAGTCAAGCTGTTGAACGGCAACGTCGCTCTTTTATGAATTGCCACAAAATAACGAAAATCAGTAAGATTCTTAATGTTTAAGCCGTATTGTGTTACTTATATTGTTGAAACTATCCGAAAATGCAATGTAAATATGAGTAATAAAACCATGGGCATTTGTGTTTACTGTAAGTTTGCAAGGACTCATTCGGACTCCACACACTTTAAACAGACCAATGGAAAGTGATCACGTAATTATTGATTGAAACATGTAAGCGATAATACGTTACCTGATCAATAATAATATAGACAATAGTAGGTTAGTGCCGTGAATGGGAAAAAATATCCGGCAAGGCTCAAGAATTTCTTTATTTCTCATCAGAAGTATATGTTGTGACCACTCATTCGAACCGTCTCGCCGAGACGGTTCAAATGAGTGGTCACAACATATACTTTGGTTCAGAAATAAGGAAAATAGATAGAGAATAGTAGGTTAGTGGCGTGAATGAGAACAAATATTTGGCAAGGCTCAGAAAACGGGATGGGCGAGGCTCTACCGAGCACATCCCGTTTCCGTGCCGCGCCAGATATTTTTTCCATTCACGCCACTAACCTACTATTCTATTTATCCCGTCAACACCAACAAATGGCTGTAAAATGCAAAAATTGTATTGACTGGATATCAAAAATGTTTCACGGCACCGTGTTTCACGGCACATACGCACTGTGTTGCCGGGATAAACATTGTACATGTACCATACCCGTGCCTTTTAAAGAGCCACATTGACGAGTTGTGAGGCTTTACCAACCGCCTCATCAGGATCTGCACTTTTTGCACGTAATTTCAAATTTTCAAAACAAAAACATGGACTAATCTGTAAATCATTTTGTGACGACAGGATTGGTCGGGAAAATAACAAATCACAGTCCATTCCAGTTGCTTAGAGTTGAAATGGTTAAACAAAAGAACAATCACACAGAAATTTTACCAGTTATCACTAACCACATCATTCGCTATGATGAAACAATAATGAACTAAATATTACATGAGAGACTATTTAATATAGTTTTAAACGAGTTTACTGATTTAATAAGAAACGAGGCTATGTAAAGTCTGTTATGATATCAGTCAACGAGTGCATTAAATATCAGGCATTAACTCAACAGAGATGTTATATTTTATTTCTTGCATAATCCAGGGATTTAGGGTATACCGCATACGAAACCTCACGTTTTCTCGGAAAACCCTGTGTGCCTACAACGCGTTGTGGTTACTTGTCAGGACTAAGTTGACGCATGTGCGGCTCGTTACCTTATAGGAATGAATGGCCTTTTTGTGGAATTTATCGGGGTATAAACTTGGAAAAGTCGCGGGAATATTGGACGAAGCGATAAAAAATTACAATTTTCGAAAAAAAAAAAAAATAATCCGCCTCACGGTTACGGAAAGTAGTTCGGCGTGGGAGTTTACTGGGATATACATTTTGGACAGAGACTTGCTACGACCCAATCAAATGTTAGGGAATTGTGTAAATATGTTTGTGCTGGAATTATTACACATTCAATACCAGTTTACGCATGCGCGTCTCGCTACCTTGCATGATATAAACGATGTAATAACATCAAACGAATTCGCGCCTATTCGAAAATGGCTAAAATGCAATATTAATAATGTATTAATATTGAGGAATGATATGAAACAGAACAGTCACATATTTATTACTTACAAATAGTCTATCCTATCAGGTAATCGTGTTACTACAAAAGAAATCACATACATATAGCAAAAGATAAAAAGTAGTAGCGTGAGAACTTTGGTGCAAGTTAACAACGACTGGCTATTTGTCTAACTAATCAGCTAAAATACAATATTTGTGTTGGTGTTATCATATTAATGAATATGGCACAGACAATGTACACGTTTCTTGCTTAAAAATAGTAGATCCTATCAAGAAATGGTTTATATAGTTATTACAAAATACATCATCCAAATATAGCAAGAAATAACAAAAAAACAGTAGCTGGAGAAATTTGGTGCAAGTTTTCCCGTCATTGGCTGGTGAACAATTGCCCCACTGCTTCGCTTGAATTTAAAGACACACCAGGTGAATGTAATCGATGAATACCTTATACAACGAGCTTCCCGTCTCTCTGTAGTATGTCTCTGCATAATCATAACATCACATTATGTATGATGTACGTATCACATAGCATGCTAGAGTGTTTTCTGTATCATTCTCGTTTACACATGTTCATTCCTAGCAGATATATTGTCGAGATAAGGGCCTAACTACGTGTTATCTGAAATGCCAATCCGTCAGAAATTAAAACCTGATTAATAAAACAAGACGACGCTGTGGCCATATCGGTCGTCTATTCGACTCGCATTCATAAGACCAACATATCGTCACGCACAATAATACTTCTAATTGACATGTGTGGCTGTGACTGGGCACATGGGGTTTGTACATCCGCAGTCTGATCAGGGTCTACACGGTTCACCATTCCATCGATGAAACACACGTCATACTTCTAACAAGCCATATACATGTACAATTGGTGAGATGTAAATAAACTATATATCTATCTACATGTATTGCAAAGTATACTTATCTAGCAAAGTATACTTTGAGGAAGAAATCATTTATTTTCCCAAAATGCATTATTTCATATAGAACTAACCACTGCACATATTTGATTAACTAAAACTATGCAGAATTATTATACTGAATGTATTACATTATCACAGCCAAAATGGCTGTGATAATGTAATAAATTCAGTATAATAAAAATTAATAAAATTATCTTAAAATTGAAAATTTCTCCCTCAAAGTATACTTTGCTAGGAAAGTATATTTTGCAATGTTGGTGAAATAGGCTACAGGCAACATCAGTGTGCCATTAGATCAGAAGTTGCACTGGTCACAAATATGGTGCTAGCAAATGGTAAATTGCAATTGATACTAAATAGAGAACAGTAGTTTAGTGCCGTGAATGGGAAAACATATCTGGCAAGGCTCAGGAAACGGGATGGGCGAGGCTCTACCGAGCACACCCCGTCTGCGTGCCGCGCCAGATATTTTTCCCATTCACGGCACTTACCTACTATTCTATTTATCCCGTCAACACCTACAAATAGCTTTAAAATGCAATAAAAACAACCCCGGCCACCGTTTCGTTTATCTTCTTTCGGGTATCTTGTTCTCTATTTTATCACTTCAAAATGTTTATTTTAATACATTTAAAAAATATTCCCATATCTCGTTCGCTGCTGACATGGCCACATTCCAGGGGCCCGTTTCACTAAACTTCGTACGACTAAAATGTTCGTAAATTCAAATTTAGGGTCATCTGTAAATTTCAATTTATGGATGTACATTTATTGAGCATAGGCTGCATATGCAGCCTATGTTCAATAAATGTAAATCCAATACTTGTTTACAAGAAAACATTGCTAAATAAATGTGAAATTTACAGACTATCATAATTTTGCACTTACGAACAAATTAGTCGTACGAAGTTAAGTGAAACGGACCCCAGTTGTCTAGCACTCGTATCTGTGCCCAATAAGCCTCGTTAAGTCGCTCCTATAGTTCAATTATAATGACATGCATGACTTATTCGTTGCCAAGTAAAGTAAAAGACGCGCCTTCAAATTGAGGGAAAATTCATCCCATTATATATTTTCAGCCGTGTTGATCACGTAACGTGGACCGTTATGGGTCCTGGTGGGCACCATTATCCGGGCCAAGACCTGAAAGATTCAGGCTTATTGCATGTGTGACCAGTGTACATCTGGGCAAATCAGCGAAGCAGCTGCCTGTAAATTTCCTGAACACATTCTGAATATGTTGTCCGTTGTCATGCTCGAAAACACGCAGTGTGTCTGGTCGAGGCTGAGCTGTGCTCAGTCTGAGACAACACAGTCGCACACTGTTGGTACGCTTAAAGCATTTGGTTCCTATGGCACATCTAAGTGCAGTACCGTTGTATCAATAGAAGCTCGCTGTTCAAAGTTGTAACCAGGTTAATGCTAATAAGTTGCATGGATGAGGCTCACCATGTTGATAGGAATACAGTGGAGCCTCTCTAAACCGGACACCCTGGGAAGTCCCCAGGGTGTCCGGTTTAGAGAGGCTCCATTGTAAATCAGGCATATAGGTACCGCAAAACTAGTATTATGTGGTTTGCGATCATGAACATACATTATCCAACGGTGAGAGATGACAATAAACACATACAATTAAGCAGAAATAGATTGTATATGTATCCAGTTCAGAGAGCTTCTACTGTACCTGTTTTACGTTATCGTACGGTAGACTACGACCTTGTCATGCTTATTGTGAATTATCTGTTCACGTCAGCTCTTCCAGTCGGATACCAGTAGCCTATTTCACCAACATTGCAAAGTATACTTTCCTAGCAAAGTATACTTTGAGGCAGAAATTTTAAATTTTAGGATAAATTTATTAGTTTTTATTATACTGAATAAATGGCTGTGATAATGTAATAAATTCAGTATAATAAGTCTGCATAGTTTTAATCATCAAATATATGCAATCGTCAGTTCTGTATGAAATAATGCATTTCGGAAAAATCAATGATTGCTCCCTCAAAGTATACTTTGCTAGATAAGTATACTTTGCAATTTTGATGAAATCGGCTGCAGAAGCACCTCTTGTTGGCAGATGTTTAACGTGTACCTTCTGCATGCTCGATGCCATATAATGCGATGGCACTGATTCAATGTATGTTAAAGTTTGTACCAAACTAGTCGCTGACGTTTGATTGGTTGAGGAAAATCACATGACAGTAGTACGGAATGACATCGAGTACCTTTACATGTAATACTAAAGGTCCGAGTCACGTGTTTATCAAAACATAAAACGCTGACTGATAAATACAATACCTGTATCGGACAAGTAGCCATTCCGATGCGGAATTCCTCCGCGCTTCCCAGGCTCGCTAGATAAACTTTATATCGATATTGTGCAGTTAACCCGACTCGTCCTGCGCAAATGTAAAATCAAAACAGGTTATATAGTCCGGCAGACAAAAGCAGATGTTGTGCTTAACATGGTTGTGAATAACATCATTTTGTATTAATGTTTTGTATATCTCGACTTTCTAGTTTCGGAATCCGACTGATGACAAACTTTCATCCTTGAGCGTTTTGAGAAATTTTCAAGACATACAATGGATATATTGTGTCATATAGTTGGATGCAAACGAGGGAATTAAGAAGTTTAAGAGTGTATATAGAGGGCCTCGCACAAAAAAAAATCTGACGCGGCACGGAAACGGGATGGGCGAGCCCATCCCGTTTCCGTGCTGCGCCAGACATTTTTTCCCATCCCGTTTCCTAAACCTTGCCATATATTTGTTCCCATTCACGGCACTAACCTACTATTCTATTTATCCCGTCAACACATACAAATTTCTTTAAGATGAACAAAAAAATAACCCCAGTCACCGCACATATTCATACGCAGTGATTAGGTCGTATTGACAGGATATCGAAAATGTTTCACGGCACCGTGTTTCACGGCACATACGCACTGTGTTGACGGGATAAAATGGATGTATTTGACAAATTATATAAATTAGTAACTTTAAAATTAAATTGCATAACTGCGATATAGGGAAAATCTGTGGATGGGCTGGGCAAGAAGAATCGCAATGTTATTTAAAACAAGCTTACAGGTACATGCCCACTCAGTAGGCACAAACTGTTCTGTACAAACTGTATAGGAATTAAACAAGTGTATAATTGTGTAACTAATTCACCAGTTCTAAAAATTATGAGTGCAGATACAGATATAAACATTTATTAGTATTTATTTATTTATTTTATCAGGCTATTTTCATATACTATTGTTTAATTATTTATACTAATTAAATAAGTCACCTGAAAAAAATAAATATTTTCGACAGATTATAACGTATGATCATTGCGCATCAAAACATAAATGCAGATAATAAATAGTAATATCCGTTAATATTTTAAGGAAACACGATTATCGCCCCTGATATCAGTGTGGAAATTTACGTCTGGTATAAAATGTATAAAAAAAGTCAATCAATATGTGGGGTAATGGTGAATGAATATTTATGTGCCAGAAAAGGTTTCAGATGATGTTTCTGATATAAAATTAACGTTTCTGAACAACTATATGTATATGTAGTGTAGCACAGCTCAGGCTCCGCCAATCAAGCTGCTTGATCCAAACACAATATTCAAGTATGGTGAAATAACAAAAAAATACATATTTGTAAGATTAGCAATGCCAACTTGCAATCAACTGCAATGAGCTTGATTGTCTGAGACTGAGCTGTAGCTCATCTCAGGCTCAGACAATCAAGTTGCTTGGTCCAAGCACAATATTCAAGTATGGAGAAATAACAAACATTACACGTTGGCAAGATTAGCAATGTTAGCTTGCAATCAATTACAAGCAGCTTAATTGCCTGAGACTGAGCTGTAGCACAGCTCAGGCTCAGTAGGTCAAGCTGCTTGATTTCAAGCGAGATTAGTGCAGGCGGCAGTGTAACACGCATGGCGTGTAATTTGCCACCAGTAGTTAACACGATTAGATCAGTTGCCAGTACGTGCTTGAAAGGTGCAATTAAATACGCATGGGAACAAATTATTCCATTTAAAGACATTCAGCTGTGTTGCGTGTGTTCGTACGTCGCGTGTGGTGAGATTGTTAAAGAGTGTGATTGTACAGTGTGGAACCTCACTCCACCGGAAAGAGGCAACTTCAGATTATTTATTTTTCGCGAGTTATGATGTTAGCGTCTGTTCGTGTTTTCAAGGAGAAACAAAATATCCGACTCTCTAGTGCGTTTATGCCTGCACTATTCATGGGTACCAGTTCATGAGTTTCGCCATTAGGATATCGTGTGTCAGTAATTGCAAGGAAAATCAACATGTCCTGTCCTTGTCACATGCCTGAATTACAGTCACACCTCCCTAAACCGGACACACGGTAAATCACAATTTGTTTAATTTGAACTAGAGAACAGTCGATGGCGCGCCATCGCAACATACGCACTTTTCCCAAGTCTTACAAGGCAAAATTGGGAAATTCCAAGTCGAAAAGGGGGATATAATCCATGATTGTGGATCGAATCAAAAATCGAAATTCACTTTGCGCATCTACACACCATAAGGAAGGCACACCAAGTTTCCATCTATTACGTTAAAAACTTCTTACACGAAACGCGACGGACGGACGGACGGACGGACGGACGGACACCCGTGACGAAAACAATACACCCATGTTTTTATTTAAAAAATGGGTATAATTAGTTTCGTCATGATGTTGGTGGTGTCCGTTCATGACTGCAAGGCGCGCACAGTCGTCTTACCGGGAGTGATCACAGGCGTGAATAACACTGAAGCCTTATCGATAAGTCGAGGGCATAAACCATTACAAATCAATATGAGACAAACCAAAATATATGATAAAGCAATACATTATATTTGCATTGTCTAACACAAACAGGTTTCGCCATATTGAGAAAGGAATACCGATATCAATTGTGTGAAGAAATGCATATTTATTTGGCAATATGTGTTGGTTTTATATACTGTATCATTGTGTTCGATTAACCCATTACACATAAAATATCCATCATACTTGTCTCATTTCTCATTTCATCAGAAAATTGGTTTATTTTCAGCATGTAAATTGCTAAGAAATGTCACATCGACAAACCAGGAGTCAATTTGCATGGTTTGGCCATCAGGTACGTTTTTATATTTGGCTCTTTTTTTTATCTGGGAGTTGAATTGGGTTATTGCCCATTATAAAAGTAGTAAGGTTATTACTGATCCTACTGCTTTCGGGAGGGGGCCAAGTGATTATGGTGAGGCGAGGACCTGGCATCCGATCAGGATTATTCTGATTTCAGGGCTGAATATATATATATATTTATTGTAAATATTCAGTTCTGATTTTGGAATTTTCCCCCATTTGTACAAGTAATTGAACATGTACATGCACTTGTACAGGTAATATATGGGATCTATTACTAAACCCATTGACCCGGCCTAAAGTTACCTTAGCTGTTGGTAGGCCGGTAAACCCCAACAAACAAACAGACAAATCAGGTGCAATACTGGCCACAAATGTCATGAGCTCCATGTATTCAGTCACAGTCATGTGTGCGATAGGTCCAGGTAAGCTGCGTATTTGCGTAAATACCCAATTAAAATTGCCAAAAACCCAATTGAAATCAGAAGTAGCGAGTATCAAAAAGCAATAACAAATTTGTAGTACCTTTATCATGCTACAGAAAACAATAAACAGACCACAAATATAGCATATTTTTCTTATTTTCCATCAAAATACATCTTGGTATTTCATTAGCATTAATGAAATGCCAAGACACGTTTTCATTTCGAAGCAAACTATTCAATAATTGCTGTCTGTTGATGTGTACACAGTAGTGTGATTTTATTTTACCCAATTCAAATATTGAAATACCCAATTGCTTCAGATGTGATGGAGTGAAAATACTCAATTACTAATTCCTTATCTGGAGCGATGATGCCTGTCATAGCTAAGTGAGTTTGTACCTAAAAAGACGTGTGCCTTTTTATGAACACTGCGTATTTACAGAAATTGTATGTACATGACGTCGAAAGTTTACAAAATGTTCAGAGCAATTGCTCTGAACATTTTGTAAATTTTCGACATAATCCGGGTCAACTATGGTAAAATTTATAAATATGTTATCACGAAAACACGCACATACCCTTTGGTTCAAAATCGCATGATTTGTCTGATATAGACGTGTGTTGGTAATCTTGTACGGATGTGATGAGGTGTTATGTAATTCCGTCTCTGGACATTGGTGTTCTGATTGTGACAAGATAAGGCAGACCCAGCCAATTGAGAGACACTGTAAGACATCCGCACTGGAAATCGTGTTAGAACCACTGAGTTGGTTCATCTACATGTTTTCCATGTGACTGACCACTGTAAGACATCCGCACTGGAAATCAATGGTGATACATGTATAGCGAATACCAGGCTGGTGTATTTTGATATCAACTTTATCAGGGGAGGTGACGTGTTAGAACCACCGAGTTGGTTCATATACATGTTTTCCATGTGACTGACACTGTAAGACATCCGCACTGGAAATCAATGGTGATATAGCGAATACCAGCCTAGTGCATTTTGATATCAACTTTATCAGGGGAGGTGACGTGTTACAACCACTATAAAACACAAGTATGATGTGTGTATGCGTCTACATGCTTTCCATGTAACTGACAGCGTAATCAAGGTGTATGATCACGTCGTTACATGTACAACACTTACGGAAACTTCCAGCAGCGCCTCCGATTCAAAGTCCGTATTCTGTTATGTTGTCCTTATTATTTAACGGTTTTTAATGAAGTATGGCACATCAAACGCGTCTTGTTAAGCTGCATTTGGTGGTCTCGGTACTTTGGTCCAAACATCTGTCGCTGTTGCGAAGAATCGATTTCTGTGTTTACCGTCAATACTGACACAGAAATCTATTCTTCTCAAAAACGACATAAGTATATGCCGAAGTCCACCAAATGCAGGTCATAAAGACGCGTTTGCTACGCCATATTTCATCAAAATCCGTTGCATATTAAGGAAACTATCAAATAATATTTACTTTGGAGTGGGAGTGCTTTCAACACTTCCAGAAATTGTTGTTGTTGTGCTAACCACGTGATCATGCACCTTGGTAACACATTTGTATTGAAATCAATGATGATATAGGGAATATCAGGCTAGTGTCTTTTGATATCAACTTTATCAGTAGCCGGTTTCACCAAAATTGCTAAGCATACTTATCTAGCTAAGTATACTTTGAGGGAGAAATCATTTATTTTTCCCGAAATGAATTATTCCACATAGAACTAACAACTGCATATATTTGATGATTACAAGAATGCATAATTATTATACTGAATTTATGACATTATCACAGCCATTTTCAGTATAATAAAAATTAATAAATTTATCCTTAAATTGAAAATTTCTCCCTCAAAGTATACTTTGCCAGATAAGTATACTTTGCAATGTTGATGCTACAGAGCAGACGTACAAGTGAATTTCTCAGACAGAAACAGAAAAACAGCAACCACTATATTGATGGTGTATGCATTTACAGATATTTACACCTTCCATACATTCATAATAGAAAGGCCCGTTCGACGTATTGCATTTTCATCTCGCGCCATGTTGTTGATTGGTTATCGTTTGGCGTCCATACATTCCACGAGGTTGTCATTAACTGCACGCAATTGACCTGCAACGTCGCTGTTCCAGGAATTGCGACAGATTGACGTAACATATATTATTCTTAATTTTAACGCCATATTTGGTTATTTACATTTTTGAAACTATCAGAAAATACAGTGTAAATATAAGTAATAAAACCATGGGCTGTTGCTTTTACTGGGGTGTACAATACCTTTGGTATCTTTAAAGATTGCGAGGAGTCCTTCGGACTCTACGGACTTTAAACAGACCAAATGTATTGTGCACCCCAGTAACCGCAACAACCCATGGTTTTATTCCTTAAGTGATATGTGTAACAGACACTGCACTACATCCACATAATACTGGAACGCTAATATTACGATTACGATATGTATACGATATTAGTATATACAAATAGGTAAGGAGCAGAAAAGCGCTACTGTATGCAGTACACTTGTTAGGCTCTAGACACCAATCGCATTGGATAGATTCATTCCTTTATAATGAATTCATATCGCTAATATGTATTGTACCTACATGTAGATACAAGAATATGCGCGATTTTTCGTGAAACAATATTTACAGCTGCAAATGACATCGAACACTGACGAAAAGTTCATATTGTATTGAGCATTTCCTCGGAACATTTCGTCAACTGTCAGTGTCATTTACGGAACATATCGTAATTTTTGTAAATTATATTCGAAATACATCGATGCGACAAGGGAGGTCATTCCCGAGACGGGCCAATATCTAACCAACACGTCGTGTATATACTGTACATTGAAAAATTTAAATATATTTTATATATATATATATATATATATATATATATATATGTATGTGTGTCGTTCAAATATTATACACTAACGCCTGCACTAATGTTCTTAATTTCTTTATTTCAAAATACTTGAATAGTGTGCTTAACATCAAATATCAAGCAGCTTGATTGTCTCAGCCTGAGCTGTGCTACAGCTCAGGCTCAGACAATCAAAATGCTTGAGTGTCAGTTGTCAATACCAATATATGTTCAGAAACGTTTGTAAGCTGGTCAAAACTAACACAGGAGGCTGTATATAATGTTATAATTGCCCGTCAAAGTGCGTGTTGGGCGGTGCATTTTCTCGTTTTGGGAATAAATGCTCCGGCTATTGATGGTCCGTAGACATCGTTACGACATTCTCATTGATTGTGCCTGATTTATTATAGCTGGGTGACCACCCTTTTGAAAATATATTTTTCCGAACACGGACGAAAGTGGATGAAATTACCGCTAAATTCGTTATAAAGGAATGAATCTATCCAATGCGGTTGGTGTCTAGAGCCTAACACGTGTACTGCATACATGTAGCATTGGATTTTGTAGTGTAATAACGGTTTATTTCATACAATAGGCTTTCGCAATGTAATAACAGTTTATTACACATGATCTGGCTTTCACATTGTAATAACTATGTATTAAAATAGCACCTGCGCTAATATTGCCAATTTATTTAAAAAGAGTTGCGTATTCTGCTTGAAATCAAGCAGCTTGATTGGCTGAGCCTGAGCTGTGATGCAGTAGTGTACATGTATACTTAATACACAGAGAACACGCTTTACGTGATCAGTACAACCAAACAAACGAGTGTAATAAAGATCACTATCAACACAATAGTAAGATTCAATTACATGTATTACATAAGCACAGTATTATGCGATGAAGCTGCACGGATCATCCACATAGGTATTACATTAGCGTATTATCGTTGTTATTACACTGCGAACGTCTACTTAATGCAATGGACAATTAATGGAATGAATGTGCATGAAAAGTATTAACCCTAAAATTATGTCTGTAACGCAGGGCGACTTATGTCGCCCTGCGTTACAGACTGACATTTCGGGTTAGAAAAGTATATGTGTTCAGTCGGCTTGTTCGCAGCACTGACGGTATGGCGATCAGGGACGGACACTGATCAGAGTGTTCCAATGTCACAGTGATAAGTGTCACTCAATGATACAATATGAGGAATTTATCGTGAGATTCTAAATCCATATCTGCCACATTGTACGTATGCATTTGAGATTAGGAGCATATTCCCATAGCTGGGTAAAACATAGAAAATGCATCGCTCAATAAGTTGCCGCATAGTAATATTCCACAGACTTCTGCGATGGACCATTCATCAAATGTGGCTGTGACTGGATAAATGGAGCTTATGGGATTTATGATCAGTGCAACTCCTGGTCGAATAGAACACTCCTGTAGCCTGATAACGATCTGTATCGCTTGTTATATGCGTAGTGGGCGTTCTCTTGATGGACTGGCGAACAGTGCAGATCCTGATCAGACTGTGCGGATGCACAGGCTGATCTGGATCTTCACTGGTCGCATAAACCATAAGCCCCATTTCTCCAGTCGCATACACATATTATGATGTGGATATTGCAAACTGTGATGGTCTTACTTGCCGACAAGGATTATTGCTTTTGGGTTCACCACCACCAAAGATTATTCCTATATAAACTAACCAATGACCACACATTTTGCTATTCTCTGCTACTTTCTTGTTTCGTATGGATGTTGTGGGACCTATTTTCCCATAAACTGCAGCAATTCTGCTCTGGATATTCACTAATTAAAATACAGGTTTAATTATTGTTAAGAAAGATACATTCAATCTCCTGTGACAACACTGGTGGTGGCGCAAAAAGTCAGCGGCTGGAATTGAAACCGCCTCACATGACAAACATGATCCGACTTACAAAAAAAGCAAATGCTTGAAACTGATGTAAATGAACTAACAAAAGCATCCTGTGAAGTAGATTAGTGCATCAATTGACTGGTTTCTGCAAGCAAAGAGTGTAGGCATAACAAATCTGGCTTCTTTTTTTAACGTACTACTTTTGACTACACCGCGCATGAATATCTGATGATTTAGTGGGGTTAAACCTTTAGGATCAGCATAGGACCACTTACGGTATTGGAACCCCTCTCGTATATACAGCAGCTAATTTCACGAATATCGTAAGTTTATGTTTTTTTATGTTTATTAGTGTTTAACGGCCTATCAACAGCTAAGGTCATGTAAGGTCGGGCAAACGGGTTCGATCCCGTTTTAACCTGCTGTATTGGGGGCAAATCCCAAAATAGTTACATCGAGAAAATTATATTGAGCCCTAAAATTAGGATAACCTGACCTGGTGCCAGGTCCACACCACACCAACGTCATTTGGCCCCTTCCCCTAAAATAGGATTATGAATATCGTAATACTCGCATAAGGAGTATAACCAGATTCAACTGTCACATACAAAATGCCAAAGACGTATGTGAGGGCCAAACCAGGTCTCCAGTCGGAATTCCAGTAAGTATGAACCCCGATCTTTGAATTATTCGTCGCGTGCTCCAGACCAAAACCACTCACGAATATCGTAAGTGCATTAACCCATTGTGGTGTTTGGATAAACTGATTTGTATTTTACAAAATCTGATAATTTTGTTTACTTCTCTATTAAAGTATTTTGCTACCACTCATTTGAATCGATGCGCATACATATACATTGCATTTATTTTCGAATAGAAATAGAGAAAATAGCGACAAAAAATCTGCATATGTTCATACTACTGTAATTGTAATCGGCCTATTACAGGTCAATTACGCAATTGCGCAATTTGATCTCAGCATGCACTGTTTGTCATGGTTAATGCTGAACAACGAATGCCCTGTAGCCAATATTGCAAAGTATACTTTGAGGGAGAAATTTTCAATTTAATGATAAATTTATTAATTTTTATTATACTGAATTTATTATATTATCACAACCATTTTGGCTGTGATAATGTAATAAATTCAGTATAAAATGGCAGTAATAAATTCAGTATAATAATTCTGCATACATTTAATCATCAAATATATGCAATCGTTAGTTCTATGACATAATGCATTTCGGGAAAAATAAATTATTACTCACTCAAAGTATACTTTGCTAGATAAGTATACTTTGCAATATCGATGAAATAGGCTACTGATCGACTTAGTTTCTTATGACGTGTCAGGTATGCATATATTTGTAATTGCCATTCAGCCGCGTTTGTATAGTTCATGTTCTCACCCATCATGCTGCCATGTAAAATTGATTCAATGTAAATAAACTGAACTAAATCTGAACTGAACTAACCGGCCTATTACGGGTTAATTCCGTTTTGTATACATGTGCAGTTTGAAATAACAGTTTTCGATTTATGCAGAAATGTGTGAATTGTTTACGATAACTGATGCTTTTAAACTACATGTACAGTGGGACCCTCTAAACAGGACACGCTGGAAAATACTGATGTTTAACTTAGATATGTTTCGCTGTTATGTATCTCTCATTACAATGACTTTTCGTGGTTGCAAAACACTAGATCTATATGACATAATGGATTTCGGGAAAAATAAATGATTACTCCCTCAAAGTATACTTTGCTAGATAAGTATACTTTGCAATTTTGATGAAATAGACTACAGATAGCCATAGGTAAAATATACTGTTCACGTCAATCTTGTCATTGAGAGATAACATTGTAGCAACGCTCCTTTCCACTGAACATACATAGAGAATAGTAGGTTAGTGCCGTGAATGGGAAAAAATATCCGGCAAGGCTGAGGAATTTCTTTATTTCTCAGCAGAAGTATATGTTGTGACCACTCATTTGAACCGTCTCGCCGAGACGGTTCAAATGAGTGATCACAACATATACTTTGGTTCAGAAATTTAGGAAAATAGATAGAGAATAGTAGGTTAGTGCCGTGAATGGGAAAAAATATCTGGCAAGGCTCAGGAAACGGGATGGGCGAGGCTACAGATTTAACCGTTTTCCTGCAATATTGTCGTTATTTCCCGACCCTCGTGGCTGTGATTGGGACTGGAGAAATGGGGCTGTTTTTGTTTTGAGCCCAGTGTAGATGCAGATCAGCATTTCCATGATCCATCAAAATAGATCGCTATCAGGTTATAGATGTGCTATATGTGATCAGGAGCTACACTGGTCACAAATCCCATAAGCCCCATTTCTCCAGTCAGAGCCACACATATGCCGACGGCTGAAAATTGGCACCTGGGGACAGTTTCTACTTTTGTAACTCATAGCCGACTTACGCATTCACATCATTGGAATTAAATATTAAGCGAAGAGTACTACGGTTGAGATCGGAAAAAAAATAAGTGAAAGCTGATTTTTTCAGAAAATGACCAACATAGCATTAGTAATAACATATCAAAACTCCCCATGAATCCCACTGGAGCTTAATCCAGGAATCAAGATGGCGTCCAAAATGGCCGCCAAAATGACAAAACAATCATAGTGCAAAATCCACTAAACCAATCAGGAAAACAATGTGCCGAAACATACTGAATCATAATAATCCAAATTGTGAAATATAATACAATGAAAATGGCGCCCAAGATGGCCGCCAACATCTCTTAACTCTCTAAACTGAGCAAACATGTGGAACATTTGGTATAACTATATTCTAATATATATTGTGGCTATTAGGATAAATTCCAACTATACACTATATTTAATACATATTGAATCATTACGTTATGTAAAATGATATTCAAGATGGCCACCAAATTGCGAAAAATGTAGCAAAATTTGTATATAAAATATATAGATGCGTGAAGTTGGCTCGGACATCGAAGTTCGACATTCACCGGCTTGAATTTCTTGTTGAATATCGAGTTGAAATTCGAGTTGAATCGAAAGCTGGGAGGTCGATATTCACCGGAACTAATTTCGACCTGGAATGTTTTGAATATCGAGCCAGCTCTGAGATCGATATTCGAGCAGATTGGAGATGTGCATTTTAATTTCGAGCTAGGATTTTTTGAATATCGAGCCAGCTCTGAGATCGACATTCGAGCAGATTTGAGTTGTGCATTTGAATTTCGAGCTGGATTGTTTTGAATATCGAGCCAGCTCTGAGATCGATATCGTGCAGATTCGACATGCGTATTTGAATTTCGATCTGGAATGCTTTGTATATCGAGCCAAATCTGAGGTCGATATTCGAGCAGATTGGAGATGTGCATTTTAATTTCGAGCTAGGATGTTTTGAATACCGAGCCAGCTCTGAGATCGACATTCGAGCAGATTGGAGATGTGCATTTGAATTTCGAGCTGGGTTGTTTTGAATATCGAGCCAACTCTGAGATCGATATTCGAGAAGATTCGACATGCGTATTTGAATTTCGAGCTGGGTTGTTTTGAATATCGAGCCAGCTCCGAGATCGATATTCGCGCAGATTGGAGATGTGCATTTGAATTTCGAGCTGGATTGTTTTGAATATCGAGCCAGCTCCGATATCGATATTCGAGCAGATTGGAGATGTGTATTTGAATTTCGAGCTGGGTTGTTTTGAATATCGAGCCAGCTCTAGTTTAAACATAGTTTATTGCATATACATACAATAGGCTCGGGCTACATGTTCTCTCAACATTAGTTACAGCCCTCACCTAAGTGTTACAAAGTACAATAATTCAACAGCAATGGCGATACATGAATACATGTATACAGGCATATAAACACGGATACAAACCAATTATCAAGCGATAAATATATGTTTACATAATGTATGGAATGAAAACGGACAGAAAGGTAGAGAAGAGGTGGATAGTGAGATATGAGATTTGGAGAAAGAATAAAAGTTGTTTTTGTCGCCAAGTACATATACTACATGAGCAAATCCATCAATGTATTAGTGCTAGTTGCAATAAGTTTCAGTGATCATTAATAACCGGTGGTTGTGGATGATATTGGCAAATCGAATGGAATACATCCGATATGGATTACGTTACATACATCTATCAACGAAGTTACTCAAATCGTTTTGTAGTTTTAATATAATTTTGTACAGAATTGAAGATAATAATATTGTTTTCATTGTTTTGTTCAGGTATGCCGTTCAAAAGCATGTGCGCGTTCAGGTTATGAAATCGTTGCAGTGACTGGCGTAGAATGAGACGCTGTGCATGATATTTGTTGCATTCAAAGAAGTAATGTTCAGCGTCTTCTACAATTTCGCTACACTCGCAGTAGGGAGTTTCTCTGATATGGTTATTGCAAAGATCGGAATTGAGACTGATACATTTATTACGAAGTCTTGCATGCATAACTGACGAAAACCTGTCTCCCACTAAGTAATATGGTGGTATTTCATATTGAGTGTATAATTGTTTGGCGCATGCTGTTTTAAAGTGTCTAAGACTATCTACATTTCTCATTGAAGGATCAGTTTCATTCCAGAGTTGTACCACAGATGGTATAAATGATTGTTTGTATACTTCCAGTCGAGTAGTCGGGACATTTATATCAAATTGGTTTCTAAGGTTGTAACGAGATACGTTATTAACAGTGGGAGGAATCAGGTTGGAGATATAACTAGGTACTTGATTGTTGGTTGCTTTGTACATGATCAAAAGCTTTTGAATACTACGTCGAACAGATAAAAGTTGCCATCCAACTTCTTTCCTTAAATTATCAAGTGACACTGACCGTGTTAAACCGGTTACTATTCTCGCAGCTTCATTCTGAATTTTTTCCAATGAATCTTTTTCATATTCTGTACATCCATCCCAGACCGACGAAGCATATTCGAGTATAGGTCTCATATAAGATATATATATTTGGTTTAAAGACTGTCTGCTTATCTTAAATTTTAGGTTTCATATTATTCCCAACACTCTCGCAGTCGAATTAATTATATTTTGTATATGTGTATGCCATTTTCCGTTATTGCTCAGCGTTACACCGAGATGTTTATGGTCGTCGACAAAGGTTATAGGCGTGTTTTGAAAGATTAGGTTTACAGGTCGATCGAGTAGTCTTAGGGTTAAAAGCATCGCTTCAGTCTTGTTAGGATTGAAACTGACCAACCATTGTTTAGCCCAGTCAGCAATAGTTAGTAGGTCATAATTTATTATGCCTTCTAGGTCATCAGTATTTGTTGTGGAAAATGATAGAGAACTGTCATCAGCAAATAATCGAACAATACTTAGTAGATGGTCAGTTATATCGTTGACATATATTAGAAATAGTAAAGGACCGAGCACCGAGCCAGCTCTGAGATCGATATTCGAGCAGATTGGAGATGTTTATTTAAATTTCGAGCTGGGATGTTTTAAATATCAAGCCAGCTCTGAGATCGATATTCGCGCAGATTGGAGATGTGCATTTGAATTTCAAGCTGGGTTGTTTTGAATATCGAGCCAGCTCTGAGATCGATATTCGCGCGGATTGGAGAGCTGTATTTGAATTTCAAGCTGGGATGTTTTGAAAATCGAGCCAGCTCTGAGATCGATATTCGCGCAGATTCAGTGAGATGTGCATTTTAATTTCGAGGTGGGTTGCTTTGAATATCGAGATAGCTCTGAGATCGATATTCGCGTAGATTGGAGATGTGCATTTGAATTTCGAGCTTGGTTGTTTGGAATATACAGCCAGCTCTGAGATCGATATTCGCAGAGATTGGAGATGTGTATTTGAATATCGAGCTTGGTTGTTTGGAATATAGAGCCAGCTCTGAGATCGATATTCGCGCAGATTGGAGATGTGCATTTGAATTTCTAGCAGGGTTGTTTTGAATATCGAGCCAGCAGTGAGATCGATATTCGCGTAGATTGGAGATGTGCATTTGAAATTCGAGCTGGGATGTTTTGAATATCGAGCCAGCTCTGAGATCGATATTCGCGCAGATTGGAGATGTGTATTTGAATTTCGAGTTTGCTTGTTTGGAATGTAGAACCAGCTCTGAGATCGATATTCGCGCAGATTGGAGATGTGCATTTGAATTTCGAGCTGAGTTGTTTTGAATATCGAGCCAGCAGTGAGATCGATATTCGCGCAGATTGGAGATGTGCATTTGAAATTCGAGCTGGGATGTTTTGAATATCGAGCCAGCTCTGAGATCGATATTCGCGCAGATAAGAGATGTGCATTTGAAATTCGAGCTGGGTTGTTTGAATATCGAGCCAGCTCTGAGATCGATATTCCAGCTGATTGGAGATGTGTATTTGAATTTCGAGCTGGGTTGTTTTGAATATAGAGCCAGCTCTGATATCGATATTTGCGCAGATTGGAGATGTGCATTTGCATTTCGAGCTGCATTGTTTTGAAAATCGAGCCGGCTCTGAGATCGATATTCGCGCAAATTGGAGATGTGTATTTGCATTTCGAGCTGGGTTGTTTTGAATATCGAGCCAGCTCTGAGATCGATATTCGCGCAGATTGGAGAGTGTATTTGAATTCCGAGCTGGGTTGTGTTGAATATCGAGCCAGCTCTGAGATCGATATTCGAGCAGATTCGACATGCGTATTTGAATTTCGAGCTGGGATGTTTTGAATATCGAGCCAGCTCTGAGATCGATATTTGAGCAGATTCGACATGCGTATTTGAATTTCGAGCTGGGATGTTTAGAATATCGAGCCAGCTCTGAGATCGATATTCGAGCAGATTCAACATGCGTATTTGAATTTCGAGCCGGGTTGTTTTGAATATCGAGCCAGCTCTGAGACCGATATTCGACTACTAAATGGCAAATGCAATGCGAATTTCGAGCTGGGATGTTTTGAATATCGAGCCAGCTCAGATCGATATTCGAGCATATTTGACATGCGTATTTGAATTTCGACCTGGGTTGTTTTGAATATAGAGCCAGCTCTGCGATCGATATTCGACTACAAGAAGGTAAATGCAATGCGAATTTCGAGCTGGGGTGTTTTGAATATCGAGCCAGCTCTGAGATCGATAATAGCGCAGATTGGAGATGTGCATTTGAATTTCGAGCTGGGTTGTTTTGAATATCGAGCCAGCAGTGAGATCGACATTCGCGCAGATTGGAGATGTGTATTTGAATTTCGAGCTGTGATGTTTTGAATATCGAGCGAGCTCTGAGATCGATATTCGAGCAGATTGGAGATGTGTATTTGAAGAATTTCGAGCTGGGTTGTTTTGAATATCGAGCCAGCTCTGAGATCGATATTCGACTACTAAATGGCAAATGCAATGCGAATTTCGAGCTGGGGTGTTTTGAATATCGAGCCACCTCTGAGATCGATATTCGAGCATATTCGACATGCGTATTTGAATTTCGACCTGGGTTGTTTTGAATATAGAGCCAGCTCTGCGATCGATATTCGACAAGAAGGTAAATGCAATGCGAATTTCGAGCTGGGGTGTTTTGAATATCGAGCCAGCTGTGAGATCGATAATCGCGCAGATTGGAGAAGTGCATTTGAATTTCGAGCAGGGTTGTTTTGAATATCGAGCCAGCTGTGAGATCGATATTCGTGCAGATAGGAGATGTGCATTTGAATGTCGAGCTGGGGTGTTTTGAATATCGAGCCAGCTCTCAGATCGATATTCGAGCAGATTGGACATGCGCATTTGAATTTCGACCTGGAATGTTTTGAATATTGAGCCAGCTCTGAGATCAACATTCGAGCAGATTGGAGATGTGTATTTGAATTTCGAGCTGGGTTGTTTTGAATATCGAGCCAGCTCTGCGATTGATATTCGAGTGGATTGGAGATGTGTATTTGAATTTCGAGCTGTGATGTTTTGAATATCGAGCGAGTTCTGAGATAGATATTCGAGCAGATTGGAGATGTGTATTTGAAGAATTTCGAGTTGGGTTGTTTTGAATATCGAGCCAGCTCTGAGATCGATATTCGCGGAGATTGGAGATGTGTATTTGAATTTCGAGCTGGGATGTTTTGAATATCGAGCCAGCTCTGAGATCGATATTCGACTATAGGATGGCAAATGCAATGCGAATTTCGAGCTGGTGTGTTTTCAATATCGAGCCAGCTCTGATATCGATATTCGACTATAAAATGGCAAATACGAATTTCGAGCCGGTGTGTTTTCAATATCGAGCCAGCTCTGAGATCGATATTCGACTATACGATGGCAAATGCAATGCAAATTTCGAGCTGGTGTGCTTTCAATATCAAGCCAGCTCTGAGATCGATATTCGGGCAGATTGGACATGCGTATTTGAATTTCGACCTAGAATATATTGAATATCGAGCTAGCTCTGAGATCGATATTCGACTATAAGATGGCAAATGCAATGCGAATTTCGAGCTGGTGTGTTTTTAATATCGAGCCAGCTCTGAGATCGATATTCGACTATAGGATGGCAAATGCAAAGCGAATTTCTAGCTGGTGTGTTTTGAATATCGAGCCAGCTCTGAGATCGATAATGTAGATACGTATTTTAATTTCGAGTCAGCTCCGAGATCGATATTCGGCTACAAGATTGCAAATGCAATGCGAATTTCGAGCTATGGTGTTTTGAATATGGAGCCAGACCTGTCATCGAAATTGTATTTATGTATTAGCATTTCGGTCTGCGTTTGTTTTTAATATGAAGCGATCTCTGACATCGATTTACGAGCAGAATTGATATGTGCATTTGCATTTCGAGCTTGTGTGTTTTGAATTCCGAGCCAGCTCTGATATCGATATTTCAGCAAATTGTAGATATGCATTTGCATTTCGAGCTGTTGTGTTTTAAATATGGAGGTTGATATTCAAGTAGATTTGACATGCTTAGAAGCATGTGTGTTTCGAATATCAAACCAGCTCCGATGCATATATTGGACTACACGATTATGGCTGCCAATTTCGAAAGGAATAAATGCGCATGTTTATGAAACGTCTCTGTAGTGTACATCACAACCCAGCGGTTTCTCGGTTGCATAAATCACAAAACTACCGTATAGTAAATGCTGGAATTAACTCCCTATTTATATAAATTATTTCCTGCAACAGAACACATGTTATACCGAATGTAATATTTTCCTGAAAATGTGTGTAGGTGTACTAAAACGCTATGTGATGAAACATGCTTCCTTGCTCTTGTGAATAAATATCAATTTCCACTGTTACATCAGGGGAAAGAAGACTTTGTTGTAGTTGATTGTTTTCATTATTCATGGCAGTTAGCTTACTGATTAATTGTAGTAGTATAAGAGAATGGGGGTTCTGGACCACGATATTTTCAGGCAAGAGGTAGCGGGTGGAGTGCCCAGGAACCCCCCGTACAGAAAGCGGTTAAAATGGCGTGTCGTTGGGAGCCCATATTTTAAGAGGTCCAGGTAATATATTAATATACATTGTGGTCTGAGTCCACAATTTGCTTATAATAATTATTTCCGCGTTAAAATTTATAATAACTGTTTCGCCTAGGCAATGAAACAACAAAAATTTTGCTATTTTGAAAAACGTCCTAACTACAGTAAGGCCTAAATTTAAAACAGTTGTGTCGTATTTTATACATTTCTGCAAGTAGGTTGTCATACCAAACACCCCGCGATAAAAGATGGGACAGCAAATATTTTCTATTTGAACAAACGATGTTCATAAGTATATACCAAAATAAAGTTGCGACAAAATGGTCCAAACAAAAAAAGTTAGCCGAATTGTGAACGCTAAGCCGATTAGAAAGTTGAAAACTTCAATGTTTCGCGCGTGTAATATTCGCATGAGAGTTGGGGCAACAAAATTGTTATTTAACAAACAACCCCGCGCAGTTGGTAATTTTCTAAGCTCATACAAGATGCAAATACCAAAAAATAATAAGTACGCGAAAGGCCCGGTAACGTTTTTGAAGCACGTAATGCCCGAATTAACCAAACAACTTACAGCCGCTTTATCCGAATACGGATCGCTTAAATATAAATTATCTGTGGAAATCGAAATGGTAAAACACGGGCAAGACCACGATGCATACCAAAAGCCAGTATTTCGCCACAATCTAGTTACCCTGTTTTTAGCCGATGAAATAATAGCGTCAAAAAAAAATATAGTGGCTCCAGCCATTCTAGAAACTCTGGAAAAGTGGACAAACAAAGGGTCCGGATGGAAAGTGGAAAGAATTAGCGCAGTATGGCTCGACGTGGCTCGGTACGAACCCCTTAGGGGATCCGGGTACATACAACTTCCAAGAAAATTGCGTTCCAAGAAAGCCGCAATTAACGTGAAAAAGATAACGAATGTCTCAGATGGGCTCTTAAATCATTTTTAGATCCCTGCTCAAAGCACAGCGATCGGCCATCCAGTTATAAAGACGACGACGGACTAAATTTTACTGGAATAACATTTCCGACTCCATTATCCGAAATAGGGAAAGTGGAAAATCAAAACAAACTCGCAATTAACGTGTTCGGGTGGGACAAGAAGGGTGCAATCGTATACAGAATTAGCAAGAAGTCCCTGGGATACAAACGGGTAAATATTTTATTAATCGAGGCGGTAAAAAAGGAAACACAATAATGTCCCACTATGTTTGGATAAAAGACCTGAATAAGCTGCTTTATGATCAAACTAAACACCGCGAAAAGAAACACTTTTGCGAAAGATGTTTGACGGGACACACTTCCGAAGAACGGCTAGAAGCGCACAAAACAGAATGCAAAGGAGTAGACGGGCCAGCAGTTGGGGTTTCATTACCACCAGCGGATACGACAGTTAAGTTTAAAAACTTTAAAAATAGCTTAAAAGCCCCAATAGTAATCTATGCGGATTTTGAAGCCCTAACTAATAAAATAACTGGCTCATACGGGGATCCAACTAAATCTAACACAACTTCTACACAAGAGCACGAAGCGTGCAGTTATTGTTATATGGTTGTAAGATCTGACGGACAATGCGAAATTCCGGTCGAATACAGGGGGCCAGGCGCTCTTTTTGGAATCTGTGAAAGACGCTGAAAGGCTGCAAAGAACTATGAAAAGAACGACTTACAAAATTGTAACGAAAGCCGATAGAATCGATATGGCAACGAAACGGCTATGTGGAGTTTGTAACGGGATACTCGACGTATCAATTACGAACGTGTTTTGCCCGTGGACCTCAAAATATATTACAACGGCGCATAAAAAGTGCTCTTTAGATTTTCATAGAGACGTTCCGATAATATTTCACAATTTAAGAGGATATGACTCGCATTTGCTGATGCAAGCGGTATCTAAAGTGGGAGGTAAAATTACGTGTATACCGAACAACACAGAAAAATACATGTCATTTACTTTGGACGGATTGAGGTTCATAGACAGCATACAATTCCTTCCAGCAAGTTTAGACAAATTAGTGAACAGTTTGGGAACAAACACCCCAATAACCAGGAGAATGTCTATTGCAGACTCCGTAGACCTTTTAACTAAGAAAGGCGTTTATCCGTACGATTACATGGATAATTCGGATAAGTTTAATGACGAGGAACTTCCGCCCCAGTACGAGTTTAACAGCAATCTGACGGGCCGGGGGATATCAGACGCGGATTATGAACACGCGTGCGCTGTGTGGAATGAATTCAAATGCGAAACGATGGGGGATTATCACGATCTATATAACAAAACCGACGTTTTGTTGCTGGCAGACGTATTTGAGCAGTTTCGTATAAAAAGTTTAAGCGTTTATGAGCTGGATCCTGCGCATTATTTCACAAGTCCCGGGTTATCTTGGGACGCGCTATTATCGTTCACGAAAGTAAATTTAGAACTAATTTCGGATTACGATCAGTATTTAATGTTTGAAAAAGGCACAAGAGGGGGAGTTTCAATGGTATCGAAACGATTCGCACGCGCAAATAATCCCGATGTGGAAGGGTATTGCTCAGAGCTCCCAAACTCGTATATATTATATTTAGACGCGAACAACCTATATGGATGGGCGATGTCGCAGGCGCTTCCAACTGGCGAAATTGAGTGGGTCAACCCCAACGACTTTGATAATTATTTAAACCTTCCGGATGACGGAAATATTGGCTGTATTCTAGAAGTTGATTTAGAATATCCCGCAAAACTGCATTTAACCCATAATAGCTATCCATTAGCGCCAGAAAGAATGGTTATAAAAAAGAAATGGATGTCTAAATATCAGATGAGTCTATATCCCTCAGTTTTACCAACATACGGAGAAGGTGCGCAAAAATTAGTTCCAAACCTAATGAATAAAACGAAATACGTTTTGCATTACCGCAATTTAAAACTCTATTTGAGTCGGGATGAAATTAACGAAAGTACATAGGATTATTAAATTTAATCAATCCGCATGGATGAAAGACTATATAAATTTAAATACGGAACTTCGTAAAAAGGGCAACAGCGACTTTGAAAGGGATTTATACAAACTGATGAACAACTCCGTATTCGGTAAAACGATGGAAAACGTTCGCAAACGAGTGGATGTAAGACTCGTTAGATCGGCAGATGAGGATGTAATGAAGAAACTATTAGCGAGTCCGTCTTTCGCCCACGCAAACATATTCGATTGTGATTTAGCGGGGGTGGAAATGAGCAAGAAAACCCTTATTCTAAATAAACCCATATATGTTGGGATGTGCGTATTGGAGCTTTCGAAGGTCCTTATGTACGATTTTTATTATAATAATCTAGTCGCTAAATATGGCGAAAATGTTCAAGTTCTATACACAGACACGGATTCCTTGCTTCTAAAGATTCAAACCGAAGACGTTTACAAAGACATTGCGAATGAAGCGGAAGAGTACGATACATCCAATTTTCATCCAGATCACCCGCTCTACAACACAAACAATAAAAAGGTAATTGGAAAAATGAAAGATGAATGCGGGGGAGTTCTTGTAGAGGAGTTTATAGGATTAAGACCTAAAATGTATTCTATTTTGATGAGTAACAAGAAGGAGATTAAAAAGGCAAAAGGGGTTAAGAGGGATGTTGTGCAGAACAGGATAAAACATGAGGAATATAAAGACACACTGTTTGAGAAAACCATTAAACATCACAGTATGGGGGTTTTAAGATCCAAAAAACACAGAATATTTGCCCAACATGTAAACAAAGTATCGTTATCTCCATTTGACAGCAAAAGGTGGATAGATGACAACGGAGTTGACACACTTGCATACGGGCATTGCGCATTAGATGAAGAAGAAGAAGAAGTTGGTGAAATTGGCGAAATAAGTAAACTACTTGGCGAAATACTCGATGACGAATCATTCAAAGAAGAAGTTGGTGAAATAAGCAAACTACTTGGTGAAATACTCGATGACGAATCAGTCAACGGAGAAGAAGAATAAATTTAGGCTAACGTTTACAAAATGGAAGATAACTTTGCAAAGCGGGAAATAACTCTTAGAAATGTGGAAACTTGTATTTAGAAAAGGTATATGGCGGTTCAATGACAATTAAATCATATCTCGCCGCCCCCAATAGTCCTGTCGTTTACGATCGTCACGAGCCCATTTATCGGTAACGGAACTAGTGTTTTTGCAAAGCTGTGGATTAATAATATAATTGTAATACAGAGGAAATATAGCGACAACCAAGCCCGCCAAAGCCACCGTCGAATAAGACCAAGAAGAAGAATCTTCCTGTTTTAACGTTTGCGCGAACCCAGAAACCTCGCATTGGATAGTGTCTTTTTTATCATTAATAATTTTTTCCAATTTTTTAACGACCCGCCCATTAACGCCACCACCGTTCACCAGCTTGTTTACATTCGTTCCCCCACCGGTTACCCGCGTAATCGGTTCCACGGGGGGTAATACTGGAGGTAAATCCAAATCGGCGGATGGCTCACTATCCCACAGCTTTTTAAGACGCGCACTACCGATTCCATACTTCTTTTTGAGTATGTTCGCGGGCACCTTTCCGCGGGATGAAACGATTTCCGCCAGTTAGATTTAGTTAGAATTAGTTAGAGTCGGTTAGAGCTAGTAATTGAGTAATTCGGCGGTTTGAAAAAATATTTTGATCATTTTGAACATGTTTTCTACGCCTATTATAAACAAACTATGCCGAAGTCGTACTTAGCTAACGAAAGTGCCGAAGAAATCGTTTCATCCCGCGGAAAGGCACCCGCGGACAAACTTAAAAAGAAGTCTGGAATGTTGTTGAAACAGAAGCCAATTCAGTACAATCTTTATGGTGAGATTGAGGCCGTTTTTGGCTTCGATTTACAGAACCTCACTCCAGAACAACAAAAACGAGTTGACGAATTAACAGAAAAACTTAAAGAGGAAGAGAAAAACATTACTGCGGAAAAATATAGTTCAAATAAAAAAGAAGAACAGGGTTGGGCGATTGAAGGCGAATATGAAACATTGATTCAACAATATATGGATTCAGGATATGATGAAGCGTACGCCCAAGAACGTATAGACTTTGGTTGGTCTGATTTAGATTTTTGTTCATTTAAAAAATAATCGCCTGAGTAATTGTTAACCCTGTTCAGTAGCTGTATGGAATTGAGGAAAAGGGAATTAAATATTTTTGGGCATTTTGAACATATTTTCTACGCCTTATTATAAACAAACTATGCCGAAGTCGTACTTATCTAACAAAAGTATCGAGGAAATCGTTTCATCCCGCGGAAAGG
Organism: Conchocele bisecta; assembly: GCA_029237695.1. NCBI lineage: Eukaryota > Metazoa > Mollusca > Bivalvia > Lucinida > Thyasiridae > Conchocele > Conchocele bisecta. Next base: position 51,296,221 of record CM055276.1, on the reverse strand, counting down.
TGCCCGCGAACATACTTAAAAAGAAGTATGGAATCGGTAGTGCGCGTCTTAAAAAGCTGTGGGATAGTGAGCCATCCGCCGATTTGGATTTACCTCCAGTATTACCCCCCGTGGAACCGATTACGCGGGTAACCGGTGGGGGAACGAATGTAAACAAGCTGGCGAACGGTTGTGGCGTTAATGGGCGGGTCGTTAAAAAATTGGAAAAAATTATTAATGATAAAAAAGACACTATCCAATGCGAGGTTTCTGGGTTCGCGCAAACGTTAAAACAGGAAGATTCTTCTTCTTGGTCTTATTCGACGGTGGCTTTGGCGGGCTTGGTTGTCGCTATATTTCCTCTGTATTACAATTATATTATCAATCCACCGCTTTGCAAAAACACTAGTTCCGTTACCGATAAATGGGCTCGTGACGATCGTAAACGACAGGACTATTGGGGGCGGCGAGATATGATTTAATTGTCATTGAACCGCCATATACCTTTTCTAAATAAAAGTTTCCACATTTCTAAGAGTTATTTCCCGCTTTGCAGTATCTTCCATTTTGTAAACGTTAGCCTAAATTTATTCTTCTTCTCCGTTGACTGATTCGTCATCGAGTATTTCACTAAGTTGTTTGCTTATTTCACCAACTTCTTCTTTGAATGATTCGTCATCGAGTATTTCGCCAAGTAGTTTACTTATTTCGCCAATTTCACCAACTTCTTCTTCTTCATCATCTAATGCGCAATGCCCGTATGCAAGTGTGTCAACTCTGTTGTCATCTATCCACCTTTTGCTGTCAAATGGAGATAACGATACTTTGTTTACATGTTGGGCAAATATTCTGTGTTTTTTGGATCTTAAAACCCCCATACTGTGATGTTTAATGGTTTTCTCAAACAGTGTGTCTTTGTATTCCTCATGTTTTATCCTGTTCTGCACAACATCCCTCTTAACCCCTTTTGCCTTTTTAATCTCCTTCTTGTTACTCATCAAATAGAATACATTTTAGGTCTTAATCCTATAAACTCCTCTACAAGAACTCCCCGCATTCATCTTTCATTTTTCCAATTACCTTTTTATTGTTTGTGTTGTAGAGCGGGTGATCTGGATGAAAATTGGATGTATCGTACTCTTCCGCTTCATTCGCAATGTCTTTGTAAACGTCTTCGGTTTGAATCTTTAGAAGCAAGGAATCCGTGTCTGTGTATAGAACTTGAACATTTTCGCCATATTTAGCGACTAGATTATTATAATAAAAATCGTACATAAGGACCTTCGAAAGCTCCAATACGCACATCCCAACATATATGGGTTTATTTAGAATAAGGGTTTTCTTGCTCATTTCCACCCCCGCTAAATCACAATCGAATATGTTTGCGTGGGCGAAAGACGGACTCGCTAATAGTTTCTTCATTACATCCTCATCTGCCGATCTAACGAGTCTTACATCCACTCGTTTGCGAACGTTTTCCATCGTTTTACCGAATACGGAGTTGTTCATCAGTTTGTATAAATCCCTTTCAAAGTCGCTGTTGCCCTTTTTACGAAGTTCCGTATTTAAATTTATATAGTCTTTCATCCATGCGGATTGATTAAATTTAATAATCCTATGTACTTTCGTTAATTTCATCCCGAGACTCAAATAGAGTTTTAAATTGCGGTAATGCAAAACGTATTTCGTTTTATTCATTAGGTTTGGAACTAATTTTTGCGCACCTTCTCCGTATGTTGGTAAAACTGAGGGATATAGACTCATCTGATATTTAGACATCCATTTCTTTTTTATAACCATTCTTTCTGGCGCTAATGGATAGCTATTATGGGTTAAATGCAGTTTTGCGGGATATTCTAAATCAACTTCTAGAATACAGCCAATATTTCCGTCATCCGGAAGGTTTAAATAATTATCAAAGTCGTTGGGGTTGACCCACTCAATTTCGCCAGTTGGAAGCGCCTGCGACATCGCCCATCCATATAGGTTGTTCGCGTCTAAATATAATATATACGAGTTTGGGAGCTCTGAGCAATACCCTTCCACATCGGGATTATTTGCGCGTGCGAATCGTTTCGATACCATTGAAACTCCCCCTCTTGTGCCTTTTTCAAACATTAAATACTGATCGTAATCCGAAATTAGTTCTAAATTTACTTTCGTGAACGATAATAGCGCGTCCCAAGATAACCCGGGACTTGTGAAATAATGCGCAGGATCCAGCTCATAAACGCTTAAACTTTGTATACGAAACTGCTCAAATACGTCTGCCAGCAGCAAAACGTCGGTTTTGTTATATAGATCGTGATAATCCCCCATCGTTTCGCATTTGAATTCATTCCACACAGCGCACGCGTGTTCATAATCCGCGTCTGATATCCCCCGGCCCGTCAGATTGCTGTTAAACTCGTACTGGGGCGGAAGTTCCTCGTCATTAAACTTATCCGAATTATCCATGTAATCGTACGGATAAACGCCTTTCTTAGTTAAAAGGTCTACGGAGTCTGCAATAGACATTCTCCTGGTTATTGGGGTGTTTGTTCCCAAACTGTTCACTAATTTGTCTAAACTTGCTGGAAGGAATTATATGCTGTCTATGAACCTCAATCCGTCCAAAGTAAATGACATGTATTTTTCTGTGTTGTTCGGTATACACGTAATTTTACCTCCCACTTTAGATACCGCTTGCATCAGCAAATGCGAGTCATATCCTCTTAAATTGTGAAATATTATCGGAACGTCTCTATGAAAATCTAAAGAGCACTTTTATGCGCCGTTGTAATATATTTTGAGGTCCCCGGGCAAAATACGTTCGTAATTGATACGTCGAGTTTCCCGTTACAAACTCCACATAGCCGTTTCGTTGCCATATCGATTCTATCGGCTTTCGTTACAATTTTGTAAGTCGTTCTTTTCATAGTTCTTTGCAGCCTTTCAGCGTCTTTCACAGATTCCAAAAAGTTCTGCGCAGCGCCTGGCCCCCTGTATTCGACCGGAATTTCGCATTGTCCGTCAGATCTTACAACTATATAACAATAACTGCACGCTTCGTGCTCTTGTGTAGAAGTTGTGTTAGATTTAGTTGGATCCCCGTATGAGCCAGTTATTTTATTAGTTAGGGCTTCAAAATCCGCATAGATTACTATTGGGGCTTTTAAGCTATTTTTAAAGTTTTTAAACTTAACTGTCGTATCCGCTGGTGGTAATGAAACCCCAACTGCTGGCCCGTCTACTCCTTTGCATTCTGTTTTGTGCGCTTCTAGCCGTTCTTCGGAAGTGTGTCCCGTCAAACATCTTTCGCAAAAGTGTTTCTTTTCGCGGTGTTTAGTTTGATCATAAAGCAGCTTATTCAGGTCTTTTATCCAAACATAGTGGGACATTATTGTTTCCTTTTTTACCGCCTCGATTAATAAAATATTTACCCGTTTGTATCACAGGGACTTCTAGCTAATTCTGTATACGATTGCACCCTTCTTGTCCCACCCGAACACGTTAATTGCGAGTTTGTTTTGATTTTCCACTTTCCCTATTTCGGATAATGGAGTCGGAAATGTTATTCCAGTAAAATTTAGTCCGTCGTCGTCTTTATAACTGGATGGCCGATCGCTGTGCTTTGAGCAGGGATTTAAAAATGATTTAAGAGCCCATCTGAGACATTCGTTATCTTTGTTTTTCACGTTAATTGCGGCTTTCTTGGAACGTAATTTTATTGGAAGTTGTATGTACCCGGATCCCCTAAGGGGTTCGTACCGAGCCACGTCGAGCCATACTGCGCTAATTCTTTCCACTTTCCATCCGGACCCTTTGTTTGTCCACTTTTCCAGAGTTTCTAGAATGGCTGGAGCCGCTATATTTTTTATTGACGCTACTATTTCATCGGCTAAAAACAGGGTAACTAGATTGTGGCGAAATACTGGCTTTTGGTATGCATCGTGGTCTTGTCCGTGTTTTACCATTTCGATTTCCACAGATAATTTATATTTAAGTGATCCGTATTCGGATAAAGCGGCTGTAAGTTGTTTGGTTAATTCGGGCATTACGTGCTTCAAAAACGTTACCGGGCCTTTCGCGTACTTATTATTTTTTGGTATTTGCATCTTGTATGAGCTTAGAAAATTACCAACTGCGCGGGGTTGTTTGTTAAATAACAATTTTGTTGCCCCAACTCTCATGCGAATATTACACGCGCGAAACATTGAAGTTTTCAACTTTCTAATCGGCTTAGCGTTCACAATTCGGCTAACTTTTTTTGTTTGGACCATTTTGTCGCAACTATTTTGGTATATACTTATGAACATCGTTTGTTCAAATAGAAAATATTTGCTGTCCCATCTTTTATCGCGGGGTGTTTGGTATGACAACCTACTTGCAGAAATGTATAAAATACGACACAACTGTTTTAAATTTAGGCCTTACTGTAGTTAGGACGTTTTTCAAAATAGCAAGATTTTTGTTGTTTCATTGCCTAGGCGAAACAGTTATTATAAATTTTAACGCGGAAATAATTATTATAAGCAAATTGTGGACTCAGACCACAATGTTTATTAATATATTACCTGGACCTCTTAAAATATGGGCTCCCAACGACACGCCATTTTAACCGCTTTCTGTACGGGGGGTTCCTGGGCACTCCACCCGCTACCTCTTGCCTGAAAATATCGTGGTCCAGAACCCCCATTCTCTTATACTACTATTGTTGCACGGGACACTACTTGCTATTGATAATGTAGCAATTTTATTTTTAGAAATTACATTTTTATGACAATATTTTCACATATTACCGAACGACCCAAGTTCCTACAAATTACGCTAAATGTAATTAGTATATAGTTTGATAATTGAATAGCCAAAGTACAGGTAATTTCCGTCTCACTTAATAATTTAACTGGAGAAGTTGTATAACATAAACAGTAATAATTCCCAAAGTACTATAGACTAGAACACAACAATGCAGTTCGTAAATTGCATGTAGACATTTTCGATTTTTTTTTATTTCATGGTTATGTATACAGATATACTAATTGTTTCGTCAGTAAAGAACTGTCACCAAAAGAGATTTGCAACTTTCTCATATTATTTTGCTGCTGACTACATGTATGTGTAGCTCATCGCATTCAATGTTTATCTTTGGGTTGGTTACATCAAAATCTGACACTATTTAAGAAATATAAGCGTTGAACAACTTAAAATCCACTTTTAAAGGCGTTTTAAAAGCTTTAATGTACATATAAAAGTTAGTTTACCATGACATTACCATGGATCCGCCTATCTAGAATAAAAAATGAAGAAAACATGCATTTAAATGTTCAAGACATACTTAATTACAACTGCAGAACAGACAGTCTTTCAGACGGAGGCACGGACGGATGTCAAAGTGTCTATTTTTTACGACCAAACTTGTGTATGTATTCAACTTTATAATGGAATAGACATGATCCTTTGGAATGTGGTAGACATGAATATATTTGGTTCCTTGGTGTGTCAAAAAGCAACTTATTTTAAAAAATGAAAGTATTCGTGTAGATGGCAATGTTACATTCACCAAAGAAATTGGATGTAAACTATATATTTCAGAGATTGAGTGAGATGATTCGGTGCCCCGATTGTCTGTTATGGGTATTGGATGCCCGGTCAGCTGGACCAGTATCTCGGTACTTGTACTGATTTATGACCGGACGGTCTTGTCTTTTCCGGGCACGCAGGTTTTCCTACACATGAAAAACATGCCGCGGCTACACGGCTGACTCTTTGTCAGCATGAATGAAAAATAAGCGCATGAAAAACAGACATAGAACAGCAAAAAAACACAACTTAATGCTGGTCGTTTGTACATCGGAAACCCCGTTGTTTCTTGGGTATTTTAAACCAGGTATAGGTCAACTGGGATATGTGTCGAAACAATGCTATCGCTGTCTTTGTTGCTGTAGGGATATTGAGATGAAAATAAGCGGCTGAAAATCAGTCATACAACATACAACAACAACAATACGCGCAAGTTGGAATCCGCGCAAGTTTCCAAGAAGTCGCGCATATCTTTCGTTACCGGAGCATACAGGTAGGTTCTTTGCCACCAGAAGAATGGAAGAGTAATGGAAGAGTATCATTAACTTGAGGTAAAATACATAATATATGTGGTGGGGCTTTATTTTTAAAAGCATTGCTGCACAAGTGGCTGATCCAGGATTTTTCATCTGGGGCGGACGGGGGGTGGGGGGTGGGGGGGGGGGGGGTGGTAGTAGAAATTAGACTGACTACATAATGCTCATGTGACAATGTACATTGTGGCAATGTCTTTTGAATGAACTCACCATAATATCTGGACCTTGCTCTGAAATAGCTGCGAGCAGTAACTCTTGCAATATACTAGTGGCAGCCAAGTTCAACATGTAAAAGCTATGATGGTGTCCATTTTCTGTAAACACAAACAATAATTTTCTAAACCTTCTACAATGGTAAAAATTGTTTCAGAATTATTAGTTTGTATTACTTTTATAATACTAATATTTTTTTCAGATGAAAAATATCTCAAAAATGTCACAACTGCTAAAGTGCGAATCAGATCTGTAGAGGAATCCTATGAGTGGAATCGTAACGCTGGCTACGGACGGTACAGGAGTAATTGCAAGAGTTACCGTTCGCAACTAGCAATATACTGGTTGCGAAGACATGATAACTCTATTCACTCTCATGAACTGTAATTTAAGCTAGAATCAACAAGTGACTCGGTCAGTGACAGCCAAATTAAGCATATACAAGTTAAGATGGGGTCCATTTTCTGGAAAGGCAAAATTTTATTTTCTAAGCCTTCTACTATGGTCAAATTTGTTTCAGATGTATTAGTTTGTATTACTTTTATAATACTACCGGTAATATTTTATGCAGATGGAAAATATAAAAAGTATGTCACAAATAACTGCTAAAGTGCGAATCTGGTGTGATTTGCTATTCTGCAGAGGAAGCCTGTGAGTAGTTTACTAGTTGCGAACACTAACTCTTGCAATATACTCCCGTACCGTCCGTAGCCAGAGTTATTTACTCGTAGGCTTCCTCTGCAGAATAGCAAATCAGATCGGATTCACATTTTAGCACATAATTGTGAATGATTTTCTATATTTTTTAATTGAATTATTTCATAATTACTGGAATATGTTATTTTCATAATGTTGACCCTCATGGTCAACATTATGAAAATAACATATTCCAGTAATTATGAAATAACGTTACATATGTAGATGACATGTTAAAGTAAATTTAGGCTTGCATCAACAAGTGACTCAGTCAGTGACAGTCAAATTCAACATGTGAAAGTTAATGGGGTCCATTTTCTGGAAAGGCAAAATTATAATTTTCTAAACCTTCTACAATGGTAAAATTACTTTGTATTACTTTTATAATACTAATATATTTTTCAGATGGAAAATAGATAAAATACCGTATGTCACAATTAACTGCTATACTGTAAATCAAATCTGATTCGCTATTCTGCGGATCTGATTCGCTATTCTGCGGCGGAAGCCTACAAGTGGAATCGTAACTCTGCTACGGTCGCTACGGAAGTACACTGCAAGATTCACTGTTCGTAACTGTATCTGCTTGCTATTTCTTTTACAGAAATCAGACAGCTTCTAGCTCGCAAAAAAAAGTCTCACTCTGGGTCCCCTCCCTGCATCCACCACTGCACACATTTGATGCCAGAGTGGCACGATTTACCCAAATCTTACCTGAATCAACCCGAATCTTCATGTAATTACTATATTTGTTGATAAATAAATACGCTCCAGATAAGGAATTAGTAATTGAGCATTGTCACTCCAACATTTCTGAAGCAATTGGGTATTTCAAAATTTTAATTGTGTAAAATAAAATCACACTGCTGTTTACATATCAGCACACAGCAATTATTGAATAGCTGTTTCTAAATGAAAACATTTCTTGGCATTTCATTAGAATTGTCTCCTTGCAGACAATTCTAATGAAATACCAAAGATTTGCTTTCATGGGCAAATAAGAAAAAATATACTATATTTGTGGTCTGTTTATTGGTTTCTGCAGCATGATAAAGGTACCACAAATTTTCATTGCTTTTTGATACTCACTACTTCTGATTTCAATTGGATTTTTTTGTCAATTTTAATTGGGTATTTACGCAAATACGCAGCTTATCTGGAGCTTTGAAAAAAAGCTGTATGCATGTACATCATGTGGCAGGTGGAAGCACGCGATGGGTAATTTAACGATCGGGGTTCATCCTTACCGGAATCCCGACTGGAGACCTGGTTTTGCCCTCACATACGTCCTTGGCATTTTGTATGTGACAGTTGAATCTGGTTATATCCCTTATGTGAATATTACGATATTCGTAATCCTATTTTAGGGGAAGGGGCCAAGTGACTTGGTGTGGTATGGACAAATTTCAGGGCTGAATATATTTGTTCTCGATGTAAATATTCCATTCTGATTTTGGGATTTTCCCCCCAGTGCAGCAGGTTGAAATGGGACTGAACCCGTTTGCCTGGCCTTACATGACCTTAGCTGTTGATAGGCCGTTAAACACTAATAAACAAACAAACATAATAATAATAAATACGATGCTTGGACTGTACTTACACAATAAAGAAACATAGAACAATTCTATGTTTCTGCATAATATTAGTTGCAAACCTAGTTGCGAACACTACTCCCGTACCGTGCGTAGCCTGAGTTACGAATCCACTCATAGGATTCCTCTGTAAAATAGCGAATCAGATCTGATTCGCACTTTAGCAGTTATTTATGAAAGATTTTCTATATATTTGAACTGAAATGAGTGTCAACATTATGAAAATAACATATTCCAGCAATGATGTATGTAATTGTATGTAGATGATCTGATAGTGATAAAGTAAATTTAAGCTAGAATCAACAATTGACTGTCGGTTGCAGCAAATTCAATATGAACAATTTAAAATAGGGTCCATTTTCTGGAAAGGCAAAATTTAATTTTATAACTTTTCTACAATTGTAAAATTTGTTTCATTATTAATTAATAGCTTGTATTAATACTAATATTTTTTTCAAATGGGAAATACAGTGAAATCGCGATGGCTCGAAATGCGATGGCTCGAAATGTCGGGCTCGCTCGAAATGGCGTCGCGGTCCAGATAATTTTCCCTATATGTTTAATTTATTTTACATGCGATGGCTCGAAATGCGATGGCTCGAAAAGTGCGATCGCTCGAAACAATTGTCAAGTCCCGCGGACACATTTCTCGCTATTTTGCTATACGATGATTCTAAATTGATGTCGAAGTTTGTGTTTGGCTAATTTTCACACCTCCGCGTCAGACTTATTACGAACAAAGGCCGAGCCGCGCTCTACCTGTCTGTGAAATGTGATTTCTTTTCAAGTGCAGTTAATTGCCTAAAGTGGTGCAATTTGATCGTTAACTTTGTTGATGGCGATCACTTTCAATTTTAATTAAATAATTGCTGGTAATAACCATTTAATATGTGTCAACCCAAATGAGTCACATTGGAGTGAATTTCTAATTTACTATTTAAATCGTATTTTTGTGTTATGGATCATACTTACGCTTGTTTTACGCACGATACTATACGCATGATACTATACGCACGATACTCTACCTACCAAAATATTACACCTGTTTGCAATACATGTTCGAGTAATCTGGTGAAGGGCCCACTGCGGGAGGATAACCAGATCGAAAATATGGCAACAGGAAAAGTTGGAGTTAAACGGAAGTTAGACTTGAAGACTGTCGAGTTCAAATACGAAGCGATTCTCGCCGTGGAGAATGGGAAAAAATCAAAGTCACACATCGCGAAGGAGTTGGAAATTTCGAACAGCACATTGTCCACGTGGCTGAAAAATGCGGAGTCCATTACATATGGGTACAGAAACTGCGGTCCAAAACGAAAAACAATGAAGACAGGAAAATGGGACGAGCTAGAAGCGGCCCTGCTGAAATGGTTTACAAACGCCCGCGACCAGGGAGCCATTATAAAAGGCGCCGTGATGATACAGAAGGCGGATCAGTTCGCGAGAAGTTTGGAAATCGAAGATTTCGAAGCCAAAACTGGTTGGCTCACACGTTTTAAGAACCGACATGCCATATCCTTCAAGGCTATTTGCAGTGAATCAAAAGCGGTGGACGACAATAGCGACCAGATGAAAAGTTGGTACGACCGATTGAAGCTACTCCTTCAACGATACGACGCCGACGACATCTACAACGCCGACGAAACAGGTATCTTTTACAAGATGCTACCGGACAAAACCCTGGAGTTTAAAAATGTTGACTGTCACGGCGGGATGCGATCCAAGGAGCGCATAACAGCAATGGTATGTGCCAACATGAGTGGGACACACACACTGCCACTCCTGATCATAGGAAAATCCGCGAAGCCCAGGTGCTTTAAGAATGTGAAGACGCTGCCGAAGAAATACACCAGCAACAAGGAGGCGTGGATGACGTCGCAAATTTTCGAGAACTGGTTACGGGACGTCGACAAGGAGATTGGGAGACGTAACAAGAAAATTGTTATGATAATAGACAACTGCCCAGCCCACCCTCATGTGAAGAACTTGAAGAACGTGGAGCTGGTATTCCTGCCGCCAAACACGACGAACTAGACCCAGCCCATGGACCAAGGGGTCATCAACAATCTGAAGGTTCACTACCGGAAGCGAGTGGTTCTGCGCCAAGTGCGGGCCATCGATACGAGCGACACATTTACACTGACACTACTGGATGGGCTGCGGTTTCTACAACAATCCTGGGCTTGTGTCACGCCACGGACCATCAGCAACTGTTTTCGCCACGCTGGATTCGCTATCGAAGATGCCGCCACTACCGACAACACGGACGCCGCCACCGCCGACGACAACGACGACGCTGACCAAGTTGATCAGTCTGGGAAACCGCGCCGTTCTACAAGAATTCATAAACTTCAACGATGACGCCTTTCCGATAGCAGAGACCATGACTGACGACGACATCATTTCCGACGTGAAGACTGCCCGCCAGCAATGTAATTCACAATTAACTGCTAAAGTGCGAATCAGATCTGATTCGCTATTCTGCAGAGGAAGCCTATGAGTGGAATCGTAACTCTGGCTGCGGACGGTACAGGAGTAGATTTCAATAGTTACTGTTCAAAACTAATGAGAACCGTAACTTGCAATACGTCATACATGCATAGACCACGACCCAAAGGTGTGTCGCACACAATAATGATAACTCTTGTCTCACTAATTTTCAGTTATCTCCCCATGTTTTTTTCTTGCACCGCCACTGATTTCTTGTCTGGAGCATAAATCGATTACCCTTTTGAATATTTTCATGAAACTTCACACATGCATAGACTGCGATCCAAAGGTGTGTTGTACGCATGAATGGCAACTGTCTCACTAATTTTCGAGTCATCTCCGTTTGTTCTTCACACACTAATTTCTTGTCCTTAGCATAACTCAAATACCCTATGGAATATTTTAATGAAACGTCACACATGCATAGACCGCGACTCAAAGGTGTGTCCCACAATAGACTGATAAGTCTTGCCTCAGTATTATTTTAGCTATCTCCCTTTGTTTTGTTTTTTGCACATTTTTGTGATTTCTTGTCCGGAGCATAACTTGAAGACCCACTGGAATATTTTCATGAAACTTCTTCACACATGCACAAAGCTCCAGATAAGGTGCGTATTGGTGTATTTTATGCAGTTATTTTAGCAGAATACGCATTGATTATGAAAAGTACAAAATACTCACAGCAATGTGAAAATACGCATTGATTTTCAAATTGAGCAGTGAAAATACAGTGATAAAGTTGACAATTTACTTTGTTGAACTGCAAAAAAAGCGAACAGTGTGAATTGTTTAATGTTTTATCATTTGTTCCCTATTTAATAAGGGAAAAAAATAAATAATAAATTTGTAATTTTAGTAAAATATGCATTAAATTTGAAATCTGAGGTATAATACTCTTTACATACAAAATTTATCTGGAGCTCTGGAGTGTTGCACGCAGGAATGACAACTCTTGCATCAACCAGTTTTCCAGTTATCTCTCTTTGTTTTTTCGCACAATGATTTCTTGTCTGGAGCAGAACTGGAATATTTTCATGAAACTTCACACATGTATAGACCACAATCCGTAGGTGTACGGAGCACAAAAAATGTGCTTGAATACTTGAATACCGGTAACTTGAATACCCTTTGGAATATTTTACATATACCACCACCCAAAGGTGTGTTGCGTGTATGATAGACAACTCTTGCATCACTATTATTTTAGTTATCTCCCTATGTTTATTGCAAATTGATTTCCTGTCCATTCAAAACTTGATTACACTTTGGAATAAATTCATGATATTTGAAACTTGCATAAACCATGAGCCAACAGTGTGTCTCATGCAAGAAAGAAAACTCTCTCCTGACTAACATATTAGCTTTTTAGTGGCTGCCTGACAGTCGGCACTCTTGTTAGCTTGTCACAAATTACCCACCCGCCATGCCCTTGACCTACTTTTTGTCTCATGCACGATAGTGGAAAGTGAGACATGCAGTCACAATTCTGGCGTCGTCGTCATCAACAATTTGGGACGTAAATTTTGGAAGTAGCCAATTTCCCATATCTCTTATCCGTAAGTTGGATCATTACCAACCTTCATCAATAGCTTCCTAACATAATTCATTCTGGAAGTCGGACTTCGTCCATTTCGCGCACCTGCAGGTTATAATTATCTCCCCTGCAGGGCACAACAATTGTTAAACTTGTTATCTCTGTAACATTCATCCTTCACTTGTTATCTTAATTCATATGCATTCATACAGTTTTCCAAATAACGTTGTCTGCATATTTAAAATCATTCTGGATATAACGTCGCATGACAGGACTTTGCTTTTTTGATTAGCATTACGAGGCAGCGGCAGGGGGTATATATGAGCTCCAGCTCACTTGCTCTAGTATTTTTAGGCAATAAATATACGGCATGTGGTTCAGGTAATCCGACCTATCCTAGTTTTTAGGCCCCCATATTTGGCATGCTCATTAATAATAATAATAAATATTTTTTTTATATATTTCCAAAACATAAAGACAAGGGTGGATGGGGTTGGCTGCATGGGACGGTATGGAGGCTAACTTTGTGTACATTACTTTACTTATTAGAGTACAAGTAATGTGTAAAAATCATATTTTTGGATCTTGAAGCAATTAATAACCTGAATAACGAATTAAGTTTTTTAGCAGTACAACACACATTATCAATACAAAAAATTAAAAGGTCAGGACGGCCATAAAATGGGTTGGGAAGCCATCTTAAAGTACTATTTTGTGACAAATCCATGACGCTCAGATCCCCGCTAACGCCAATGTCAAGGTCACTGTCCTTGTGCTTTCATAAACTTAACGTTGGGGGGAATGTATGTTTCCTTTCACCAAGCGTTTTGATATTTCACACATGCCTTTCTCTAATGATTCTCTATCATGCTGTGACAAATTCATGACGCTCAGACCCCCGTTAACCCCAAGGTCAATGTCACTGTCTTTCTGCTTTCATAAACTTGACGTTGGGGGGAATTTATGTTTCTTTTCACCAACTGTTTTGATAGTTCACACATGCCTTTCTCTAATGATTCTCTATCATGCTGTGACAAATCCATGACGCTCAGACCCCCGCTAACCCCAAGGTCAATGTCACTGTCTTTGTGCTTTCATAAACTTAACGTTGGGGGGAATTAATGTTTCCTTTCACCAACTGTTTTGATAGTTCACACATGCCTTTCTGTAATGATTCTCTATCATGCTGTGACAAATCCACGACACTCAGGTTTCCGCTAACCCAAAGGTCAATGTCGCTTGCGGACAGCGCGATATAGTCGGCACTTTGACGTCCGTACGTACGTGCGTCCGCATTTGCGTTAAAGTCTTTACATATGTTATATATCTGCAACAACTTCACTGATTGACTTGAAACTTCATATGCATGTTTACCATCCTCCAAATATTCATTGTGCGCAATACCCATGCTGCCCACATGCCCGAGGTCAAATGTCTTAGAAATTTGCGTTAAAGTTTTTGTAAACTTTGCTTTAAAGTTGTTACGTATGTTATATCTCCTCAACCGCTTCACTCATTGACTTGAAACTTCATATGCATGTTTACCATCCTCCAAATATTCATTGTGCGCAATACCTGTATACTTCTGCAACCCGGCTGGTAGATCCATGGAATCGTTTACTGCAACTCCAATATAGTCTTATTTTGAGACCATGGACATTTATTCTTGTAAGTCTTAACCAGTATTCCCTGCTTTTCATAGGAGCCAAGTAAAAGGTGGTGAGGTCAAGAGCTTTTGCTGTGGTAAGATCACCTGGCAACAAATCAGGATATTGTAAATTCAACTGCTGAATTTGTGCATTCTCCCCAGGTGTATTCTCAGCTCTAAATGTCTTAATTTACAAGTCACTGAGCCATAAAACACCATAACATCGTGCATATATTATCCTTTCTATTCCTCGGCGGGCTCGACATGATTTTTTTTATAATTTCTGTTTCCTTTCACCAAACGTTTTGATATTTCACACATGCATTTCTCTACTGATTCTTTCATGCGGTGAAAAAGCCACGATGCTCAGATCCACGCTAACCCCAAGGTCAAGGTCACAGGTCTTAGCGCTTTCATAAACTAAACGTTGGGGGAAGTTTGTTATAATTTATGTTTCCTTTCACCGCTCTTCTTGATGTTTGACGCAGCCCTTCCTCTTAAGTAGTGGTTCTCTATCATGCCATGCCAAATCCACGACACTCAGACCCCCGCTAACCCCAATTTTAGCACTTTCGCAAACTTAACATTGGGGGAAATTTGTTATAATTTCTGTTTGCTTTCACACAGCTTCTTGACATTCGTTAAACTAAAGCTCCACCAGGAGCGCTTGTTGAAGATTTGCAGTTTACTGTTTTATTTATCATTGCAGGTTTAACCAACTCCACCAGACAGGGGCCTGTTACCAGTGATGTCACGAAGTCAACAGACGTGTACTTCCTCAGTTTACATTCAGCATGCTGCGCACATTTAGCTGAATTACAGATTAACTTGAGGTATGCTGAGACCATATTGACAGCAACAAGTTGGTAAACACTAGGCCTCATTTTTGTCTCACCCACGATAGTGGAAAGTGAGACATAGCAGTCACAATTCTGTCATTGGCGGCCTCAAAGTTCATCAATAGCTTCCCCACATTGATAGCTATCCATCGAGCGTTATTGCGTGACTTTGACCTTTACCTTGGTTACCTTAACCTTTGTGGATGTAAGTCCAAAACAGTAGTGCAAATTTCACATATCTCTTGATCTGTTAGTCGGATCATTACCAGTATTCGTCAATAGCTTCTTCATATTGAGGGCTATCCATCCAGTGTCATTGGGGTGACCTTGACCTTCACGTTGGTGACCCTTACCTTTGTGGCAATACTTTTGCATATCTCGTGATCCAATAGTAGGATCCTTACCAAACTTCATCAATAGCTTCCTCAATAGCTTCCTCACACTGATGGCTATCCATGCAGTGTCATTCAGATGACATTGACCGTCACCTTGCGTGACCTTACCGTTGTGTAAATAATTTTGGGCATATGTCCAAGTGTTGAATACCTCATGATCAATTAGTCAGATCCTTACCAAACTTTATAAATAGCTTCATCACATTATGGCTATCCAAGCAGTGTCATTTGTGTGACCGTGACCACAATTAGTGTCAACTATTTTTGATTGAATATCGCCTGATCAATTAGTCTGATCTTTACATAACTTCATAAATACCTTTCTCACATTGATGGATATCCAACACACAGGTTCTTGAATAATGGTTCATAATTCGGTGTTTTATGGATTATTTCGGTATATCTGGTGGTTTGTGTGCATTGTTACCAACATACTATTTATATCTTCTGATCATTACCAAACTTCATAAATAGCTTCCTCACATTCATAGCTAGCCATCCAGTGTCATTGCGGTGACATTGACCATCACCTTGGTGACTTTGAGTTTCGAGTCAATAAGTTTGGATGTCCGTACAAATGTTGAATATCTCCTGATTAGGTAGACAGATCATTACCAAACTGCACTAATATCTTCCTCACTGTGATGGCTATCCACCCAGTGTCATTTGTGTGACCTTGGTGACCGTGACCTTTGTATCAATAATTATGGACTTCTCATATTGTGACCTTGACCTTCGTGGTGATCGCCTTGTTTAGTGGGTGAGACACTCCCTGTGTGATTGCCTTTTTAAGCACTCTATACCCATGTCCACGCAATAACTCAACTTCAACTTGACCGATTGACGATCGTAACCACATTTGGTATACATTATTATCACGGCAAGAGGAAGAACCATATTGATCTTCAATAATTTCCGATGACATACTCCCCTTGGCTGCAATTTGTACACGCCCGTTTGAAAAACGGAACATATTATGTATTCACCTTGTACAGGCGGGCGGCGGGTGGGCACAGCATAGCTTATCCACGCAATAACTAGGTATACACTTGGTATGTAGCTTCCTTATGATGAGTAACTTGTAAAACTGTTAAACCGTAATATCTACAGACCTGAAACTTGGTATGTAGCTGCCTTATGATGAGTAACTTGTACAATTTTATAAACCATAATATCTACACAACTGTTACTTGGTATGTAGCTTCCTTATGATGAGTAGATGCACAACATTTATTTCAATTTTTTGTTCGACACCCCCACCCCCACCCTTAACCGTAATAGCTGGAGGCTTGATGCTTGGTATCTAGCAGCTTCATTATGGTGTATAGATGCACTAGTTTCCATCTTTAATACTAGTATACCACGTCTTAAGAAGTATGTCAATGGGAATATAGTTTTCGCTTTTCACCCATCCGTCCGTCCGTAACATGAGAACATAATATTTCAAGATATACGTGAAAGTTTTTGTGTATTGGTCCAGGCGGCGGCCGAGGGTAGCCGTGAGCACCTGCTCACTTGCTCCATTGTGACAAATGCAGTACCCACTAAGCTGAAGGTCAATATTTTTGTATTTTCAGTGCCAGCATGGGGAAGAAGCACGAAGCAAAGTCTGGCAGCAGCCAAAAAGTGAATCCGTCTCTAGAAAGATTGCAAAAAAACTATAGAAGAAAGACGACGGACAACAACATCAAAAACATTTAATAACAGTCTCGAGTCTATGACGTTCAGCATACCGAAAGTGAATGAGGTACAGGACAATAACAGTCACAATTCTATGACGTTCAGCATACCGAAAGTGAATGAGGTACAAGACAATAAGTCTCAATATACGTTCAGCAATCGAAAGTGATGTGGTACAAATAACGTCTTCAATATGAGTTCAGACCGAAAGTGAATGAAGGTAGGACAAAAAACAGTTCAATTCTGAAGTTCAGCATACCGAAAGTGAATGAGGTACAGGACAATAACATTCTCAATTCTAGACGTTCAGCCACGAAAGTGAAAGGTACACAATAAGAGTCTCAATATGACTTCAGCATACGAAAGTTAATGAGGTACGGACAATAACAGTCTCATATGACGTTTAGCACACCAAAGTGAAGGTACAAGGCTTATACGTCTCAATTCTATTGCGTTCAGCATCAGAAAGTGAATGAGGTACAAGACAATAACAGTCTCAATTCTATGACGTTCAGCATACCGAAGGTTAATGAGGTACAGGACAATAACAGTCTCAATTCTATGACGTTCAGTATACCGAAAGTGAATGAGGTACAGGACAATAACAGTCTCAATTATATGACGTTCAGCATACCGAAAGTGAATGAGGTACAGGACAATAACAGTCTCAATTCTATGACGTTCAGCATACCGAAAGTGAATGAGGTACAATACAATAAGTCTCAATTATATGACGCTCAGCACACCGAAAGTGAATGAGGTACAGGACAATAACAGTCTCAATTATATGACGCTCAGCACACCGAAAGTGAATGAGGTACAGGACAATAACAGTCTCAATTATATGACGTTTAGCACACCGAAAGTGAATGAGGTACAAGGCTATAACAGTCTCAATGCTATGACGTTCATCATACCGAAAGTGAATGAGGTACAAGACAATAACAGTCTCAATTCTATGACGTTCAGCCAAAGCAAAAAATGCAATTTCAATCATATGGAAATCATTTTTTCATATACATAATTCCAGGGGCATTTATTGAATTGTCCTATTATTGTTCAATAAATCTGCGTGTGGAGATTGGGAGCATATGAAGGGTAGTTTAACGATAGAGGTTTATCCTTACAGGAATATCGAAATCCTTGGTTTGGCCCTCAGGTAATTTTTTGACTTTCTTATTGATTGACAGTGGACTATGGGTATACCATTATACAAGTAATAAGATTAGTACTAGTTATATTATCTTAAGATTAATACTAATTCTATTACTTTTAGGGAGTGGGGCTAAGTGATGCTGGTGTGGTGATGAATCTGGACACTTGTTCTGGGAATAAAGTTGTAACATACCTAATTTGTTCTATTAGTGATGCCTAAAACATCCAGATTTCACACTATAAATACTGCCTGACCTGACCACGTCAGTATTACGTACAGTGCGTCACGTTTGTGGCATAGTAATGGTTAAACACTATGGTAATAGCTATACAATGTGTCAAATCGCATAACCGTATACGCAATTGACCATGACTTGTTTGTCATCCAATCTATGTATTTGCAAATACATGTAATTTTTTAAAGAAGTTCGAGCTAGTTGTAACACGGCAGTGAACCTTTTGAATGCCATGTATTCAATAACTATACACATGAATGCTCATTTGACAATTATGATATCCATACTTATGTGATTACTGGTTGTGTGTGCTTTTATTGTCTGCGTCCTATAGGTTTAGCAATGTCCATCCATTTGTCTGTCTCTCTATGCTTCCGTTTACATGTTTCGTTTTCGTACAATCTCAATTAAAATGTATGACATGCATGTACTTCGCATGCAAGAATGACAATTCTCGCATTGCTATCTGCTGCGATCTCTTGTTTTTTAGACTAACCTTATGTGTCAGGAAGGGAATACGAAGCGCTTGTGGACAAGCGTCAATGTCTAAGTTGTTGTTCCTAAATCATGTACCATTTTCATGTATGCAGCAAAATATACTTGCAATAATGTATACATTTATGACATTATTATCAGTACAAAACCATATATTTTAATGCTTCTTGTTGTCTGATTGTATATTATTGAGTCCCATTTTATTATTCCAGCTGTAAGAATTTCATATTCACATTTTAAACACAGTGACAACTCTAGTCATGTGTTATGTTCTATAAATGATCCAAAGATATGTGTACTGATACTTAGCAGGTATAATCATGTGTAATGTGCACTTTAATTATTCCCTTGTCGATGGGATATAACGTTAGTCCATGGCGTACGTACATGCGTGCGTATGTTAGTAACTCCTTTCATTTCTAGCTCACCTGAGCCAAAGACTCGTGAGCAAATAAGAGCTATTGATACCGCGTTTCGTCTGTCGTGCGCCCACATTTTCAAACGTCGTCTTTTCACGAACCTCTGGGCCACTGTTGGTCAAACTTCACATGTATGATCTATGGGTGGGGGACACGTCAGATTTGTAAAATTGGAGGTAGTCGCATAATACAAGATGGCCGCTGTGCAAAAGTAGGTCAAATTCTTAAAAACTCTTATTCTCACGCAGGGCCAATTTCAACAAAACTTGGCAGGAATGATCGATAGTCAATGTTGTTTCAGATTTGTTAAAATTGTGGCCCCGGGGCCAAAAATGGGCGGGGCCAGGGGCGCTCAAGTATGGGTCAAATTTCATGTTTGACCGAATATGGTAATGTCATATATCAAATCGAACGTATCGACAAGATGATCACTCTGGAATATTTTTTGTCGTAACTGGATGTTTACGTCATACAAGATGGCCACCGAAAGGTCAAAATGTCGTCCTTTAATTAGAGAGTTCAAACGTCTTCTTGTGAACCACTTTGCCAATGTTGATCAAACTTCACAGGGATGATCTATGGGGATGTCACACATATTCAAGTCACGCACATTCAAGTGAATACATCACATATATTCAAACGAATGAACTGTCCAAATATTAAAGCAATCCTTCAAGTAATATGGTAGATATTGCATGATGGAGAAACTCTTATAAACTTTTCGACGTAACAAAGGGACTAAGTGTTTCAGCACGATTTTGAAGGTCACAAGGTCAAGGTCATGTCATTGGTGGTGCGAGTGCATCACACATGTTCAGGTGAATGAACTGTCCACATATTAAAGCAATCCTTTTTGTATTATTGAAGATATTACATGATGGAGAAACACATTTTTCAACTTTTCAACATAAATGTACACGGACGGACGTACGGACGTACGGACGGACAGACGGACATAAAAAGCAACGCAATATGCCCCCCTTGCTATCGCATAACTAATATGTATATACATTATTTTGAAGATTGAAAGGTTATACATGGATATATAAGAGTTAAACGTGTCCAAGTTTGTTTGGGCCACCCTGTACATATAATAAACAGGTGAGCGATATATGGCCACAATGGCAATCTTTGATAATATTGGCTACAGTGTGTGTCTAGGGATGGTGCTCTGTTTTGCTAAGACTCGCGTCACCTTGTTTGTAAGGCAAAAATGTTAAAAGTTTTTGTTTTGTTTATTCCATAGCTTATGAACCTCTTCATCGATTGTGATCTTATGTGGCCACAACGTGTATCTAGGGGTGGTGTTTTGTTTGCAAACGACCCACGCCCGACCGCCCAAGGTCATTGATGACATGTGTTTTTGTTGTTTTATTATTATCAAGGCTGTCAGCGAAGGGATTAGCATCGTAATAACAGTGCCCTTGTTTTTGTTTGGAAGCCCATGTTTACTGATGTAACTCATTGTGCAGATAGTTACAGTTACGTTTATCTTTATATGTCTACACAGTACCTGCACCAGAGACCAGCAACTAAATGTTAGACATAAAAGAAAGAAATATGTTCATGACCATACCAACTATTCATTAGCTTCTCTACGTTTATGTTATGCCCTACCACAATAATGGAGGGGCATTTAATGTTAGCCTTGTCTGTGAATCTGCTGTTAATTCTTGTAACTAGTAACATGTTTAAACGATAATATATATTGACTTGATTACTCATAGTGGGTACACATCTTCCTTGTCGCTTGTAGATGTGCAAGGTGCTTTTCAATTTCTTGTTTACTAGCAAAGCAGTAGGTGGGGCATCCATGCTGTATGAACACAATCATTATCTAGTTAGATTTGAAAAAGCTAATGAAAATGTACAGCTGGTAGATTTTGTATTTCAGCCATGACTATTCAAAGGACTGTACATCTGTATGATTAAACATTCTCAAGTGCTATTATGTTTGTTGTATTATTAAACATTTTGCGTATATCGACTGCAATTTAGGTACATATTAAAGGCAAAGGATCTCAGATATGCCTATAAAGTGATGAAACAGATTAGGAAAAATAGTTTTATTGTAATGGATGTTTACTAATTTATTTTATTTAAATTAAATTCAATAACGTAATGGATAATGGAAATATCCATCTAAATTGAGACTAAGACATCTCACAAGTTTTCTTTACTGGTACATGTATAGCGAACATTCCAAATTATGTCAAACGAAATTATCTCCTGTTTATCACAGCTTCTGATAGGATGGACTTGGATATAACGCATGTTTTTAGAAATGTTATGAAATAAAATGGTGCGTTGCATTGTGTCATTTATTGTGTATGAAGCTAAAACCCACACGTTGTATCCGAGACATGTGACACAGTCCCTTAATGATGCTTACACATATATACGACACTCATGATGTCAATATACGAGGTACGTTCAGAAAATTAGCTGACAACATTCCATGAGCTTTTTATTATGCCCCCGCCACTGAATGGTGATGGGGGCATATAGCGTTACCGGCGTTCGTGCGTCCGTACAATTCCCGTCACAAACTTCGTGCTTAGGTAAATTTCTGATATGATTATTTTCTGTTACTGGTTCATATTTTAATTCGTCTGATGGTGCTGTATCACAGTGTGGCAAATCGACCATACTCCGGCCCCTGCTAAATCGAAGATCAAGCTCACATACTTAATGTGTTTTAAAACCATACTTCTCGGGTATTTTGTTTTATAATTTTCTTTTACGTAACTCCTTCATATTTCACACATGCATTCCTCTGATGGTCCTGAGAGAGAGAGGGTCCTTGTGGGTGGTTGGTCGGGCGAACGCGACGGCGTAAATTAACGGAGGGATTCTTCCTTATAGGAATCACGAATTGCCTTGTTTGGCCCTCAGGTACGTTTTTATCTTTGGCTCTTTTGTTACCTGTGAGTTTAATTGGGTTATTGCCAATTATAGAAGTAGTAAGATTATTACTGATCCTACTGCTTTTGGGAGGGGGCCAAATGATTCTGGTGTGGCGAGGACCTGGCATCAGATCAGGATTATTCTGATTTCAGGGCTGAATATATAGTTTTTTTATTGTAAATATTCAGTTCTGATTTTTGGATTCCCCCCCCCCCACCCCCATTTGTACGTGTACTTGAATATGTACGTGTACAGGTAATATATTGAATTAGTACTATACCCAATGACGCGGCTTTAAATGACCTTAGCTGTTGATATGCCGTTAAACACCCAACAAACAAACAACTGAACAAACTGATGGTCCTATGTCATGCCGTGACAAATCCACCCACGATCCTCCGACTTTTTGTGCTTTCAAGTGTTGCCTTGTTTTCCTTGGCTGCCGGCGAGGACATTCGTTTTCCGACAGGCCACATTTCTAGTTTTGTTTCGTTGAAACTATGTTTTAGACAGTTACTCATATTTAGTGAAATCTTGATCTACCTGGTTTGAGCCTCCAGTGCGTGTTTGGCTGGCTATCTTCTATATGAGAGTTGAATCCAGTTATGCCCATTAAAATAATTAATTAGTGAGTGATACTCTTGCTACTCTTAGGGAATGTGGCTAAGTGACTAAGGACCTGAAACCAGCTCATGATATTTTAATTACAGGGATGAATATGTTTCTGCTGGTCGAATATTCAAAACACCTGCTCGAAATGCAAATACATTTCAACAAGTGCAATCTCAGACCTGGCTCGATTAACCAAAACACCTCTGCTCGAAATTAAATTGACATTTGCAATCTTGTAATCCAATATCGATCTCATAGTCGGTTCGATATACAAATTCCCCCAGCTAGCAATTAAAATACATATCTACAATATACGCGAGCGGTGTTCTCGGAGCTGGCTAAATATTCAAAATATACCACAGGTCGAAATTCAATTTAATTGACACATGCAGTCCAATATAGATCTCAGAGCTGGCTTGATGTTCAAAACAACCCAGCTCGAAATGCAAATATACGTCTCCATTCAAAACAACCCAGCTCGAAATTGAAACACACATCTCCAATCTGCTCGAATATCAATCGCAGAGCTGACTCGATATTCAAAACACACCAGCTCGAAATTCACATTGCATTTGCAACCTTGTAGTCGAATATCGATCTCAGAGCTGACTCGATATTGAAAACACACAGGCTCGATATTGACATTGCATTTGCATCTTTTAGTCGAATATCTATCTCAGAGCTCGCTCGATATTCACGACGCACCATCTCGAAATTCACATTGCATTTGCAATCTTATAGTCTAATATCGATCTCGGAACAGTCAAACTTCGCATTGCATTTACAATCGTGTAGTCGAATATCGATCTCGGAGCTGGCTCGATATTCAAAACAATCCAGCTCGAAATTCAAATGCACATATACAATATGCCCGAATATCGATCTCAGAGCTGGCTCGATATTCAAAACAACACAAATCGAAATTCAAATAGACATTTCCAATCTGCTGGAATATCGATCTCAGAGCTGGCTCGATATTCAAAACAACCTAGGTCGGAAATCAAATACACATCTCCAATCTGCTCGAATATCGATCTCAGAGCTGGCTCGATATTCAAAACAATCCAGCTCGAAATTCAAATGCACAACTCAAATCTGCGAATATCGATCTCAGAGCTGGCTCGATATTCAAAACAACCCAGCTCGAAATTCAAATACACATCTCAAATCTGCTCGAATATCGATCTCAGAGCTGGTCGTCGATATTCAACCCAAAACCCACCCAGCTCGAAATTCAAATACACATCTCCAATCTGCGCGAATATCGATCTCAGAGCTGGCTCGATATTCAAAACATCCCAACTCGAAATTCAAATACACATCTCCAATCTGCGCTAATATCGATCTCAGAGCTGGCTCGATATTCAAAACAACCCAGCTCGAAATTCAAATAGACATCTCCAATCTGCTGGAATATCGATCTCACAGCTGGCTCGATATTCAAAACAACCCAGCTCGAAATTCAAATACACACCTCCAATCTGCTCGAATATCGATCTCAGAGCTCGGTATTCACATCAGTCGAAATTCATACATTCAATGCTCAATATCATCTCAGAGTGGCTCGATATTCAAAACAATCCAGTTCGAAATTCATACGATGTCGAATTGCTCGAATATACACATCTCCAATCGCGCGAATATCGATCTAGAGCTGCTCGATATTAAAACAAACCCACTTCGAAATCAAATGCACAATCTCCCAATCTGGCGAATTTAGATCTCTGAGCTGGCTCGATATTCAAAACATCCAGTCGAAAAATTCAAATAAACATCTCCAATCTGCGCCAAATTCGATCTCAGAGGCTGGATCGGATATTCAAAACAATCCCAGCTCGAAAGACAAATGCACATCTCTAATCTTGCGCGAATAATCGATTCAGAGCTGGCTTCCGATAATTCAACATCCCAGCTCGAAATGCAAATACACATCTCCAATCTACTCGAATAACGGTCTCCGAGCTGGCTCGATCTTCAAAACATCCAGGCTCGAAATTCAAATAAACATCTCCAATTCAATGCGCGAATAATCCGAAATCTCCAGAGCTGGCTTCGATTTTCAAAATAAACCCAAAGCTCGAAATTCAAATAGACAGCTCCATTCTGCTCGAATATTCGAATCTCGGAAGCGGCTCCGATATTCAAAACATCCAAGGTCGAAATTTCAAATGGCACATCTCTAATTGACCGACCATCGATCTCACTGCTGGCTCGATATAAACCCAGTTCGAAAATTCCAAATGCACCCCATGTCCAATTTGCGCGAATAAATTCGAAAAATCTCAGCGCTGGGCTCGATATTCAAAAAACCCAGCTCGAAAATTCAAATACGTATGTCCAATCTGCTCGAATTTCGATCTCAAGCTGGCTCGATATTTCAAAAAACCCAGCTCGAAATTCAAATAAACACATCTCAATCTCCCATGGCGCGAAATACGATCTCAAGCTGCTCGATAATTCCAAAAAACCCATCCCAAACTAACCAAATACAAATACACATCTCAATCTGCGCTATATCGATCTCAGAGCTGGCTCGATATTCAAAACAACCCCAGCTCGAAATTCAAATAAAACATCCTCCAATCGCTGGAATATCGATCAAAATCACAGCAGGCTCGATATTCAAAACAACCCACTCGAAATTCAAATACACCCTCCAATCTGCCTCGAATATCGATCTCAGAGCTGGCTCGATATTCAAAACAATCCACTCGAAATTCAAATACACATCTCCAATCTGCTCGAATTTATCCATCTCAGAGCTGGCTCGATTATTCCAAAACAATCCAGTTTCGATTCAAATACGCATGTCGATCTGCTCGAATATCGATCTCAGAGCTGGCTCATAATAAAACAATCCAGTTTCGAAATTCAAAAATGGCCCATATTCGAAATCAGCTCGAATATCGATCTTAAAGACCGCTCCAATATTCAAAACATCCCCAGCTCGAAATTCATGCACATCACATCTGCGCGAAAAAAGATCTCAGACAGGCTCGATATTCAAAACAAAATCCCAGCTCGAAATTCAAATACACATCTCCAATTCCGCGCGAATATCGATCTCAGAGCTGGCTCGATATTAAAAACAACCCCACCACATTCCCAAAATAGCACCATCACCAAACTGCGCGAATTTAGATCTCAAAGCTGGCACGATAAATCCAAAACCAATCCCAGCTCGAAATTTTCAAATAAACACTCCATCTCGGCCAAATTCGATCTAGCTGGCTCGATATCAAAACATCCCAGCACGAAATACAAATGCAACATTCTCAATCGCGCGAAATATCGATCCCAAGGAGCTGGCTCGATATTTTTCAAAATCCCAGCTCGAAATGCAAATACACATCTCCTAATCTACTCAATAAACGAACTCAGAGCTGCTCGATAGTTCAAAACATCCCAGCTCGAAATTCAAATAAAACATCTCCAATCTGCGCAATATCGATCTCAAGCTGGGCTCGATATTTTCAAAATAACCCAGCTCGAAATTCAAATAGACATCTCCAAATCTGCTCGAATATCGATCTCGGAGCTGGCTCGATATTCAAAACATCCCAGGTCGAAATTTCAAATGCACATCTCCAATCTGACCGACCATCGATCTCACAGCTGGCTCGATATTCAAAACCCAGCTCGAAATTCAAATGCACATGTCCAATTTGCGCGAATATCGATCTCAGAGCTGGCTCGATATTCAAAACAACCCAGCTCGAAATTCAAATACGTATGTCCAATCTGCTCGAATATCGATCTCAGAGCTGGCTCGATATTCAAAACACCCCAGCTCGAAATTCGCACTGCATTTGCAATATTGTAGTCGAATATCGATCTCAGAGCTGGCTCCATATTCAAAACACCCCAGCTGGAAATTCAAATACGCATGTCCAATCTGCTCGAATATCGATCTCAGAGCAGGCTCGATATTCAAAACAACCCAGCTCGAAATAAAAAATAAGCATTTCGAATCTGCTCGAATATCGATCTTAGAGCCGGCACAATATTCAAAACATCCCAGCTCGAAATTCAAATGCACATCTCAATCTGCCCGAATATAGATCTCAGAGCTGGCTCGATATTCAAAACATCCCAGCTCGAAATTCAAATACACATTTCCAATCCGCGCGAATATCGATCTCAGAGCTGGCTCGATATTCAAAACAACCCACCTCGAAATTCAAATACACATCTCCAATCTACTGGAATATCGATCTCAGAGCTGGCTCGATATTCAAAACAACCCAGCTCGAAATTCAAATACGCATGTCGAATCTGCTCGAATATCGATCTCAGAGCTGGCTCGATATTAAAAACATCCCAGCTCGAAATTCAAATAAACATCTCCAATCTGCGCCAAATTCGATCTCAGAGCTGGCTCGATATTCAAGACATCCCAGCACGAAATTCATATGCACATCTCTCATCTGCGCGAATATCGATCTCAGAGCTGGCTCGATATTCAAAACATCCCAGCTCGAAATAAAAATACACATCTCCAATCTACTCGAATAACGATCTCAGAGCTGGCTCGATATTCAAAATAACCCAGCTCGAAATTCAAATGCACATATACAATATGCCCGAATATCGATCTCAGAGCTGGCTCGATATTCAAAACAACACAAATCGAAATTCAAATAGACATTTCCAATCTGCTGGAATATCGATCTCAGAGCTGGCTCGATATTCAAAACAACCTAGGTCGGAAATCAAATACACATCTCCAATCTGCTCGAATATCGATCTCAGAGCTGGCTCGATATTCAAAACAATCCAGCTCGAAATTCAAATGCACAACTCAAATCTGCGGGAATATCGATCTCAGAGCTGGCTCGATATTCAAAACAACCCAGCTCGAAATTCAAATACACATCTCAAATCTGCTCGAATATCGATCTCAGAGCTGGCTCGATATTCAAAAAACCCAGCTCGAAATTCAAATACACATCTCCAATCTGCGCGAATATCGATCTCAGAGCTGGCTCGATATTCAAAACATCCCAACTCGAAATTCAAATACACATCTCCAATCTGCGCTAATATCGATCTCAGAGCTGGCTCGATATTCAAAACAACCCAGCTCGAAATTCAAATAGACATCTCCAATCTGCTGGAATATCGATCTCACAGCTGGCTCGATATTCAAAACAACCCAGCTCGAAATTCAAATACACACCTCCAATCTGCTCGAATATCGATCTCAGAGCTGGCTCGATATTCAAAACAATCCAGCTCGAAATTCAAATACACATCTCCAATCTGCTCGAATATCCATCTCAGAGCTGGCTCGATATTCAAAACAATCCAGTTCGAAATTCAAATACGCATGTCGAATCTGCTCGAATATCGATCTCAGAGCTGGCTCGATATTCAAAACAATCCAGTTCGAAATTCAAAAATACGCATGTCGAATCTGCTCGAATATCGATCTAAGAGCCGGCTCAATATTCAAAACATCCCAGCTCGAAATTCAAATGCACATCTCAATCTGCGCGAATATCGATCTCAGAGCTGGCTCGATATTCAAAACATCCCAGCTCGAAATTCAAATACACATCTCCAATCCGCGCGAATATCGATCTCAGAGCTGGCTCGATATTAAAAACAACCCACCTCGAAATTCAAATGCACATCTCCAATCTGCGCGAATTTAGATCTCAGAGCTGGCTCGATATTCAAAACATCCCAGCTCGAAATTCAAATAAACATCTCCAATCTGCGCCAAATTCGATCTCAGAGCTGGCTCGATATTCAAAACATCCCAGCACGAAATACAAATGCACATCTCTAATCTGCGCGAATATCGATCTCAGAGCTGGCTCGATATTCAAAACATCCCAGCTCGAAATGCAAATACACATCTCCAATCTACTCGAATAACGATCTCAGAGCTGGCTCGATATTCAAAACATCCCAGCTCGAAATTCAAATAAACATCTCCAATCTGCGCGAATATCGATCTCAGAGCTGGCTCGATATTCAAAATAACCAAGCTCGAAATTCAAATAGACATCTCCAATCTGCTCGAATATCGATCTCGGAGCTGGCTCGATATTCAAAACATCCCAGGTCGAAATTCAAATGCACATCTCCAATCTGACCGACCATCGATCTCACAGCTGGCTCGATATTCAAAACCCAGCTCGAAATTCAAATGCACATGTCCAATTTGCGCGAATATCGATCTCAGAGCTGGCTCGATATTCAAAACAACCCAGCTCGAAATTCAAATACGTATGTCCAATCTGCTCGAATATCGATCTCAGAGCTGGCTCGATATTCAAAACACCCCAGCTCGAAATTCGACAATGCATTTGCAATATTGTAGTCGAATATCGATCTCAGAGCTGGCTCCATATTCAAAACACCCCAGCTGGAAATTCAAATACGCATGTCCAATCTGCTCGAATATCGATCTCAGAGCAGGTCGATATTCAAAACAACCCAGCTCGAAATAAAAAATAAGCATTTCGAATCTGCTCGAATATCGATCTTAGAGCCGGCACAATATTCAAAACATCCAGCTCGAATTCAAATGCACATCTCAATCTGCCGAATATAGATCTCAGAGCTGGCTCGATATTCAAAACATCCAGCTCGAAATTCAAATTACACATTTCCAATCCGCGCGAATATCGATCTCAGAGCTGGCTCGATATTCAAAACAACCCACCTCGAAATTCAAATACACATCTCCAATCTACTGGAATATCGATCTCAGAGCTGGCTCGATATTCAAAACATCCCAGCTCGAAATTCAAAATACGCATGTCGAATCTGCTCGAATATCGATCTCAGAGCTGGCTCGATATTAAAAACATCCCAGCTCGAAATTCAAATAAACATCTCCAATCTGCGCCAAATTCGATCTCAGAGCTGGCTCGATATTCAAGACATCCCAGCACGAAATTCATATGCACATCTCTCATCTGCGCGAATATCGATCTCAGAGCTGGCTCGATATTCAAAACATCCCAGCTCGAAATAAAAATACACATCTCCAATCTACTCGAATAACGATCTCAGAGCTGGCTCGATATTCAAAATAACCCAGCTCGAAATTCAAATAGACATCTCCAATCTGCTCGAATATCTATCTCAGAGCTGGCTCGATATTCAAAACATCCCAGCTCGAAATTCAAATACACATCTCCAATCCGCGCGAATATCGATCTCAGAGCTGGCTCGATATTAAAAACAACCCACCTCGAAATTCAAATGCACATCTCCAATCTGCGCGAATTTAGATCTCAGAGCTGGCTCGATATTCAAAACATCCCAGCTCGAAATTCAAATAAACATCTCCAATCTGCGCCAAATTCGATCTCAGAGCTGGCTCGATATTCAAAACATCCCAGCACGAAATACAAATGCACATCTCTAATCTGCGCGAATATCTCGAAATTCAAATACACATCTCCAATCCGCGCGAATATCGATCTCAGAGCTGGCTCGATATTAAAAACAACCCACCTCGAAATTCAAATGCACATCTCCAATCTGCGCGAATTTAGATCTCAGAGCTGGCTCGATATTCAAAACATCCCAGCTCGAAATTCAAATAAACATCTCCAATCTGCGCCAAATTCGATCTCAGAGCTGGCTCGATATTCAAAACATCCCAGCACGAAATACAAATGCACATCTCTAATCTGCGCGAATATCGATCTCAGAGCTGGCTCGATATTCAAAGCATCCCAGCTCGAAATGCAAATACACATCTCCAATCTACTCGAATAACGATCTCAGAGCTGGCTCGATATTCAAAACATCCCAGCTCGAAATTCAAATAAACATCTCCAATCTGCGCGAATATCGATCTCAGAGCTGCCTCGATATTCAAAATAACCCAGCTCGAAATTCAAATCGACATCTCCAATCTGCTCGAATATCGATCTCGGAGCTGGCTCGATATTCAAAACATCCCAGGTCGAAATTCAAATGCACATCTCCAATCTGAGCGACCATCGATCTCACAGCTGGCTCGATATTCAAAACCCAGCTCGAAATTCAAATGCACATGTCCAATTTGCGCGAATATCGATCTCAGAGCTGGCTCGATATTCAAAACAACCCGGCTCGAAATTCAAATACGTATGTCCAATCTGCTCGAATATCGATTTCAGAGCTGGCTCGATATTCAAAACACCCCAGCTCGAAATTCGCACTGCATTTGCAATATTGTAATCGAATATCGATCTCAGAGCTGGCTCGATATTCAAAACACCCCGGATCGAAATTCAAATACACATGTCCAATCTGCTCGAATATCGATCTCAGAGCTGGCTCGATATTCAAAACACCCCAGCTCGAAATTCGTATTGCATTTGCAATATTGTAGTCGAATATCGATCTCAGAGCTGGCTCGATATTCAAAACAACCCAGCTCGAAATTCAAATACGTATGTCCAATCTGCTCGAATATCGATCTCAGAGCTGGCTCGATATTCAAAACACCCCAGCTCGAAATTCGCACTGCATTTGCAATATTGTAGTCGAATATCGATCTCAGAGCTGGCTCGATATTCAAAACACCCCAGCTGGAAATTCAAATACGCATGTCCAATCTGCTCGAATATCGATCTCAGAGCAGGCTCGATATTCAAAACAACCCAGCTCGAAATAAAAAATAAGCATTTCGAATCTGCTCGAATATCGATCTTAGAGCCGGCACAATATTCAAAACATCCCAGCTCGAAATTCAAATGCACATCTCAATCTGCGCGAATATAGATCTCAGAGCTGGCTCGATATTCAAAACATCCCAGCTCGAAATTCAAATACACATTTCCAATCCGCGCGAATATCGATCTCAGAGCTGGCTCGATATTCAAAACAACCCACCTCGAAATTCAAATACACATCTCCAATCTACTGGAATATCGATCTCAGAGCTGGCTCGATATTCAAAACAACCCAGCTCGAAATTCAAATACGCATGTCGAATCTGCTCGAATATCGATCTCAGAGCTGGCTCGATATTAAAAACATCCCAGCTCGAAATTCAAATAAACATCTCCAATCTGCGCCAAATTCGATCTCAGAGCTGGCTCGATATTCAAGACATCCCAGCACGAAATTCATATGCACATCTCTAATCTGCGCGAATATCGATCTCAGAGCTGGCTCGATATTCAAAACATCCCAGCTCGAAATGCAAATACACATCTCCAATCTACTCGAATAACGATCTCAGAGCTGGCTCGATATTCAAAATAACCCAGCTCGAAATTCAAATAGACATCTCCAATCTGCTCGAATATCTATCTCAGAGCTGGCTCGATATTCAAAACATCCCAGGTCGAAATTCAAATGCACATCTCCAATCTGAGCGACCATCGATCTCACAGCTGGCTCGATATTCAAAACAACCCAGCTCGAAATTCAAATGCACATCTCCAATTTGCGCGAATATCGATCTCAGAGCTGGCTCGATATTCAAAACAACCCAGCTCGAAATTCAAATACGTATGTCCAATCTGCTCGAATATCGATTTCAGAGCTGGCTCGGTATTCAAAACACCCCAGCTCGAAATTCGCACTGCATTTGCAATATTGTAATCGAATATCGATCTCAGAGCTGGCTCGATATTCAAAACACCCCAGCTCGAAATTCGTATTGCATTTGCAATATTGTAGTCAAATAACGATCTCAGAGCTGGCTCGATATTGAAAACAACCCAGCTCGAAATTCAAATACGTATATCCAATCTGCTCGAATATCGATCTCAGAGCTGGCTCGATATTCAAAACACCCCAGCTCGAAATTCGCACTGCATTTGCAATATTGTAGTCGAATATCGATCTCAGAGCTGGCTCGATATTCAAAACAACCCAGCTCGAAATTAGTTCCGGTGAATATCGACCTCGCAGCTTTGGATTCAGCTCGAAATTCAACTGGATGTTCAACTCGAAATTCAAACCGGTGAATATCGAATTTCGATGTTCGATGTCAGAGCCATCTTCACACAACCTTCAAAATATATAACATTTACCCTAATTACTGTATTTGAATTTGTTATATGGGTCATTTGGAGACATTTGAACTACGCATACTTTATTTATTATATTTCTGACGTCAACACACACATCTGGGCCTAACCTTACAAGGAATAGCAATCTTGGAACTATCAATTATACCTCGTAAGGAATACTTCGTGGATTTGCATTCAAAATCGATAGTACAAAAATCGCTCGAAACAAATGTAGTTTGCTACCATCCGACCTCTTTTATAATATGGGGACATAGTATGTAGGAATGAATGGCATTTTTGTGGAATTTATCGAGGTATAAACTTGGAAAAGTCGCGGGAATACTGGACGAAGCGATAAAAAATAACAATTTTCGAAAGAAAAAAAAAGAAAATATTTTTTTGATTTTTTTCGAAAATTGTAATTTTTTAATGCCTCGTCCAGTATTCCCGCGACTTTTCCAAGTTTATATCCCCGATAAATTCCACAAAAAGACCATTCATTCCTTATAATTCATGCATTTGAAATAAATTCATCAAAACAAATGTAGTTTGCTATCATCAGACCTTTTTTATAATATGGGGACATACAGTGGGGTCAGCGTGTAAGTGCACACACGAACGAACACGACAGGTTGGTTCGCTACCCACCCAAAGTGTATGTTGTTACCACTCAGTTGAACCGTCTCGCCGAAGACGGTTCAACTGAGTGGTAACAACATACACATTTGATGCGAAATGAGAAAAAATGCAGAAAAATATTTACATTTTTGTTTGTACATGAATTACAGTGGGGTCGGCGTGTAAGTGCACACTCGAACGAACGCGACAGGTTGGAACCAACCTGTCGCGTTCGTTCGTGTGAGCACTTACACGATGACCCCACTGTAGTACGTCTGTTTAAAGTGCATGGAGTCCGTATGAAACTTTAAACAGATCAAATGTCTTCTACTACAGTAAACACAACCGCCAATGGTTTTAGTACTTATATTTACATTGCATATTCGGATAGTTTAAAAAATGAACCGCCAATGGTTTTAGTACTTATATTTA
Organism: Conchocele bisecta; assembly: GCA_029237695.1. NCBI lineage: Eukaryota > Metazoa > Mollusca > Bivalvia > Lucinida > Thyasiridae > Conchocele > Conchocele bisecta. The sequence continues at coordinate 51,262,206 of CM055276.1, read as the reverse complement.
CATTGCATATCCGGATAGTTTAAAAAATGAAAACAACCAAATACTGCGTTACAATTAGGAAGCTTATTGTTTTACGTCATTGTGTCGCAATACATATAACAGGGATCCCTGTCAGTAGTGTGACGTCGTCTACGACAATGAATGTCGTGTATTTTAATGTAATAATGACGTAAAAGAAACATCAACGAATCAACGTCGGGCGTGGGGCTACGGTAATGTACCGGGATATAAACACTGTCCTTAAATTCCATTATGAATTGAAGGACAGTGTAAATATTGTATGTTTTTTTTTTTCAGGTGAAGAATGTGTATAAGAATGAATTTTTGTTTTCTAATCCTGCACACTTTAGTTTGTAATAAATATTGTTTAAACTAATTGTACTATTTAACTAAACTACCACAGACTTAATAAACATGATTATTGGGTCGTGTTTTTTCCGATGTATCTGTACCAATAAGGCAAACGTGTGAAATGTAATTATCTTCTTTCGTGAACTGATCACAATATACCAAGCTTAGAAAGAAATTTCCATTCCAGACATAGCATGAACTTCAATTATTGTAAACGAACGTCAATTAGTAACCACCGCTCTCGCAAATTAGCGTTCGGAACCGTGCACGTTTTTCATTTGTTCAGTATTATAAAGGTTTGTTAAGACATTCATATATTTAAATTTTAGCTGCCAGTGCATATCGTACATAAAAATCAAAATCCCTAAATTACATTTTGCTTATTCGATTCGATGTGTTCAACCCGCACATGTGAGACTTTTACCCAATTCATTTAACTCTTGCACACGACGGGTTACTCTGCAATCACGGCAATTGTACTGTACGAACAATGCATTCTTGTTCTGTCAATATTTAGTACTGTTTGAACATCACCATGCCAGCCGCCAGGCCTGTGGACAATGCACGTCATTCGAACCTACTCTTTAAAGCTGCTTTGATCGTCATGTTCTAAACGTTCGTAGCGACTACTGCTGTTTCTATATAAGTACGAGAAAGCGCCGAGCTCTTTGATGCACATTAATTACCGCCTGCGCTAATATTGCCGATATTTGTAAAGTTCTTTAGTTAAAAAATACTTGGATAGTGTTCTTAAAAACCATGCAACTTGATTGGCTGAGCCTGAGCTGTGCTACAGCTCAGGCTCAGACAATCAAATTGCTTGATTGCGAGTTGGCATTGCAAATATATGTTCAGAAACGTTGGTAGTATTGGCAAGATTAACGCAGGCGGCTGTGCAGCCGTCAACTATACGCATTGTAACTCCGGAAAGTAGAAACATATTTATATTGTGTCGTAGCCTAGTGGGTAAGGCACCCGTCTCACAACTGTGAAGTCGAAGGTTCGAGCCTCCGCCAGGAGTGGTATGGCCGGTCGGTTAACCGCCAGCTCGTTAAACAAGTGATATCTGCCTGATGCCTAGCATATAGGGTAGGATATTTGTGTTTCATACGTTACAAGTTACTGGCCCTTGCAATATGTGCGACACATTAATAAACATGGTACCTCTACTTAACGAGAAACAAAGTACGGATAAAATGGAATGGAATGGATAGAATTGGACCCGAATTCATATATTCCGTAATAACATATTTAAACTAAAAACGTACCGGATGTGTGTGGAACTCAACGTTATTCCAACCCAACCAGTTCCAAGCAAACATACAGACCAACCCATTTCATTCACGCTGCTGGAAATTGTGTGCGAATATCTGTGTCACACGACACAACAATAAAATGATACCATCAATATAGATCTGTCATTGAACACGTTATTGTGTATTTTCTGCACGTGATAAACACATGTATTATAGTACTCGCAGTGCGTGTATACATCGAGGATAAAATTGTGTTGCCATGCAACGTACTTCCGGATATGTTGTTAACTAAGATAGATGACCCTGTATATAATGTTACCGTCTAGGAAAAGCAACAGTGTGTATACATGTTTAGCTACCAAGCTAACGAGAACACTATGCCTAACGACAATGGCGATCAGGGTAGTCCCAGATCAGCCTGCGCATTTGCGCAGGATGATATGGGACTACACTGTTCGCCACTCGCTCAATTACAAATGTGGCTGATATATCGAGCTACACCGATCAACTAGCGAACTAGGCATGAGTGTACACCAATGTTGTGCAACAGCTATATGTAATGATACAATGATGACAAATTGAGAAATTATTAAATTGGGAATTGGTGATATTGTACAAAGTAAATGCAATCACGCAATATACTACTACAGATGTATGTAGGGAGATGTGTCAAAGGATACAAATCGGTTTAAAACCGCTATATTCTTCTCAGTTCAATACTCAATTAAATGTTCAGGCATACAAACATATTTCATGACATATACATGTTAAAGGTACATGCCCACTCAGTAGGCACAAAAAGGTATATACAGGAATTAAATAAGTGTAGTATTGTGTCACTATTCCACCGGTTCTAAACATTACGAGTGCCCGCTATACAGATATAATAATTTGGTAATATTTATGTTGCTGACTGGTGACGCGCGGTGGTATCAGGCTATTTTCATATGCAAATGAGGCATGAAATTTCGTTTTAATTATTTACACTACTTAAATGCGTCACCTGAAAAAAAAACATATTTTCGACAGATTGTAAAGTATGATCATTGCACATCAAAAAATAAATACAGAGAATGAAAATTCATGCAGAGCATGATGTTATTAGCCGATCAAATCGGGGTTCAATATATGTCCACATTTTAGTAGTTACGGAATCTCAGGGAAAAGTGAGAGAAGTGTTAATTTCCTCCCAACCAAATTCTCCCAGTTATATTTAGCTATCATTAATATCTGATCATAGCAAAACTTATGGTAGTCAAATGTAAACAATATTATTCCAGTTGAAAGAATTAACCTTTGAATAGAGGTGAAGGCGCTTATTACACAAATATGTAGCAAGTCAACCGAAATCTCATAAATACCCGATTTTTGGCGGCCATCTTGAAAATATGATAATTATATACTGAATATTAGTGTAGTTTACGTAAATTCTTTAATATATCCATCAGAAATGTTTTTAAACAACTTACACCAATTTCCAAGTTAAGGACCATATTGGCTCATATATCGACTTCCGTCAAGCATAAAGTTCAATGACCTTGAAATGACCTTGAACTTGGTTTAAAAAATGGCACCAGAATTTTTTGGAAACCTTATACATTCAAGTTTATAAAAACACCGGGTGCCATAAATTAACACGAGGTGCCGGGATCTTATATATATACCTACAATTGCCCCTGGACTAGAAGGCAAACCGCCTAACTTTAGTTTACCGAACTATTGTAGATAAAACGTTTATTTATAGCCAAATTGCAAACCGCCTAACATTAGTTTACCGAACTATTGTAGTTAAAACGTTTATTTATGGCCAAATTGCAAACCGCCTAACTTTAGTTTACCGAACTCTTGTAGTTAAAACGTTTATTTATAGCCAAATGGCAAACTGCCTAACGTTTATTTATAGCCAAATTGTGTTATTTCGCTATATTTAAAGTTTTCAACAGACATAATGGCCAAAAATGAATAATTATCAGGTTAATGTAATTTGGAAGTGATACAACAAATTTCGCATTTGTAGATTACAGAACATAGGAGAAAAGTGTGGTTGCAAACTTTTTCACAAACCAATGGATAACCAATATATAGCCGATCTATAAATAGATCGGCTAATAATAAATAGTAATATCCATTAACATTTTAAGGAAACACGGTTATCGCCCCTGATATCAGTGTGGAAATTTACCTCTGATATAAAATATAATGCCAAGCAATACGTGGGCCAATGGTGACTGAATGTTTATCTTGCCAGAAAATGTCTCAGATTGCATTATGCAATGGTCCAGTATTGTGCCTCATTATAGGCGATGCGCACCATTATTCCATTTTAAAACTACATTTTAAAACTACTAGCCATAAATATCTACAGTTGCGGAAATGTCTTTTCTCACAAATCGCACGTAAAGAAGCCATAGGAAATATTCGAAATAAATTTCGGCCCCGTGTTTTTCAACAATTATACAGATTAATATACCCAGATACATGCATTGATACATACTATTGCCATTATACAACTTCTTAAAGGGACATGCCCACTCAGTAGGCACAAACTATAAGAAGTAAACAAGTGTATAATTGTGTCACTATTCCACCAGTTCTAAAAATGACCAATGCCCGCTATACACCATTATCCCACGTATTGATTGGCAATAGTAAACATTTTATATCAGACGTAATATTCCACACTGATATCAGCGGCGATAACCGTGTTTCCTTAAAATGTTAACGGACATTACTATTTATTCTCTGTATTTATTGTTTAATGTGCAATGGTCATACGTTATAATCTGTCAAAAATATTATTTTTCAGGTGACGCATTTAATTAGTATAAATAATTAAAAAGATATCGCGTCTCATTTTCATATGAAAATAGCCTGATACTGTAACACCGCGAGTCACTATCAGTAAACTAAATAATACTAACTGATTATATATGTATAGCAGGCACATGTACTTTTTAGAACTGGTGGAATAGTGACACAACTATACACGTATTTAATTCATATACAAACAATATGTGCCTACTGAGTGGGCATGTACCTTAAACGCTAGTTATGAACAATTGATTGCAAGTTCGATATGCACATCAGCAAAAACAGTATGAATATAAGGCCTAGCCCGTATGCCATACGATAATCAGCTCTGCTCTGGGTTATCTCTTTGGTCGCATCGCCGTTTTAAATAGGGCGTGCTTTTATATATATATATATATATATATATATATATATATCTCGCATTTGCTCTGGAATTTGTGTCAACTTTATACGTAAGTCATGGAACCCATCTTACTTTGTGTTAACCAATAACGGTTACAAATGGCGTTTCAATAGGCGAATAAATAATTCCAAGGACCTGTATTTATCTTGATTTATAAATGCCAATGGTATGTGCCGCGTGAACAACATGTATACGGAAATATATTACCTGAGAATTATAGTAATCCATATAAATCACATGTAATATCACAGCCCCGCTTGTAATTATCTCCGAGTGTCGTCCAGTGTACTTGCCTTCATTCCAACGTTCTGTTATTGTATAACGGACCAAACTGCGTCATTAACATCAGCGAAAAGAACACCATCTAGAATCAATAGAGAAAGAGACGGCGGAAATGTGTCAGACATGCTCTTGTGACCAGTGTAGCAACGCATCTGATGGCATTATTGGAAGTGACCGCTTTTGGAGAAAAAAACAAGTCGCATCAATGAATTGTATATATTCGTTTGTAATGTTAGAAAGAAATGATAAGGTCAAAATGATTCAGTATTGGCAATAGATGTGGCAGTAATACAAGCCGAAACGAAAATAACATGCACACATTCCAAGCAAAAAACACAACACCATACGGAGCTCCAGGAATTTGTCATTCAGTATTTTTACGTCATACTTTTGAAATTAATTGGGTGTCTTAATCCTTACAACACTACATACCTACATGTATATAGTGATATTGGCAAACAGTAGATTCATATGAGCCGGCCGGTGACGAGCCGTCTCATCAGGATCTGCACTTTTTGCAAGTCATTTTCATATTCTTTAGAACAACAACATCCCCTTTGCATAAATGGACTAGTCGGAAAATCATTTTGTGACGATTGGATTGGTTTCAAAATTAACATATCAAAATGTATTAGGTTAATACTTAATTAGGGGTAAAAACGTTAACTATTCTGTTGAGTATACCAGCAGAGCAACTGCTGGCGCTTTCCTGATATTTCCAGCAGTTCTCCAAATATTCGAGGGAATCGACTATAATAAGTTAGTCAAGACATGTTGCTTTGCAACCTTGAATATGTATTATCATTCGAGATAAGCACAGTCGAATCCATGAATATTAAATACACTTAGAGGTTAGGGTATCGGTTTGTACTCGCACGTAACTTGACATCCATATCCAAGTGTGCAAAAACAATAATTGCGATGATACATAATTAAATACAATTGGCTTTCATAGCGTGATAAACACGAGACTCCGTGCAACGTGTGAATGAGACCGTTGTTCTACTGTTACATACTCTAATAGTCGCGTTCATTTAATGTGATGTTTATTAAACTCATCGACTGATGTCATAAGAAACTCGGGCAATGTTTCGTTTCTTGTGAAATCCGCAAACAAATGGTACATTAAATAATTCATAATATGTGTTATCTATAAACATGAAGCATTATCGTGCCAATATTGTTGTCTTATATAATTCCGTCATTATATGTCTACATGTAAGGTTGTCCAGATGAGTTGGCCCCATTTAAGCATACAGTGGGGTCAGCGTATGATATAAATAATTCACTAGACCACTTATCGGGTAAAGTAAGTTCTCATATTTTCAAAAGGTAGACCAGGTAAACGAAACGATTTTTTTCTAAACAATTTAAAATTAGATATAGTAACAGAATACAAATATTTAGGCATAGTTATGTCACAAAGTGGTTCTTTTTTAAATGCCAATAAACATATCGCTAACCAAGCTACGAAAGCTATGTATAGCTTATTATTAAAAGTGAGAGAATTAAATTTGCCTGTGGACATACAAATTGACCTTTTTGAGAAAAACATTAAACCAATTTTGCTATAGGGCTCTGAAATATGGGGGTTTCGTAACAATGAAATAATTGATTAAAGTATTATAAATACGCACTTAATTTAAAACGATCAACACCGAGCACAATGATATATGGAGAATTAGGTATATTCCCAGTGCAGGTGGATATACTTACACGAATGACCAGCTTTTGGACAAAACTAATACAGCCAGACAATATGAAATTATCGAGTAATATGTATTCTATGTTACTTACTTTACACACTTACGGGAAAATTGATTTTCAATGGATTACATATATAAAGCAGAGTTGTATTGACTGTGGCATGTCTGGTTTCTGGACATCACAAAAAGTGGCTCATTTGTAGTATTAAACAAAAACTGAAAGATTTGTATATATCAAAATGGAGATCTGCAATACATGAAGATAAAACATACAGACTTTGTAAAGATGATATCTGTACAGAAAACTATTTATTAAAACTAGGCGAAAACGTATATAAACTAATTTTATTATTTCGCACTCGAAATCATAAGTTACCAGTTGAAACTGGAAGGTGGACTAGAACAGATAGACAGCAGCGATTTTGTAAACTGTGCAAACACGATTTTGGGGACGAATATCATCACTTGCTTTGCTGTAAAGAACTAAAACATGCAAGAACAACCTTTTTGAAACCTTATTATTATAATAAAAGACCAAATCTACAAAAGTTTCACCAACTAATGAATACGAAAAAATTGAAAGAATTAAGGAATCTCTCGAAATTTGTATCTCGTATAATGAAACACTATTGTTCATATTAAGTTAGTTAGTAGTATATTTATGATCAGAAATGGACATTATATGGAAGTGTAATGTTTTTTATTAATATTGGAGTGTGTGAATTGTACATTTATGATCAGAAAGGACATTATATGGAAGTTTAATGTTATTATTAATATTGGATTGCGTGAATTATATATGTACATGGGCCGCCGTTCCAGAAAAGGGACCTCACAACATTTACGACCGGTATACGCACAGATCATACTGCGCACCCGCACCCGCGCAGTCTGATCAGAGCATACGCGGTTCACCATTCAGATATTTAAGTTGTAGGGTGTGAATGTGCTGGACGAATTATTTCCCCAATATTAAATGTTGTGTGCTCCCTTTTGGCGGCCGGCGACCCACATGTAAACATCTGTATGTATTGTATTGATGCCAACATGCATTTATTGACATTACTGTCTCATGTATTGAACGCCATGCATAACACGTGTATGGATAATAGCTCATGCAATAGTATCATTATATGCTTCACAAAGACGGTATTTAAAACTTGTATCTAGATGCAGAGTATTCGAATTGTATACCCTCAGCTTTCGATTTCGTATCCTGAGAGTAACAACATATTCGGAATCTACATTCATTATACACCATCGGCCATAACTCTATTTCCGACCGAGGTCGGAGGTGGAAACGAAATGGCCTGTGTGTAGACTACTGATACATGTACTGCTTAAACTGCCAGCAACATATAATCCTGAATACACATATATATAATAATACTATGTAGGTAGACCATGTACATTTGTGTTCAAGATGTCCACTGGGTCGAACATGTTCTTGAGAAAACCATCTAAGAATGTTGTCCTCACAAAGATATTAAATCATAATTACACATAAAACATATATTTCCAAACCAATGTTTATGTTTTCAGATATTTGAATTAAGTTCACCGTTACATGGTCAGCTAGTCGTTATATTTATACACCTGAATAGTAATTTATCTTGAGTCGCCATTGTGTCATTTCATGATGTTGTATTGTATTTACCTCATGTTGTCATAACTACATGTATGTGACCTGAGTGAATAAACGAATAATACTAATAATAATAGCGTGTAAGTGCACACACGAACGAACACGACAGGTTGGTTCGCTACCCACCCAAAGTGTATGTTGTTACCACTCAGTTGAACCGTCTCGCCGAGACGGTTCAACTGAGTGGTAACAACATACACTTTTGATGCGAAATGAGAAAAAATGCAGAAAAATATTTACATTTTTGTATTATACATGAAATACAGTGGGGTCAGCGTTCCAACCTGTCGTGTTTGTTCGTGTGTGCACTTACACACTGACCCCACTAGGTTGGTTCCAACCTGTCGTGTTCGTTCGTGTGTGCACTTACACACTATTATTATTATTAGTGCTGACCCCATTGTATGTGTTATCTATAAACATGTAGCTTTAGCGTGCCAATAGTGTTGTCTTATATAATTCCGTCATTATATGTCTACGGTTGTCCAGATGAGCTAGCGCCATTTAAGCATAACTAGGTGCAAACTATATAACATAGTTTCCACCAATGGGCCCCAATAGTCGTAACAGCAATACACAACACGTTATAATATTATTATATTAGATGGCTCATGTAATATGGTACTGTTATAGCGACACAGCTTCAGATTCTCCATGGACCCACTAGTCTACAACCTATTTATACTTGACCATGTGACCAGAGCACAATGTATAAGGCATAATAGTATTCCCTTTAACACCACATGTTTGTAAACAGTGTAGATCTCTATGAGCCGGCTCGTAACTAGCCGTTTCATCAGGATGTGCATTAGGTTAGTGCCGTGAATGGGAAAAAATATCTGGCAAGGCTCAGGAAACGGGATGGGCGAGGCACATCCCGTTTCCGTGCCGCGCCATATATTTTTTCCCATTCACGGCACTAACCTACTATTCTATTTATCCCGTCAACACCTACAAATCGCTGTAAAATGCAAAAATAGTATTGACTGGATATCAAAAATGTTTCACGGCACAGTGTTTCACGGCACATACGCACTGTGTTGACGGGACAAAATTCCATGCTAGTGTCTTATGGGTGAAAGGATTAATTTGCCCAGCATTAGTGAATCTGACCGCTATTAAATAACATTCAATTAGTGTTGGCCGCTATACAATGTATCCCTTTCAACACTACAGCCCAATATACGTGTTTCTAAACATTGTAGATCCGGATGAGCCGTCCATCAAGATCTTCACTTGTTGTAAGTGTTCATATTTGTAAGTAAATAAAATACCCCCATTTATAAATGAGCTGGACTGAATATCATTTTGTGACGATTGGATTAGTTGGAAAATAAAAAAAATATATAATCTTGCCAATTTATTTATACATGTATCAATATACATGTACTTGAAATCTTGATTTCAGACAATCAAACAGCTTGAGTTGGCATTGCCAATATATGTTCAGAAATGTTGGCAATCTGGGCAACATTAACACAGGCGATTGGGTATTAGTAATGTTCTTATTTCATCTCAACCCGAAATAGTGGTGCATGTGTTTTGTTTCTACTTGACAGTGATGTCCTGATGACATGAAACAGTGAAATGGTTTCGCTGCATTAACACGGCGAGACAATGACGTATGTCCTGAAAATATATATATTGCCAAGTACTCCTTTTGTACTCGGATGTGCATGCAATTATGTATTAAAGGCCATGTGTCGCAGATGTGGATGGAATTTGAGTATAACAGTTGGTGAAAGAGCATTTAAACGGCTATCTGAACATATATGACCTATGGATGAGCTGAAAAAAACATTCCAACAAATTCAGTCACGTTGAAATGATTTACCTAACATAGGTGGGTGGGGTAATTAAAAAATAAAATATACACATCTGAGGCGGTTACTGCATTTTTATTGTGACGTGCGATTTCAACTTCATATGCAAGTACTTTTCTATAGTTGTCGCAAGAGCCTCCTTAACTGAATGCGAGAAGCGGTGTTTTTATAAGTCACCAGCCACCCTGAGAATAGCGGTCAATTTTGGCATATTTTCAACCGTCCCGTGATGCCGCCTTAAGGGAAAAGTCTGATTTATCCAGGTCTTAGGTGTCATTTTTCACCTTTAACCAGTATTGTTTGATAAAATCCAGTAGTTTAGTTTACAGCACTCAAATATGCAAGGTTTATTTAGCAGGGCTCGAGGTAATTTAAAGTATTTGTAGCGAAAATTTGAGGTGGTTATGATTGACCTCGCTTTGCCTTTGGAATCATTTTCAGGAAATGGTGTGGTGTTACAAGTGATAGAAAAAGTCATAACAAAGCCTCTGTGCCTCATATTTTCATGAAAACAATTCCAACAAATTCAGTCGTGTTGAAAAGTCTCGCCAAAAGTAGGTGCTGGGTAACTTTGTAAAAAAATAAATATACACATCTGATGAGGTTACTGGCAAATACTGCATGCGCGCGATTTGTACTTCATTTGCGAGTAGTTTTCAATAGTTGTCGCAAGAACCTCCTTAACTGATTGCGAGAGGCGTGATTACATGTTATCTCCCTTGAGATAGCATATTATGTCACGCACATTTCTATGGGCGCAGCCATTGATCGTGATACGCCTTAACGGCGAGTACAACCAAGAAAATAGTGGCCTGTGCCAACTTATCCTATGGCGTTTTGGTCCGTCTTGCTTTGTATCTAAAATTCTATATACTATTATCTATAGTTTCACAGCTTTGTGCTTACTCCGAGTTAAATCCTGGAAAACACGAATCAATATATTTCGTGCTTATGAATAAGTTAGGTAGCAGTGAACAGTTAGCGGCCAGTTTCGTACAATTTTTTCCTGGGAGTTTCAAACAGTAATTTATTCTAGAGAAAACGAATGTATGGGAATGGGTTTTCACTATGACAGTAAATTTGCCTATGAATGATGTTTGAGAAAATATGCAACTTTCAGTCTCTAGTTCCGCAAGTGACCAGTTTATGTGGATATAACATATTTCAGTACTTTCAGTACTTTGATTTTATAAGTCACCCACCTATGAGTGGCGATTCATGTCATAAGTGCCGTTTCTAACGCGTTAGAGAAGCAACGCGTTACTTGTGAGAAGTAACGCGTTATTAATGTATGTACTATATAGTGAAACACATATTTGTAACGCGTTACTGCTCAACAGTAACGCGTTAGAAATTGGCTGTAACGCGTTACAAATCCTCTATATCGGCGGACCGTGTCATAAGTACAGCTTCTAACGCGTTAGAGTTATAACGCGCTACACTTGGTAAGTAACGCGTTACTTCTGAGAAGTAACGCGTTACAAATGTATGATGTATATAATAAAATATCGATATCTAACGCGTTAGTGAAGCAGAAGTAACGCGTTACTTATTTTTGGTAACGCGTTACTGGTTGACCAATCAGAGGTCGTGTTACAATACCCACCATTTCTGCCAGAAGACAATAACAGGTTACTGGCCGCGGTAATGGCTACACGGGGACGACAGGAATCTGATCGCCAGATGTTTATACGAAATGTCCAGCAGGCAATAGATTACTGTATACGTATTACTTCCAGTGATGCTTCTGATGAGGATACAGTTAATAATGTGATAGATCGGTACGTATTGCTGTCCAGTTTTGTAAGTCTCACAAACAAATGACCGATGAAAAAACCCGCCGACTGTGTACACCCCTTTTTTTGAGAGAAAAAATGTGTATGTTTTCTGCACGGGTGTCCGTTCGTCCGTCCGTACGTTAGTACGTCCTGATTTGATGCAGTATTAGCGGCCACCAACAAGGGCGGATTCACGTAGGGGGAAACCCGGCGCGACCCCCCCCCCCCCCTAAAATTTGGCGAGTAAAGATATTTTGCTCTAAAATGTGCCATACCGCAGCAAAATGGGGTGTAGATATAAACAAATATTCCGGAGGGCATACCGCCGGACCAACCTAGCAGTCTTGCCAGCTGCGCTTGGTTGTCGAACAAACGGTGCTAGTTCGAAAATATAGTAAACTATTTCAATTAATAAGTCCCGCGCCCCCCCCCCCCCCCTAACCTGAATTCCTGGATCCGCCCCTGACCAAATTATCCTGTCTGTTGTCACTTGTCACTTGTGTTTGGGTTTACGGATTACTGTACACTCATACTCCGGATGTCACTTGAAACAGTGCGAATGAATAAAGCATCAATCCAAATGCACATGCAATTTAGACTACAACCAAGAAGATTTCAAATGTCACAAACACGAATGACGAATACAATAACATAAAAGTAAATTGTAATGGCACCAGTCAGCAAGCATCAAGCCACATATAATTGTAATAAGACGGATAGAACTTAGAATGTCATCAGCAAGCAAGCATCAAGCCTAATTTTGCCTATTTTCAACAGTTCCGTGATGCCTAAACAGACTGTAAATGAAGAAGTAGTTAAATTTTATAACGCACAGCGTTGTTAACATCCGATTGTCTAATCGAATCCGCGTGAACAAATCATGACCTAGAGATACATGTACGTGACAGGCTGGTGTACATGTACTACGTAAACGTGTGACGTAACTGTTAAAGGTACATGCCCACTCAGCAGGCACACACTGTTCTTTATAGGAATTAAATATGTGTATAATTGCAAGGGCGGATTCAGGGGGGGGGGGGGGGCGCGTGGGCACGCGCCCCCCCCCCCTAAAATTAGCTGAGTAAAGATTTTTTACAAGTTAAAAGGGCACGTTTCTACATTCGCGTTGTGAATTTATTGTTTATTGGGTTTGTTTTGCTCCAAAATGCGCCAGAACGCAGAAAATGCGATGTAGATTTCAAAAAATTTCCGGGGGGAATGCCCCCGTACCCCCCTAGCGCGTTCACTAATATAGTCAAGTATTGCAAAATAGTTACGCCCCCCCCCCCCCTAACTCGAAATCCTGGATCCGCGCCTGAATTGTGTCACTATTCCACCAGTTCTACCGCTATACAGACTTAATTAGTTAATAATTTATTAATATTTATTTTACTGTTAGCGACTCGCGGTGGTATCAGGCTATTTTCATATGCAAATGAAGCATGATATTTTTTTAATTAGTTATACTAATTAAATGCTTCACCTGAAATAATAATATGTTCGACCACAGGTAATTCTAGCGTGTCTTGGATGGTCAATTATTGTTTGGATGAAACACCTTTCTAAACAATGTACAAAACAATTCAAATGCGCCCGGGTCTGAATATTATGTAATTAAGGTGTTTCATGTGTATACAAACAATAATTGTCCATCCAAGACACGCTAGAATCACCTGTGTGTTCGACAGATTATAAAGTATGATCATTGCACATCAAACAATAAATACTGAGACTAAATAGTAATGTCCGTTAACATTTTAAGGAAACACTGTTATCGCCCCTGATATCGGTGTGGAAATTTACGCTCTTATATAAAATGTATTATAATGAATGTTTATTTTGCCAGAAAATGTCTCGGATGATGTCTGATATCAAGAACAGTTTGTGCCTACTGAGTGCACAGGTGACATTATCGGGATAAGATTTCCATCAAGATCAGTTAAAAAAGAAGAAAATTCCCATCCCAATTTATCTTTATATTTACAAGGTTGATTAGAGTGACATTTTTTCTGGACATCACTGATGTGACATTTGTTTTTATTTATAATCGCCGATTCTGACGAATAAATTACTGAATACCCCAATAATACAGTTTATATCAACTTAATTGAATACTATACACAATATGTGACATGAAAAACTATAATTTATTGTCAACCTTTATTCCGAGTTTCATATTGTTTTTCCTTTCCATCCACTAAAATTTAGCTCTAACGGCCATGTTGCTTTCGATGCATTCGGGAAATATCCCGATTATCTATCGACGGTTTTCATTGGCTGGAACATTTCGGGTGTTTCGGCCAGCCAATAAAAACCATTGACACAAACCGGAGTTCTCCGGAGCTCTCCGTCCGTCTTCGAAAACAACATGGCGATCTCCATGCAGAAAATGAACAAAATAACTTAATTTCAGCTTGAAGCATTTACATGCAGCTTATATAGCATGTTTTATTGATGGTAAGAGTCAATACATATTCTTGGTCATATTGATTGTAGGCTGTCTGTATGTTCAGACATCGACAGAATGTAATATTCGTTCAGAAATGTTGGATTTTTTCTCTAACGGCTGTCACCTCCGTGATGTCCACGTGATGTCGTTTTACATTTTATGAAATTTCTCGTTAATGAACCGGTCGTATTTAAATATATTTCTCAGATTAGTAGTTTAATATGTATCCTTTATGACCGTCATAATTTAATTAAGATGTTGCACTGTTTTTTACTGATTACATAACTTTGAAAAATGTCTGATATTTGAGGTAATCAACCTTGTAAATATAAAGATAAATGGGATGAAAATCTTATCCCGATAATGTCACCTGTGACTGAGTGGGCGTGTACCTTTAATCGATGATTGTGTGTGTTCAGGGTGTGGGACCACGTGGTTTTCACATGCCATTACGTTATGTGTTTACCTTAGATTTCCAGTAATATCTTTCGAACGGATGACACATATGTATTAGCTCACCTGAGGCAAAGGCGCTCAAGTCGGCTATTATAGGAATGAATGGCCTTTTTGTGGAATTTATCGGGGTATAAACTTGGAAAAGTCACTTTCGCAATTGGCGATAAAAATAAAGAATTGGCGATAAAAAATTACAATTTTCGCCAATTCTTTATTTTTATCCTATTGGTTATTATATGAATTAATGGCCTTTTTGTGGAATTTATCGGGGTATAAACTTGGAAAAGTCGCGGGAATACTGGACGAAGGCCGGAAGGCCTCGTCCAGTATTCCCGCGACTTTTCTAAGTTTATATCCCCGATAAATTCCACAAAAAGGCCATTCATTCCTTATAATTCCAGCATTTTAAATAAATTCATCAAGAAAATGTGTTTATTTTCCGTTTTCTTAAGAATTATTTTAACTGCGCCTGACGGTTACGGAAAGTAGTTCGGCATGGAGTTTACTGGGATATAAATTCTGGACAGAGACTTGCTACGGACCAATCAAATGTTAAGGAATTGTGTAAATATTTTTGTGCTGGAATTATGCAGTATTAATTGTTACCGCCTTTCGTCGTCCGCCCATACTGTCATACGTCTTAACTCACGAACCGTTGGGCCAATGTTAGAAACAAACTTGCTACCCCGCTCCATACCTCTCACGAGGGTAGCAATAACCAGATCTCTTTAAAGGTACATGCCCACTCGATAGTCACAAAATGTTCTTTGTAGGAATTAAACAAGTGTATAATTGTGTCACTATTCCACCCATAGGCGGATTCAGGGGTGGGGGGGGGGGCGGACCCGGCGCGCGACTCCCTCCCTAAAATTCGCCGAGTAAAGATTTTTTACAAGTTACAAGGTACGTTTCTACGGTCGTTGTCTTATTGTTTCAATGTTTCAAAATTTAAACGTTTTCAATCAAAAATCATGTCTAAACATACTGTGACCGTGTCAATATTTTTGCTCCAAAATGCGTCAAAACGCAGGAAATGCGATGTAGATTAAAAACAAATCCGATGAGGAGTGCCCCCGGACCGCCCTAGCGCTATCCCGAGCTCCGCTCGGTCTACGAACCAGCTACGCAAAATAGTTACGCCCCCCCCCCAACCCGAAATCCTGGATCCGTGCCTGCCACCAGTTCTAAAAAATACAAGTGCCCGCTATACAGATATAATCATTTAGTAATATTTATTTTACTGAGAGTGACGCGCCGTGGTATCGGGCTATTTTCATATGCAAATGAGGCAGGATATGTTTTAATTATTTATACTAATGCTATGCGTCACCTGAAAAAACTATATTTTCGACAGATTATAAAGTATCATCATTGCACATAAAAAAATAAATACAGATAGTAAATAGTAATGTCCGTTAACAGTTTAAGGAAACACAGTTATCGCCCCTGATATCTGCGTCGAAATTTACGCCTGATATAAAACGTATGTAATGCCAATCAATACGCGGGGTAATGGTGAATCAATGTTTATTTTGCCAGAAAATGGTCTCCGATGATGTCTCTGATATAAAGAACGTTTTATGCCTACTGAGTGGGCATGTTCCTTTAATGTAACGCATGGAAGAGTGATTTTTGCAATATCGGTTATCCGGCGTGTTTGATATGTTAGCGATATAAAACTGTCAAAGCTGTATCAATAAATTATTAATAAAGAACATACAGTACACATGCAGACATTGGTTATTTTACCATGTCAAGGTGTTTATCTGACATTTACATGTATATCTTGTAAATGTGAAAGCTTCATTTCGTTATGTTGAATGTTGAACAACAACTAGAGAAAATATGGCTTCCATGAGATTCCCTGTTCTATTATTGTTGGCAATTTACTAGTTCTACATCAAAGGTTATTTGTTTAAAGGTATAAACTATACAGTTTACTAAAATTGTACCTTCATTCAACAGCTTTGGGTTTGCTCTTTGGCTACGTCACATTTTTTGAATGGGTCAAATTGTAGCCGTAGACAACATATCCATGCTATCGGAGTCGAATTTTATCCCGTCAACACAGTGCGTATGTGCCGTGAAACACAGTGCCGTGAAACATTTTTGATATCCAGTCAATACTATTTTTGCATTTTAAAGCCATTTTAGGTGTTAACGGGATAAATAGAATAGTAGGTTAGTGCCGTGAATGGGAAAAAATATCTGGCGCGGCACGGAAACGGGATGTGCTCGGTAGAGCCTCGCCCATCCCGTTTCCTGAGCCTTGCCATATATTTTTTTCCCATTCACGGCACTAACCTACTATTCTCTTTATTGTAACTAGACCAATGTTGGTCAGACTTCACATGGATCATGAATGAGTTGGGGCATGTCAGATTTGTAAATGGGAAGGTCCTCGCATAATCCAAGATGTCCGCCGTGGAAAAGGGGGTCTACTTCTTAAAATAAATCTTCTCGCGAACCGCCTGGCCAATTTCAACGAAACATGGCAGGAATAATCGGTAGTCAATGCTGTTTGTGATTTGTTAAAATGGTGGCCCGTGGTCAAAAATGGGCGGGGCAGTGGGGAGGGGTTTCACTTTCCTATCCAGGTCCACAAGGAGCTGATGGAAGCATTTTGATTTTACATTCAACCAATTCAATGCATGGATTACCTAGACATGAGGTTGCAATCTTGCCAAAGTTATATTTAACTTGTAATAAGAATGAATACACAGTTAATTTTATTAAACAAATAATATGCTTTGCAAAGGTACATGCCCACTCAGTAGGCACAACATGTTCTTTAATATAGGAATTAAATAAGTCACTATTCCAACAATTCTAAAATCATCGAGTGCCCGCTATATAATACATATATAAGAAATATTTAGTTTACTATGCAAATGAGGCATGATATTTTTTATTGGGTATACTAATTAAATGCGTCACCGTAAAACGTATTATTTTCGACATATTATAAAGTATGATCATTGCACATCGAAAAATAAATACAGAGAATACATAGTAATGTGCGTTAACATTTTAAGGAAACAAGGTTATCGCCCGTGATATCAATGTGGAAATTTACGTTCTAAATAAAATGTATAATAATGCCAATCAATACGTGGGGCAATGGTGAATGAATGTTTATTTTGCGAGAAAATGTATCGGATGATGTAAAGAACATGTTGTACCTACTGAGTGGGCATGTACCTTTAATGAGGTAAAATATGCTACCATAATTCCAGCACAAAAATATTTACGCAATTCCCTAACATTTGATTGGCCCGTACCAAGTCTCTGTCCAAAATTTATATCCCAGTAAACTCCCACGCCGAACTACTTTCCGTAACCGTGAGGCGCAGTTAAAATAATTCTTAAGAAAACGGAAAATAAACACATTTTCTTGATTAATTTATTTAAAATGCTGGAATTATAAGGAATGAATGGCATTTTTGTGGAATTTATCGGGGATATAAACTTGGAAAAGTCGCGGGAATACTGGACGAGGCCTTAAAAAATTACAATTTTCGAAAAAAAAAATAATAAAAAAATAAAAAAAAATTATTTTTATTTTTTTTCGAAAATTGTAATTTTTTATCGCTTCGTCCAGTATTCCCGCGACTTTTCCAAGTTTATACCCCGATACATTCCACAAAAAGGCCATTCATTCCTATATTAACCATCAGCATACCACATTGCAAACTGTGCATTGTTTGTTTCATGACGGGTCAATATACTGTAGGTACTGTCTCGCCAAACATCCACCAATTACCAAGATGGCCGGCAGATGTGTGTGGTTAAGCCGTATTAATTGTGTATGTGTATGTGTGGCATCTGCCACATCAGGGGCGGATCCAGCATTTGGGGAAGGGGGGGGGGGGCTGCAACCCCGGACACCCCCCCCCCTCCAGATCCAGATGTATGAACATCACGACATTTGTGATGGCCCTATGTCTACTCCTGTTCGATTTTTATCAGGTAACTGTCAGGTAACATGCATTGATACAAACATCCGGGTTATAAAGAAGTGAAAACTGACGTTTCATTTGTCGTATGACGTCTGTGACGTTACCGAATGACGCCAGTGTAATGAGTAAATGACGCAACGTAAACAAGTCCGCATTCTGTCCATAGATAACGACGTCATATGTGGTCATACTCGAGCATAACACGTTACCTGATAAATAGAATACCAGGCTACCAAGCCTCGCCATTCCTACGCGTGTCCTATCCTTGCCTGATAAACTTGATATGAAAAGACACACTAGCTTGCCGCGGAATTCCTATGCGTTTCCTAGACTTGCCTGATAAACTTGATATCAAAAGACACTAGCCTGGTATTATCTATGTACAAACGACGGTAGTCTGGTGCCAGTTTTGTACGGTTTTGCTTTCGCGGGTGTGCTAGTCAACGCTTCTATACTCGCGTCAATTTCGGACGGATCCCCGACCCCGACATTTGTCCGATCAAGGGAGAGGTGTATTGTGTACACTGTAAATGAACACATTGGGTACGATTTCCTTTTAAAATTCTCTACAGACAAAATAATCAATTCCAAATAGGTATCGTCAGCAGATGAGTTTTGTGACATTTCTGTAAAACTTGCATAAACATAATAGTACAACACAAGCACAAAATTAATGCTGAATTTACCTGCTGACAGATAACTATTTGGAATTGATGTTATCTGGTATACACTCATTAACTCGTGGTATCGTCATCAGCTATATAGCGATAGCTAGTCAACAATTGATAGCAATTGATTCATTAATTTAAAAATGGAATGTTTGAGCAATGAACTAGATACATGTTGACGTCAACGCACATTGTTGTTATCGGGCACAGGGGACCATCATTGGGTCCTCTACCGGTACTACCCAAACCTGATCCGATTACTACTGTAAACAGCGTCAGTGTCGTAAATAAACACATTCGACGTGTATTTCATATTAAGAATCATATACGTTAGACACATGTCATGTCTTTCTAAGAATACATACCTGTCGTGTGAAATCTAACTATACATTCATATATCAGTCTCCGCGAAAGTCGTCGGTCCGTCGGACATGTTCCTTAAATTTGCCGCCGGTCCGACGGTAAACCGGAAGTCGCCGGACCGAATATCTGACTATAACAAATTATTTTATTTACCTTTTTATTCTACAGGTACACAATTACATGGCTCGTCTCATGTAACAACTTGGCTGGTATGTGGTCTAAACAGCACATGTACATACCAGCCGGTACAGTTCACAATTAATGTGCTGATCTGTAGCCTATTTCACCAACATTGCAAACTATACTTTTCTATCAAAGTATACTTTGAGGGAGTAATCATTTATCTTTCCTGAAATGCATTATTTCGTATAGAACTAACGACTGCATATATTTGATGATTAAAAGCATGAAGAATTATTATACTGAATTTATTACATTATCACAGCCAAAATGGCTGTGATAATGTAATAAATTCAGTATAATAAAAATTAATAAATTTATCCTAAAATTGAAAATTTCTCCCTCAAAGTGTACTTTGCTAGAAAAGTATACTTTGCAATGTTGGTGAAATAGGCTACAGAACACACATTTGATATTAAGTAAATACAGTTGTTATGCCACCGGGTTTCGAAGAAACGGGTGGCATATAGTGTTTGGACCGTCCGTCCGTCCGTCCGTCCGTCCGGGCCAACATCGGGGGTTTAGGAGCTTAGGGTAAGGGTTAGTACCTTTGATCTCTTTGATATTGTCGGTGCCTCATAAATTTAGGAGCTAACTCTTTGATATTTAGGAGCTAACCCTTTGATCTTTTATATAGCGGTGCCTCATAACTCCCAAATGTTTGAACATCCGTCCGTCCGTCTTTCCGTCTGTCCGTCCGTCACACTTTTCGGTTAACCACTTTGTCACAGTTTCTCAAATATGCTGCAGGTGGCATCCGCGTTCGACAGACGCATTTCTTGTTATATATAAAACAAAAATAGTCGAGTCGAGTCCAGTGCCCGTCCTTGCATCTAGTAATGGCTGGTATTAGAGAATGTGACATGCGTTCTTGTCCGTTTTGTGAACATCATGTATCAGGTATCAATAATTATCCTAAGTGGCTTAAACTAAGATCTTGTTAATGGACATCAATTTAATTCACCTATATTATAGCCGGCAATCACGAGATGAGAGTAATAAAACCTTTAACCGAATCTATATTTCATTGAAGCTCGTCAATGGACATTACAGCGCTCCGTATCTGTGGATACAAGACATTTACAAGACATGCATATCAATGGTAGGATAGTACATCGTCGCACACGTGCTACTGATTCCCGATTCACTTGATTTTGGTAAGCAGGGCCACCGCTAGACAGGTAAACGGGTCATTTCCTGCTAAATACCTTATCTGTAGAGATTGTTTTCAGTTGACGCATTTAATTAGTATACACTATACAATGTACATAAATAAAAAATATCATGTCTCACTTGCATTTGAAAGTAGCCTGATGATAATATATGTATAGCTGGCACTCGTAATTTTTAGAACGCGTGGAATAGTGACACAACTAATACTATAAACTTACATGTATTTAATTCCTATAAACTATAAACGTCAGTGCTTTCTTGAAGGTACATGCCCACTCAGTAGGCACAAAATGTTCAAAGAACATTTTGTGCCTACTGAGTGGGCATGTACCTTTAAGAAAGCATTGACGTAAGCGGAAGCTGTATCGACTCGGCAACGCGTCTATTTCATGGCGGCCGGCATATCTCGTCGGCATAAGTATTTACTGCACCTGCAGAAAATGCCATCTAAAGAGTGTCTCGATGAAACACGTTATCATCAAATCGCGATTCTCGACACGAAAGGGTCTCTGGCTGAGAATCTGGATCTTACCCCATTAGTGACAATTGTACGTGGATCCGCTGGAACATCCACGGAGTCGTGTTTGACGACAGTACGGTTTCTTTAGTGACTGAACGGCGACCATCGGATCCGACTGCGCGAATGTTGAGCAGTCTGATCCGGGCTTATGCTGGTCGTAAACGTCGTTGTACTTTTTCCCGGCCGGTGGTTCAAAAACAATGTTAATCTGAATAACCCAACACTTCCATCATGCGTTATCGAGATAACAATCCGTGACCCCGTATGGCAACTGGTAGGACGGGACATTGCGTACCTTCGCCGCGCAGACACGGGCATTCACCCTGTAATAGTTAACGCTATTCGTTCGCTAATACATGTTCGTCGCGTAGAAACGACCATTAACAACATTAAATGGTGTTCATGCACTTCTTTACGGGTATATCACGTAGAGACAAACATTAACAAGATCGCGTACTGACGAACAATAACACTATTACACCGTGTTAATTCGCTTCTACACGTACGTCGCGTAGAGACGGACCATTACGGACCTTAACTATTTATTTTATACTTTCTACGAATATAGAGAACATTAATTTTGTCTCTACGCTGTGTAGACTGGAATAACGACATTTAACGTTCTTAAGTATCATCGCTACGCAGCGTAGAAACGAAGTGAAGAAAATGTCCCGAATTAAAAGACTAGAAATCTGCATTATTTAACTACAATAACGGTATTTCCTCTTAACGCCATTTTCAATCGCTCAACATGTTTTGCCTAACGATGTCCAATGAGAGAGACAGCCTTACATCTTTTGACAACGCAAACGCATGTTTTTCACACTGTTAGAGTTGGCTAGTGGAGCGCCTTTGTCGGCAGAAACCGACTCTCTCGTCTGTAGCAGCCATGAATACCCCTGATGCATTGTTTGCATTATACTTTCTGACTACTTATTATCCACGTTATTTGGATTGGCTTGAAACTACATTTACTGATTTGTCATCATCCATATTTTCATTCTATAGGCCACACATGCGGTCCCTGAGCTCAAGGCCAAATGACGTTTTTTTGTTTGTTGGGGTTTAACGGCCTATCAACAGCTAATGTCATTTAAGGCCGTGTCAATATGTTACCTGTACAAGTACATGTTCAAGTACATGTCCAAATGGGGGGGGGGGAATCCCAAAGTCAAAACTGAATATTTACAATAAAAAAACTGTATATCCAGCCCTGAAATCAGAATAATCCTGCTCTGATGGCAGGTCCTCAACACACCAGAATCACTTGGCCCCCTCCCAAAAGCTGTAGGATCAGTAATAATCTACTACTTGGCAATAGCCCAATTCAACTCCCAGGTAAGAAAAGAGACAAAGATAAAAACGTACCGGAGGGCCAAACCAGGCATATAAGGAGGAACCCCATCGTTAATTTACGCCGTCGCGTTCGCCCGACCAACCAGCCGCGCCAAATGAATTCAGAAATGCGAGTTTTTGTTTTTTGCGTTAGTGTTTTTGAAGGGTACATCCATCAATGTCGCTGATTTATCATGTTTTTTTTGTCTTAATACTTCTTTATATTGACGTATAATAGTATTTAGTTTGACGCCTCACGACGGCATATTTGCTGTGGTGATCATTTACTGGAACTGGTGTGATTGAATCTAGCCGAGATGATTTAATATATAATGGAAAATTCGTGAAGCTGGCAAATCCGGATATATTTTCTTATCTGACAGATCTCCTCCTATGCTCGGTATCTGTGTATCAAACAGTTTGTTCTACCGTCTCTCTAACCGGATATCATGTGTGTTTAATATATATTTACTGTCTGTTTCACGAAAGCTGCCCAAATTTTACGGCTATATAAACAATTCAAAAACAAGATTTATTTTGATAATATTAAATTAAAGGAAAAATTAAGAATGAGCCTTCTTTTCCTTTCGTGAAATTTGGTCAAATATTGATTTTATTGCGAAAACAAAATTTCCCCATGTTAAATCCCCATAGACATCTTCACGGAGTGGAGTGAAGATGTCTATGGGGATTTAACATGGGGAAATTTTTTAGAATTTCAGAAATACTTGACCGATTTTTAAAATTTAACTTTTGTTTTCTTAGATCATTTCCAAGCTATCTAGTCAGGTTTCGGAGTCAATTTCCAAAAAAAATCGTTTTTTGACTCCTCCCACACTTCCTTACCACTTTTTCCCCCATGTTAAATTCCCATAGACAAATCATTTTTCCGTAATAAAATCAATATTTGACCGAATTTCACGAAATAAAAAGAAGGCTCATTCTTAAATTTTCCTTTAATTTCATATCGAAAATAATATTGTTTTTGAATTATCTATATAGCCGTAAAATTTGGGCAACTTTCGTGAAACAGACTATAGTTTACGGTAATTTATCTATGTTTATAATTACAAATATCACGGGCATGTTCTGTAGTGTTCATGTATACACTTAGCTTACAGTGAACACTATTTGATCATATACATGTAGGAGAGGTTCCACTGTCTTTTCGTGAGCCTATATCCAGACCATACCAAGCAATGGCATGCCTTGTCGTGTTAATATGCAAATGTACTTCAACTACAGTGGAATAACTAAACCCGACACGCTGGGAACCTCCCACGTTGTCCGGTTTGCAGAGGGTCATCTGTGTTTGCTTGTGCCTACATGTACAGACTCGCCAATCTGGAGCATGTCTGGTAGTGTCCCTACTTAATTTAGAGCGGAATATCTTTAAACCGGACACCCTGGGAATCGCACAGGGTGTCCGGTTGGGAGAGATTACGCTGTAGTTGCATTATACTATGCTCAGACATGGCTGTTCAAAGTATTTGATTTCGAATAACTGCTCAGAGCGTTTTATAACCACTGGCCTTCGGAATGATTACGACATCTGTAGCCTATTTCATCAACATTGCAAAGTATACTTTAGTAGCAAAGTATACTTTGAGGGAGAAATTTTCAATTTTTTTTTAAATTTATTAATTTTTATTATACTGAATTTATTACATTATCACAGCCATTTAATGGCTGTGATAATGTAATAAATTCAGTATAATAATTCTGCATACTTTTAATCATGAAATATATGCATTTGTTAGTTCTATATGAAATAATGCATTTCAGGAAAAATAAATGATTACTCCCTCAAAGTATACTTTGCTAGTAAAGTATACTTTGCGATGTTGATGAAATAGGCCCCTGGTAATGTACGCGGGCATAAATGCCACAATCCCCTGTCTCAGCGGGCTACATATCCGTTTGCTATCTGAATCTCGAAGGACATGTATCTGTATTGATTGCGATGTTATATTTTAAGTGTAATTAAGACTGTTCTCGTTAATGCTCTAAACGATTTATATTCTTGAATACGGATTCTTATTTCATTTGCAACCAGTTCAGAGGAATCAGTACTATATATCCAATACTTAATTATTACCCGTCCATAATATATACACATGTATAGACAACACATGTAGTTATGGTGCAGTGTGAAAGACTCGGACCTAGTACTCAGAAAAAGACGAATATTACCCTACCTACACAATTTGAATGAGTTACAGAAAGTTCGCATTTTGCCTTTGGTAGCTACTGTAACTGCAGCTATGCTAAACACCTTTTAGAGTATAATACAGCGCTCCAGATAAGGAATTAATAATTGAGTATTGTCATTCCATCATTTCTGAAGCAATTGGGTATTTCAAAATTGTAATTGGGTAAATTAAATCACACTACTGTTTACACATCAATAGACAGCAATTATTAAATGGTTTCCTTCAAAATGAAAACATGTATTGGCATTTCATTAGAATTGTCTCATTGGAGACAATTCTAATGAAATACCAAGATCTGGTTTCATGGCAAATAAGAAAAATATGATATATTTGTGGTCTGTTTATTGTTTTATGCAGCATAATAAAGGTACCACACATTTTTTATTGCTTTTTGATACTCGTTACTTCTGCTTTCAATTGGGTTTTTGGCAATTTTAATTGGGTATTTAAGCAAATACGCAGCTTATCTGGAGCTCTGATAATATATTTGACGATCTAAGGCATTTACATGTACTTTCCAGAAACATCAGTTAGCAGAAAAACCGTAGCCTGTTGTGTATAGCGGGCCTTGATCTCGGGCTATTTATGCACCTGTTACCCACTTTGATAGTATGTATCATTCAAAGTCCCATTGGTGGGATAACTATTGTAAAGATGTTGCCGCCAAATCCAATCCGGCTGAATATTTACGAAATATAATGGTAATATAATGGTAATATGATGAGACGACGCTGGTTCACATTTCTAAAACATTTAATTAATTGTTTATGCTACCATTATTTTAGCGTTCTACTAACTAACTTTTAGTATTTTTAGTAGTTCTACAACTTCGTGTTGTGCACGGCTGTCCAAATGAATTGTCATTTATGCCTTTGGTCAAGCTTCTACTGAATACGTCATCAGCAACCAATGCAGTATCAAGAACAACATTCAATGGTATTTAATTAGAATAATACATTTGGTAATGTTGGGATGGTGTCATGGTCCAATGTGTTGTAAGATTAACATACATAACCAAATTGGTTCTCATTGGCCAGTATTTATATGGCTTAGGTTACGAGTGGTAAACTATCGTCACCTCCTACGGATGCATTGTATATGGATCTGCCAGTAAATCCGATCTTCGGGTGCTCGATCTAATACATCACCAAGGCTTAAGACTCTGCCTGGGTGCATTCCGTACGTCGAACGCACAGAGCTTGTATACCGAGGCAAATGAGCATTCTCTCCATGACAGACACACCAAATTATCTTTGCAATATGCCACTAAACTACATTCAAATCGGTC
The DNA here is from genome assembly GCA_029237695.1 of Conchocele bisecta. NCBI lineage: Eukaryota > Metazoa > Mollusca > Bivalvia > Lucinida > Thyasiridae > Conchocele > Conchocele bisecta. The sequence goes on along the minus strand of CM055276.1, from coordinate 51,235,547 downwards.
TAATCCAGCATATCACACTGTCTTTCATCGAACTACAGATGCTGTATTCCATGAGAAACCACGCTTCAAGCCACCATTCGGCAAGATAATGGATCCTTTGATACAATATGCTGGCTTAAATCTGTATCACATTGACAAATACGTTGTCCCAGATACTCCGTGGCAGTTGGAGTAGTCCAAGGTGATCTTCGATCTTAGTCAGCACACGAAAGCAACAACTGATCCATCCATTTTTAAATCACGTTTTCTTGATGTGAAAGACAGGTACAACACATACACCCCGTTTTTCACTGATGGCTCAAAGGACAGGGACCGGGTAGCTGCTGCTGCCGCTGTCCCCAAGGGAGATCTTCAATCCAGACTCCCAGAAAAATGTTCGATATTTTCTGCGGAATTGAGGGCAATTTTACTCGCCCTTGATTTTGCAAAAATATCTTGGAGAACACGAAACTTGAGCATCCACTTATACAATGCAGACCCGGTGGGATCTGCTCACAGATAAATAAACTTCATGCTGTGAAACCGACTCTGGGCGAATGGACTCCTGGCTACAGACATGTACGCCGGGATGAAGTACATGTACGTCGGGATGAAGTTATCCTTAGTCGATGCGCATTGGACATACACGACTAACGCATTCGTATATGCTCAAGTGTGAGCCGCGACCATGGTGTATTCCATGCTACAGCGCATTTACAATGTACCGCCCAACACATCCTACTGGACTGTATCGACTTTACCGATATTCGACGCAAACACTTCAATGTTCAATGAGTTATTCCAGGTGCAGACCATTGACGGTTTGCTTAGCTTTCTTCATTGTATCGGAAGATATGATTTTTATCATTGTATACATGTTTATAATTCTATACATGTTGTTCATTTATATTGTTCATTATATCAATAGTTTTACCCTGATCATCTGATTGCCTACCACATATAACATACTATTTTACTATTATTTTTATTCTTCATCTACATTGCTTGGCCCTAAGTGATCCTGTTTTTGTGTTGATGTACCGTTAAGCACAATTCCATTCCATTCCTGCGAACAAGCTGTCAATCATTCAGGTGCCTTTTCAGTACAACTACGGGATGTTAAATGTCGGTCCCATAAAACATTACGCAGCCGAAACGCAGGTGTTGGCGTACAGTCCACACGTGAGCATACCATGCATATCGGAGCTAACAGTTGTACTGCTGGTGACAGCTGCAATGTTATACCTTCGCCGATCCATCGTCTGAGTCCAGGAGTCGAATCTTTGATCTGTGGATGGTATTTTAGTGTACACCATTGTATGTGTTTCATGATTTACTATTCATGGCGGTTTCACAAAAATGCGATTATCTGATTCTTCGAACGTTTACACTCTCCGATTGCATTACATTTATGAAAGGGATACACAAAATAGTTTTGAGTGAAGTCGTTGAGCAGGAATGAGTTGACTAACGACAGAAAAATCAATAGCGCGCACCATGAATTCTAACTCCAAAATAGGGATATTCTAACGCATTCGAATATGCTCAAAGGTTAGCCGCGTCCATGGTGTATTTCACGCCACAGCGCATTTACGGTGCAACACATACTACTGGATTGTATCGACTGCCGATATTCGACGCAAACACTTCAATGTTACTTCACTTACGGAGTTACTCCAGTTAGAGAACATTGGAGGTTTGCTTCACTTTCTTCATGAAACCAACTTGTATCGGAAATGTTAATGTTATCATAATTAGTGTATACATGTTTCTCACCTCTATAATATTATCATTGTATGCATGTTACTCATTTATCATAGCTAGCACACGAAAGCAACAACTGACCCATCCATTTTTAAATTACTTTTTAGTTTAAGTTAAAGACAGATACAATACATACACTCCGCTTTTCACTGATGGCCCAAAGGACGGGAACCGGGTAGCTGCTGCTGCTTCTGTCCCCGAGGGAGATCATCAATCCAGACTCCCAGATAAATCTTCGATATTTTCTGCGAAATTGAAGGAAATTTTACTCGCCCTTCATTTTGCGAAAATATCTTGGAGAAAGCAATTAATTTTATTTTCTGATTCACTATCTTCACTACAAGCTTAGTAGTATAGAGGGAGTCAAAATGATACCACCTAACGGTGGTATCATTTCTCCACCCTCTATACTACTCCACCACCCCCCGAAAAATCAAAAATTGGTTAACGAGGAAATTGTCTCCCACCAACCACAAACATCCAAAATGTGTGTCATAAATACATCATGTTGTTTTCACGTCCAATTGAACATATAAAACAATAGTCTTAAAAAGGATTTATTTTTGTCTCGTTGTCATAAATACATCATGTTGTTTTCACGTCCAATTGAACAGATAAAACAATAGTCTTAAAAAGGATTTATTTTTATCTCGTTGTCATAAATACATGATGTTTTTACGACAGTAAATTTATGAATTTATTCTAATAAGTTTCCGATTTAAATGCGTCCTCGCGCAATAGTCTATATTCCAACACCATATTTTCCTCCTCCGATATAGCTAATTGATTCCGTAGATCAGCAACTAATTCTACCAGCTCTAGTCTACCACGTTCACCTGTAGCCACAGGGCAGCGTAGTTGCTTATGTCTACAAAGAGTTTGGGCACTAACGAATTTACAAGGGCATCTGGGGCATTGAAATTGTGGGGGGCACAAGGAAACTTTCTACGTCTCGCTAGATGCCTTCGTAGATAGTCTTTACGCGTAAACGTTTTACAACAAGTCTCACACTCCATTATATATGTATATGTTTATGTTTATATTCAATTGGTCGTAAAAAAAACATAATGTTTTCAAGACCAATTGAGATAAATTTCATAGGTTATACAAAAGTATATTACAGAAAATATGATAACGTCAGAAACTGAAGCAGAAATAGAAAGTTTGAGAAGAAAACCGAATCTCTAGGGATTACTTATAGTAAACGGTTGAGAGTTAGGGGGTTGACAAAGTTGATAAATGCCACAAAGAATGAGGCGTTTACAGAAAATATGATAACGTCAGAAACTAGAGCAGAAATAGAAATGAGAAGAGAATCTCAAAGATTACTTATATAAACGGTTGAGAGAGACAGTTGATAATGCCAACCAAAGAATAGGCGTACACAAAAATGATCGTCACTTAGAGCAAAATAGAAATTGAGAAGAGGCCGAATCTAGTTACTTATAGGTAAAGAGAGTTAGGGGGTTGACAAAGCTGATAAATGCCACAAAGAATGAGGCGTTTATGAAGCGGTTTACCCGCGCCCACAAACGAGGAGCCTTTAAAGATATATCCAAAGCGGAGGAAGTAGGTAACAGAATTCAAAAAGAAAGTATTGCGGGGTTAAGGGCTAGTGTAATCAAACCTTCAAGCACAAATAATTTGTCCCAAATTAGACGCCAAAATAATAATAAGAAAAAATCTATCGTTAGCGCGATAGTGGAAAAAGGTGAAGAAATATTGGGGGCTCACGATGAAACATTGGAAAAGGTAGAAAATGGAAGACGGGTAGTTACATTATCCTTTCGTAAAAACATTAACATTAACGAGTCTGAACGCATGTCCGATAAACTCGCTCCGTATCTAACAACCAATTTTTATTTGAGATATTCATATTCTTACAAGCTAGAACATGGAGGAAATTAAAAATGGAAAACCTAAAACTATAATATTTCACAAAAATCTCGGTGGTAGCGAACCACTATCATCAATGAAAACCGTTAAAAAATGGCTGTCAGATAAGGAGCAAACACGAATAATGTCCGATAAAATAGACAGACCAAATACAAAGTGGAAGTTTGTAAGATGGGTAGAGGTTTTCGTAAAGCTAATACAGGGTAGTAGGGGAATAGATTTGGGACTACAATCCAAAGAAGCGGCAGGAGGAGAACTTCCAGAATGGCTGAAGAAATAAAAAAGGTATGTATTCTTTAGATAAGATATGACGACCTTTGTCTGTTCAGGTGTCTAGCTATGCATATGACAGATAAAAGACCCGACAGATGTACAGAAAAGGCGAAAGAACTTAGTAAGCAATATTTTGGTAGTAATGTGGTTTCACCAATTCCTTTTTCAGATCTGAAAAAGGTTGAAGAGTTTTTTAAAATCGGTATAGAAGTATATCAACCCACCGAATGTAATGTATGGTGGTTGAAAAAGGTACCAGCACACTATAAGGCAATAGGTAATAAACCAATGACAATAGGACTGTTTAATAATCACGCATTTCTGATAAAAAACCTTAAAAACCTATCTAAAATTTACGCCTGCGATAATTGCAAACAGAAATTCACGAAAGCGAGTAATATGAAGAGACACGGACCAAAATGTATGAAAGGTGAGACAAAAATAGTATGTGATGGTAATTATTTAGAGCGCCCGCGTTCGTCGTTCGAGAAAGCGTTTTACCCAAAAGGTTCTAACAGTTATGGGGCGATCGATTGGATGTATTCTGTGGAAAAGCGGGAGGGAATTCACATTCACCACGAACAGTGCGGACACGGAGGTGAAAGATGGATTTTAGGAGCTCCGGTAGATGGATACTGTCCAGAAACCAATACCGATATCAATATCACGGCTGTTACTGGCACGGGTGTGAGATTCATGCAAAGCATAAAAAAGAAGAACGCGCATCCACAATGAGAAGAGATAAAGTTATTAGAAAAAGCAAAGAATTCAACCTAGTAGTTATGTGGGAATGCGAATTCCAAAGAACGGGTAAAGATATAAAGATCGGTTGTGACACTACTCTTTATCCATATCAGATAGTATACGATTTTGAGGCGTATCTCCAGCCAGAAGTTGAAACTACCGGTAATAGTTTAGTAGGACGAAGTGAGCACGTTCCGGCAAGCGTTAGTATAGGAGATAATTTCTCAGGAACAGTAACTCATATTTGTGATAAAGATCCGCAAAACTTATAGAAAAATTCATAGAAGATTTGAAAGTCAGGGGAAAAGCATAGAGAAGAAGTGTGGTCAAGATATAAGTTTAATACGGAATATTTACGTAAAAACCAAATCGCCAAGATCGAACAGTGGATAGAGCAAGTACCGGTTATAGGTTTTAACAGCAGTAAGTACGATATAAACTTAATAAAGAAATACCTAGTAGGCGAACTGACATCAACAACAAAGAAAGTAATGGTCGGAAAACGTTGCAAACGCAACAATATTTCTATACTCCAGAATTTAGATTTCTTGATGTAATACTTTATCTAGGACCTGGTGTAAGTTATGATAGTTGGATAAAAGCCTACGACTGCAAAGGACAGAAATCTTTCTTTCCTTATGAGTGGTTCGATTCTCCCAGACAAACTGGATTACCCAGGACTACCGGATATAGAGAATTGGTATTCCAAACTATCTGGGAAAATGTTAATAGACGAAACAGAATTAAGTAAATGTCGTAGAATTTTCGAAGAAAATAATATGAAAACTTTCAGAGATTGGTTGAAATATTATAACGATTTAGATGTAGCACCGTTCCTAGAAGCGGTGGAAAAAATGTGTGAATTTTATAAACACAGAGGTGTGGATATTTTCAAAGATGCGGTAAACACTACCTGGAGTAGCTATACAATATTTATTGAGAGGAACCATTAAAGAACAAAAATCTTCAAAGACGATTATACCGGAGGATGCTCTATATGCACCAAAAGAAGAAACATACGAAATGATGAAGGACGCTCTAGTTGGCGGTCCATCAATAGTATTTACACGATATGCAGAAGCTGGTGTTTCAAATATTAGATCAAATGAAATTAACAAATCTTGCAAGGCTGTTTTGGGGTACGATGCAAACGCGTTATATTTATCTACGTTAAATAAAGAGATGCCGTGTGGGAGAGAAACTATACACCATATAGATACCCCACATAACCCTAAATTTATTAAAAAGTTTTGTAAAAGAGTTTTATCTGGAGACTGGTTTGGGTTTGCGGAGGTGGATATAGAAGTTCCACACAACTTAAAACATAAGTTTTCTGAAATGTCCCCAATATTTATAAACAGAGAAGTAGAGGTTGATGAAGTTCCCACACACATGTTAAAATATTTGGAAGATACTGGAAGAACTAGAGGAAATGGAAGAAAATTGGTGGGATCTATGACCGCCACTAAAGTATTGCTGTACGCGCCACTGTTGAAATGGTATTTAAAACACGGCCTAGAAATAACGAGTTCATCGTGTTTATAGATTATTATTAGTGGTAAACCCTTCGAATGGTTCGCAAAAGAAGTTACAGCCGCAAGACGAACAGGCGATGTAGAACCAAATAAGAAACCAGTAGCCGACATAATGAAATTATTAGGAAACTCGTGTTGTGGAAAAATGATAGAGGCAACGGAGAGACATTTAAATACGACATATACGCGAGACGAAACCTGTGTTGACAAAGCATTAAGATCCGCGTATTTTGATGATTTGGAAGAGATAGGATATGCGTACGAAATATCTTCAAGAAAACCAGGTGTGCGCTAAAGAGACCATTCCATTGTGGAATAGCGGTTTATCAACTAGCTAAATTGAGAATGTTGGAATTTTACTACGAATTTCTAGATAAATACATAAAAAGAGAAGACTTTGAATTAATACAGATGGATACAGATAGTATGTATATAGGAGTTAGTGGAAAAACGATAGAGGAATTGATTAGACCTAACTTACTAGACGAGTTTGAAAAAGAAAAAAATAAATGGTTGGCTTGGGATAAATGGAGCGAAAGAGAGCCCGGACTTTTCAAAATGGAATTTAGCGGGGATAGGGCGATAGCGTTATCTAGTAAGTGTTATTTCGTAGAAAAAATTAATTTCACTAAAGATAATTTGGAACAAATTAAAATTAATAAAAACTCTGCGAAAGGAATGTCCAAGAGAACTAACAATTTAAATTGGGATAGATATAAACGAGTACTAAGTGAAACTACAGAAGATGGAAAACACATTATAGATGTAGCGCAAAATAGAGGATTTAAAATGAAAGACGGTGTTATGAAAACGTACTGTCAAAAAAATTAGGACTACGGCGTACTACGATAAAAGACGCGTGTTACCAGACGGAATACATACCGAACATCTCTAAAGAATCTGACGATCCGGGGGTAGCTGGGTGTCAGAAGGCACCATAAGAAGTTCTTCGCGAACAAAACCGCGAGATGGACCATCAGTCAAATAATAGAGCACGGGCTCATCAGGTTTGGTAATAGAGCGATCCAGATGATATACATTCATTGACCACACGGGATCAGTCGCGCGGCGGCTGCCACCTTCGAGCTCTCCCGGTTGATAGAGGTACCGGACGTCAATATCTGATGGAAGGCCTGCTGCTCTCTAAACCAACTGGTCGCCCGCGCGAGACGGCAGAGGGCTTGCTCGTCACCCTTTTCCCTTTTAAACTTGATAGCATCTACAGGCTTCTTACCTATCAATCTGGTCACCTCTCCGTTCAGTGCGGAGACCACGGCGGCAGTCTGGCCACCCACTCGGTCGATCGCGAATGAGGGTCTACAAGTTCTTTAGCGTATTGGTGTCCGAACAGTCTCTCAGCCAGGGTTCGATTGAAGCGTTCCACGATCCCCTGGTCCCGGTGGATGTTGACGCGGCCGCGTCTGATAGAAACTTTATGCTTAGACAATAGATGAGAGACCGCGCCCATGAACTCGCGGCCGGGATCGACTTGGAGAAGATTCGGCCATTTGAGAGGACTCCTCTATATTCTTCGGGAAAGAGCCTCGGCCACTTCCTTAGACTCTTTAGTGGCCAACGGCTCAGCCCCCTTGTAACGACTCGCTACGTCAACGATTGTCAGTGCGTACTTGTACGTTTTGCGACCGACGCGATCGTGAGGTAGAAACAGGAGATCCGCTTGGTGAACTTGGTTCGGCACCGGCACGTCGAATTTCGGGCGCGGAATATTGTGAGGCGCGGGTAAATAGATCTGCCAGATGGCCTGCTTCTTGAGCCATTCCTTGACAGCGTTTTCTGAAACCTTGGTCGCCGCCGCGAGGTTCTTGATGGCCGCGAGTCCCTTCCAGTAGCCGCGGGGGCTATAGTATGTATTCGACAGCTTGCGCGTTAGTTTGGTATCAAGTTTGCGCGTGTTCATCGTATGCGAAGTATTCTAATATATCGGACAATCTCCAACATGCCCTCGCCAGTTCGTCCGGTAACTGCGTCGTTAATAATAAACCTTTGTTGGAAGTTTCGCTGCAGCCCCAATCGCGTTTGGGTTGGAACAGGAGAGGGGAATCTAATTCATCCAATCTCGATTGGGAGGAATCTAACATCCGCTTTGCGAAAAGGGTGGCCGCTTTTTCGTCCTCGAGACAATCTCGGGCCAGACGAATCATACTCTTTGCACCAGGTAAACGATGTTTTTGGGCAGTGTAGCCTACATCAATCATAGCGTTATAAAGTCGTCAACTAACATCGTTCTATATATATATATTTATAAAAAAAAAATGTTTTAATTAATTAATTTAAAATCTCGATTGAATATAATAGCCGGCGAGACCCACCACACCCATTCCCACGATGATGAACGCGATCTCGCGGTCCTTTTGGGGCTCTGACGGTACATAGAAATCTGAAAGTTGGGGCTCGGGATCCATTGGATCGAGACTTTTGTGCGGATATGCCAGCGCGTACTCGCGGTTGGCTTCTTCAACGTTCTGAAAAGTTTGCGCGGCGTGATTTTCGCGGCGAAGCTCTTCATTGACCCAGTCCAGATGGGCGGTTCGTTTTTTCGACCATGCTTCCTTTGCGCTATTGAGTTGTTCTACAGCTAAATCATGACGCTTACGCTCCTCATCCACGTTCGAGCTTTTCATTTTAGAGAATATAAAGTCTACCGCTGAACGCCAATGCGTTTACAAGCGCACCACCTACTACTACTTAGCGATTGAAGCCATTTATTTCCATATATTAACTGGTAGAATTCCAGCTTTAACTAGATAATCTCGGGTCCAAACTGCGGCCGCTACATCTAAGGTCGCGAGCCCTACGTCTCTCACAGTAAAGTCCAATTTGGGAGCGGTTCCTCCTAGGGCCATCTTTGATAGTCGAGCATACCCGATACTGAAACCCGATATCACCACGGCGTGATAAAGCGCATTCACTAACATTTTACCATCTTGTTCAGCCATTGTTATAATTATTGCATATAAAATGGGTCGCGATCAATGTTTAAATGGGGCGCATCCAACAGTGTCGGGGGTTGTTTTTTCAATTTCAACCTCGTTGATGACCTGTTGTTGCAACGGTAAAGCACATACAAGGTGCCCACAACCGACAGACCACCAACAACAACCCACGGGATCCAATCAGTATTGGGAGTTGGAGCAATCGGTTTCGATCCAATAGCGATTGGGGGAGAAACAGCTGCCACCGGGTGTTTTGTCGTCTCCGATTGCAACTCCAATCTCAATTTGAGTTTGACATCTTGAAGCTCGGCGAGTATTTTATCTTGTTTAACTTTTCGGGTGACAGCCGCCGCCCGCCCAGCTGCCTCTCTTTTCGGGTTTTTATGTCGTGCTGTTGAGGGTTCAATCCAACGTGCTCTGGTTCAACTCCAATTTCGATTGGGTTGAGTGTGGTTCCGTCACTCTCTCGGGTGTGTCTTGTGTCATCATTATAATATCAGGGCTTATAGTTCGTGGGCATATATGTCCAAATTGACAGTGTTTACCGTGGTCAACGCGGTTGTCAGCGGAGCTAAGTACATTCCAAACTTGTGATAAATTGAGCAGCATGCCGTTCTAATGAGTGTGTCCTATAAAAGGGTCAGTCTCTAGATCGTGAATCAACCCTTCGGTGTTTTGGTATAGGGAGAAGTCTACTAACGGCGGTAGCGTACAAATGAATAGCCGCCGATCCAAGAGTTTTTGTCATCTCTGCTCCCAATTTGGATTCGTATCGCGCATACATTTTATCAATCTCCGCATCTGACATCTTATCCACCTGACAAACTGAGAGACGCCTACCGAGATAATGCTCCGATTGTCCCCCAGCAACCAGCGCAGCTAGACGCTCTCGTCGCGCCGCATTTTCATTTTCATTCGGAGTCGTTGCACTCAACCCAATACCAACCGCCGATTCCGATTGCTCTGTCGGATCATTATTGTTGGCAGTCGGAGTTGAGGTTTCTTCTATTAGCTGATCGAGAAGTTCGTCGCAGTTCATTTTTCTTAATTTTTTCAAAATTAGTAATTTAACTATTCTAACAAGTCTCATCACTTTAACATATTTATTTAATTTTTTCAAAATTATTAAAATAATAAATGCGCACCACCCGATACTTATGATCACCATTATGCTCGCAACAAAGCTCGCAGCGGAGCACCAAATTGTTAACATTGTTAACCATTGTTCAGCATTTGCTCAGCATTATTCAGCAATTGCTAAGCATTGTTCAACATTGTAATAGCTTATTACTTTGCAATTTTCTTAAAATTAATTATTAATTAATAACTTTATAAGCAGTTGGTTGATCAGTCTTTAGCAGAAGCTTGGCGTGCTTAGTTTCGGAAAGCATCTGTCGAACCTCCAGGCGCTCCTCGCGCGTTGGGATAACGTCATTCTCTCGAAGACAGTCATCGAATGAGTCTCGGTCCTTGCAGTGAAAGAGGGCGACCCATTTCGTTTGCTCGCGCAGATCCTTGAGGACGGCGTTGTACTTTTGAGTGGATATCCATACGCTTTGCCTAGCATGGCGGCCAGAAAATGCGAGCTCGGAGAGCATGTCCTTCTTTTTGGTCATCGCCGCCTTGGCTGAGCAATCATCAATCACGTATAGGGTGGGCTCACCCTGGAATTTTTGGTATAAACCACGCAACCAATCGTGAAGCCTATCACCAGGGTCAATAACGTATACCTCAGGGTCGGGTCGGTCCATATCCACGGGCACCGCTGATAAGTATCGTTGTGCCGCACAGTGGGACATAGGATCACAATGTGACGAAAGGCATCGCGGTAGGATCCCTCGAGTAAGTCGAGGATGAAAACCGTTTTTCCACATCCTGTCTGCCCACATATTATGGCAGAGTGAGCATCTCCAATCGTGAATTGGTATTGATTGTTAATTTTCTTAATTAATTCTTTAGAATTATCAAAATTAGTAGTCGCTGTTACGTATCGACCATCTTTCGATGTTGAGTTGTGCGTCTGTAATTTTTTTAAAATTATATATAAGTACACGTTTCAATGGCCCGGCTCCGTCCGCCTCTTTGGTTATCGGATCGTCACACCCTCACTAGCGTTCTCAACTTGGCGTCCGCCTACCGTGTATTTGGTCATCGTCGCTGGCTCGCATGTCTAGCCATAACGCGTATTTGGTATTCAGGAACTCCGCGAGGGAGACGGCCGAGAGATGCAGATCTTTGGCAATGCTGCAACCTCCGGAGAGCGCTTAGAGCCGGCAGCAAACTGCTTTCTTACTTCGTTCCCACTGCTGGTGCGCGCGAAGACCCGCGCTGTAGAGTTGATTGGGGACTCCCTCGATCGTCACCTCTACCTTCGTGATTTTGGGGTTATAGAATCTGTCGGTTTTTCTAGCACCGACGCGAACCGAGCATCCTCGAACAACATCAGTATACCTTTCATCGAGCGGGCGGGTACGTTGACGTTAATATTCCACAATGTGTCGCTTTTGTTTTCGGCATCTTGCGATGGCGAAGAACTCGGTCGTAAAGTATGGCAACGCGCGGCTACTGGGTTCTGATCAATCGCGCTAGTTCGGGCATCGTGACCATGTCGTACTCCAGCGAAACATTATCGATCGTATACGTCGATAACTGGTCGGTGGCTATGATAACTCGGCCGTAGTCGTTGAACGTTAGTTCGTATTCGAGGCGGTCAGCCAAAGCGCTCTGATAGTAGGGCATGTGACTCTCCAGCACTCAAAGTCGAGCGGGATGTAGAAGCGGTTGCCGTAAGCGCCCGCGACCAGCGTTGTCACTCGCGTTGTTATCTGCCTTGTTAGCAGCCCCGATTCTAAGTTTGGTTACGTTCTTATTTTTGCTGGTGTCAATACCTTGATAGACAGCGTTTTCAAGCTCGTGTGACGTCTTCCACAGGTCCTGATAGCAATGGTAGACGTCGCTGTCATCGATCGACATCACCTCATTACCAGAAACTTTATCATAGTCTTCTTGACTATGGCGCGACCCAAGTTCTGAACTACGGTTCGGTCCGCGTCCGTCGACGTTAGCGAAATAGTGAAAGCGAGGCGAACAGTACCCGGTAACAATGACGTCGTTAGCTCCGAGGTTGGGGAAGCGGACTAAGAGCTGCTGGTTCTGGTCGATCGTCGATGGGTTGTTCGTAATAACGACACTCTGTCTCACGCCTCCTTTTGCCCCGAGGGGCTCACGCAGTCTGCGGTATGGATTGAGTTTGCGACCGTATTGACTCGAAGACATAATTAATTTTATTGAAACTATTAAAAACCTGTATTGTTTTGTCTTTAATATAATAATAATTATTAAAGATGGCTGGTCTCGATATTGGCATGGACGAATTCGATCGCACTACGGGCGACGAGAAGATTACCTCGATGATGATTATGTTGATGATCTCTATCCATATAGCCGCGGAGAGGGCGTGGACGTTGATGACTACCTCAATGATGATGATTATGTTGATGATACCTATCCATTTAGCCGCGGAGAGGACTTGGACGCTGGTAATGAGGACGAAACGTCCTTCATAGAGTACCCGCCCGATGCGAGTACACATTTCGAAACGTGGGAGGCCAAATCCAAAACTCCGGCATGGGCGGGTGGTGCCAAGATTCCTGAGGGGATCTCCAAGAATGAGCTGGCGTCTACCGAGGAAACGGAAACTCGGTGAAACGGTGGGAGCGTATAGTGTCTAAAAGCGGCATCTCCGCCACGTTGGAGTTTCGCAGCACTAGAGGAGACCTGTGGGTTAAATGGGGCAATACCTGGATGTTGCTGACGTACAAGAACAACCCAAACAAGTTCCTCAAACCCTCTTCATTGAAGCGATATGGAGCACTACTCGCTCGAGCTCTCGGAGTGCTCGACAACATTCAGGCGCCGCTGCCTACAAAAATGGTAAAAACACTACAGTCTACCGACGAAACGCTGGAGAAGACGGCCGCCACTATAGAAACGATCGAGCTCAGCGAAATCCCTCGCGTAACCACCGACGTTAATTAACACGATTGAAACCACGGTCAACGAAATAAACGGCACGAAGTTTGACCCACCGTTACCTCTTCGCGAACTCCGGGGACTCGATAAGGTTCTGCAAACAACTCGGGGCGAACTAGTCAATAACCTCTCCAAACTCTCAGCGCTGGACAAACATATCGCTCTAGAAGAAAAAAAAATAAAGCAAGCACGGGGCGATAGAGAATCTACCGAGCGGATCAACAAACTCCTGCGGTCGTTGCGGGACGAAAGAGAAGCTCGATTGGAGGCTGCCTCAACTAACCGTGAGACGCTTTCTTTCCGGTCAATTAAGTCGTAGCCGCGAAACAATCTCGAGGGTCCTGCACGAGGACACTACACTCGGTGCGCGTATTCGCACTCTGTTCAGAGAGAAGGGCGTCACGATAATAACCGTCATCGCGGCTTTCAGCATGATTATATCGACCCTAATTCTATCTATATCGTCTCTAGTTCTATCTATCACAGGTGGTTCAGCACCAGCTCCATCACCGCTCCAGCACCAGCTCCAGCTCCAGCACCAGCACCATCCGGTGGGGTAAAAGAATGGATAAAAAAACAACTAAAAGCCCTCGCCAATCTCCTGGCTAAATTAGCAGGAAAGTTGGCTGCCGCACTACCTGGACTGATCGGAAGTATCGTTTCTTACTTGCTATCTATATTATCAAAAACGGTCGGATGGCTAGCCAATAATACTTGGGCTTTAATCGTGGCAATCGCCGGTCTCCTATTATTCTCTGTCAGAGAGTTCCTACAACCAAAGCGTAAATAATCCGATCGCCACGAGGGCGACGACGAGCGCTAATTTCTCCTCCTCGTGTGTTGTGCTTCCAATTTCACCCAATTTGTAATTGATTGGGTTGTTTCTCCAATCGCGATTGGTCTGTTGATGGATTTCGATGGTTCATCCAATTTACGAATTGGGGTACTTGGTTCGATTTACGAATTGGGGGAGGTGTATCCATTTTGTGTTTTATGAAATCGGTTCCACTGTTGGGGGTGCGCTTGATGATATCCGTGTTCACGTTACCGTTGTGGCCGATTTTTTTGATTGGCGGTGGCGATTACGATATGATTATTGTAACCGTCAACCGGGTCGTCTCGTAGTATCATATTGCTCGGCGCCATATAAAGACCTATTCCAAATACATAGTCTACTGGGGTGCTGGCATTCTGCAAAACGTCTTGATAATTCTGGATCGCCTTCTCCAGGTCCACCCTAGCTGAGATGGCGTCCTCTACAAGTGCCAAAAATTGTTTTTGTGCATCAAACGCTGTTCCCATGCCCAGTATAGAACTGCGAGTTTGCTTCTGTGCGCCGAGAATGGCCCAGACGTACGTGCGAATGGAGTCGTTGACGCGAGTAACCCCGGCCTGCGTGAACCCTAGACCCGTATCTAACATAAATGTACCCCACGCGTTCTGAACCTCAGCAGCCTGCTGTATGTAATCGACGTGAGCCAGTTTCGGAGGTAACATTTTACAAGAAAACACGCCACAGTGTCGACCTCCAGACACTTCCGTCCCGAAAGTCATAGTCGCGGGGTCAAAATTCCCGGCGTTCCGACTGACGATGTGGTCACCGGAGTGATCGTGTCTAAAATCAGTCTGTGTCCAATTCCCGGACTGGCCGTGAATGAGAACGTCCCCGAGGCCGGTGCTGGTAGGAAATGCTTTCTGTCTCCAGTCCGCGTCTTTTGAAACGTAAAATTCGTTACACAGTCTTTCAAAGGCCATACGGTTATATGTGTTGGAAATGGGATCCCAGGCGTCGTCTTGAGGTAGTGAAATACCTAGTTCTTTGAGAATCCTCCTAATAGTATAATACACGTGAAAGTTGTAGACACTTCGGAGCATGACATTCTTGGATGTCAGATGGTCTTTATATGAAACTCCACACCCGGCTGTTGCGCACCATACAGCGAAATTTATTTGGTTCTGCCAAAACTGCATCGGTGTTGCTTTCCAGCCGTTTACCACCTCCATCGTAGTAATCTTGGGCAACCTATATTGTTCAAAGATGTTAGGGAAGTTGGTGGCAAAGCCACTGTCCGGTCTAACCGTTACGGTTGGGTGTACAAGGCGGTTAACAACGTCTTTTTGTGTGTATTTACCTCCACCGACCGCGTACTTTACATTAGAGTTAAAGCTAAATGCTTTGGTATCCATTGAAAGATATTATTATGTTTGCTACTATAACTAATGTTCAAAAAGGGAGTTGTGAACTTCAAAAATTAATAGACAACTGCTGCGGAAAACGCCGGGTAGGCCTTAGATCAATCACGTTCACGGTTGGATGGCAGAATGTGGGGAAGAGTGAAGGGTTTTTCTATGTGAAGGATGGACAACATTAGGTGTAAAGCTGCCTCACGGACTGTGGGGAATAAGACAGCTCAAAGATTTTGTCAACTCAGAGCTTGACGGTATAATCAACCTCACAGTATCGAATGATTACCCGGGCTCACAACAATGATCATCAGCAGTGATGTAGTGGTCTCCCCGGGGTTGGGTATTCAACTCGGTTTTATAGAGACATACTCCTCAAACAAAGGAGTGTTCCACCCCGGGTGAGTACGTCGGTGATAACCCGGTGGACTTCACCTTCACGAAAACTCTCAGGGTGCACCTGGATCGGGTGAACACATCGTACAACACGATAGACGGATCCCCCAGCACATTACTGAAAACTGTGCCCGCCAGCGATTGTTTCTATGGCGAGACTGTAACGTTAGACTTCCCACACCAGAGATGAAAGTTTTGGAATCGGGACACATCCACGAGTTGAAGATTTATATTCTTGATGATAAAGGGAGGGCGAGAGTTGAAGAACGATTACCCGATTTCGGTCGTCCTAGAAATTTCAAATTAATTAATTTTAAGAAAATTAGAATTAAACGCATGTTCGTAATATATATTATCAACATTATGAGTATATACGGACCAGGTAGTTCTTCCGATTGGTGACAAATTCAAATAATTTGGAACCTGCAGAAGGGGGATTCATCCCGACAGAGGGCGACTTTTTAACTACCCAAAAAACAAAGGCCTTGATTAATAGAACTATATCGAGGGCCACGGACGAGATTCACAAGAGTCTACTATCACAACTTAGAGAATATGCCCTGGCTGTGAATACACAAAGTCGTGAAGAAACGCATACGGAACTAAAACGAACTAGGTAAAAAAATAACCAAATTTAGAAAAGAGGCCCGTTGGGGATTGATAAAGCCCGAGAAGACCGCCAGGTTGACATTACGGCGGTTTATGATGCGTTGCGCTTAGAAGACTCTCTCAGCAAAGAAGCTACACTTGCTGAATTAGACGGGAAAATAATCGATTTTCGAAATGAGGCCACGTCGGGTATTGAGAAAGCACGAGAAGACCACCAGGCGGACCTTATGAAGGCTTATGAGGTGTTGCGCTCAGAGGACTCTCTCATCAGAGAAGCGGCACTTACTGAACTAGATAAAAAAATAACCAAATTTCGAAAAGAGACCCGGTCGGGTATTGATAAAGTCCGAGAAGACCACCAGTCTAACCTTGCAGAGGCCATTGCGGAGGCTTATGATGCGTTGCGCTTAGAGAACTCTCACAGTAAAAGAATCGACACTTACCGAACTAGATGAAAAAATAGCCGAATTTATAAAAGAGACCAGGTCTGGGGTTGAGGGGTCCGAGAAGACCACAAAGAGGCCATTGCGGAGGCTTATGGGGCGTTACGCTCAGAGAACTCTCTCAACAGAGAAGCGGCACTTACTGACCTATATGAAAAAATAACCGAATTTAAAAAAGAGACCCGGTTTGATCTTGATGGAGTCCGAACGGGTATTGATAAAGCCCTAGAAGACCACCAGGCGGATATTACGGAGGCTTATAGGGTGTTGCTCTTAGAGGACTCTATCAACAGAGAAGCGACACTTACTAAACTAGATGAAAAAATAACCGAATTTCAAAAAGAGACCCGGTCGGGTATTGATAAAGCCTTAGAAGACCACCAGGCAACCATTACGGAGCTTATGATGCGTTGCGCTTAGAGGACTCTCTCAACAGAGAAGCGACACTTACTGAACTAGATGAAAAAATAACCGATAAACTGAAACATGATCGTATATCCGCGACCAAAGCTCTTGAGGAGGCCTCTTATGAGATTCGTACTGAGGCATATAACGCAAACAATGCGCTTGCCGGAATAGTGAAAACAATGAAAACACCAAAACGTGTCATAACAGTTTGGGCTGAGAAGCGGGGCCCATTGGTTGTGGGGCACTATGAATATTCGTTCGGTGCCAAAGCGAGTAATAAATATGGGGGGATACACTATGACAGCTGCAGGTGAAGTTATCCAAATGGCGGTCTGCTCGGTTAATGCTAATGGTAAACCTGTGGGCGCGGTCGCGATAAATATTGTAGTAGATGGGGAAGAACGGGGGTTGGAGTCACTAAAATCTCGGAGATAGTTCGACGGTGGTTTCGTTCTCCGGTGATGATCGAATTATACTTTCCCAAGGTAGTGTTATTAACTTTGTTACGAAAATCGGTGACTCAGAGAGTTCTTCCACTATTGTCTCATTGTTAATTGAACTTATTGTGTAAATACTAATATATTGAAATAAATTTAACTATGAACGAATCACCGCTTCCAATTGTCAATACCGATCCACCAACACTGTATCCAAACTCTCAATACCACTCCACCAACACTGTATTCAACTCTCAATACCACTCCACCAACACTGTATTCAATTAACGAAAAAAGTTCAGATTTTAGGTTGAATAATATCGTCGCTATGCAGGATATTTTAGTTAGAGAATGTGCAAATAGAAAAAGACACTCTATAAATATAGGCGCGCGGCAAACATAGCTGAAGCATCTAGTACGGTTCTGGCAAGTGTTTCTGTGTTGTGTGGGGCGGGGACTGCTGCAACGCTATCTACAATTGTAATGATTCCACTTGCAGGGGTTTTGAGTGGAATTACCGTTTTATCTGGAACACTTTGTATGGTAATTAGGGCGGCGGGTGGAAAACTCGAGAAAAAAAGTAGAAAACATGATAGAATATCCGTTCTCGCTAGGTCTAAGAAAAATAGCATCGACGTTATGGTGTCCAAAGCGTTGGCCGATAAGAAAATATCAAATTTAGAGTTTGAATCCGTGGTGGAAGAATGGGGAGATATGAAGAATTAAAAAATGATATATAGGATCAAGGCGCGCGCCACCATGCCAAAAATTGAGTGTACTGATTGGGATAAATTTAGGGTAAAACTTGGAAATAAAGTCGGAGGAAATGTTACAGCACCATTATAAAATAATTAAAAAAAAAAAAAAAAAAAAAAAAAAAAAAAAAATAAAAAAAAAAAAAAAAAAAAAAAAAAAAAAAAAAATAAAAAAAAAAAAAAAAAAAAAAAAAAAATAAAAAAATAATTAAAAAAAAAAATAAAATAAAAATATAATTTAAAAAAAAATTAAAAAAAAAAAAAAAAAAAAAAAAAAAAAAAAAAAAAAATTCTTAATTTTATAATTTTCCTAATTTTTTCAAACTTATATTGGTGCAGTAAACAAATTTACATACCTATACAACATGTGTTTTTCACTGAGAATTATCGGCTCTGTTTACCTCGGCTATCAATTTACGCATGGGCCATAACCCGTGTAATTGAAACATTGTCGTTACAACATAAATTAATTACTATGTAATAATAGGGAGTGTTCAGCTTTAAATTATTAAAAAAAAATATAAAATTACTTATAAAATTAACAAAATAACGAACCAAACACATGTTTTTCTTTCGCCAATATATTAATAAATAATATAATATGCACACCATTTGTATGTTGTATAGGAAACTGATGAGTATATATATGTTTGTTGACCTTACAACAATTGGTCTCATCTCGTGCATGCCATGTTGTTGATCCGGTATGACGTCCGTCTCGTCTGTTTAATGGTAGCAGTCTATGCATATGTGTGTATTTGGCGATGTAATTGTGTAGCTCAAAGGTGCCGGCCTAAAAGATTTCTGCCTAAGAGCTTTGCAATTTCGGAAACCAAATTCACACATAGGCTCGTCTTACTTCGCTGGTTTCTCTTAATAGAGGAATTGGCAATGGGGTTCAAGGCGACCCAGAATGTGAGCCAACAGATGCGTGGGCTTAAGAAAGGTCCCAACACCCCAGTGGCTGGGTGCCGGCTAGAAATCTGCCCAGTCGCTGGGGGTGTTGTGCACGAGTGGAGGCTTTTGCTATTTTTTTTTTTAATTTTTACAAATTATTAATATCTTTATAAGCGATATCGTAGAAATATATATTCGTAAACGAATCGTTGGGTTTTAACAATTTTATATAATACACCTTAGTTTCATATCCGATACGCATTATCCGTCTTAATGTTTGTATTTGCCTCTTGTATGGTTGACATAATTGCCGTATAATATTGTAAATGCAACGTTTTTATCGGAGCGTAATAAATTACGCTGATATTTCATGTATTCGATATCGCCTAGTGTTCTCATTTTATAGAATTTATATATAGGACTATAACCCCCGTATTCTTCGTAAAGTTCTTCAACACAGTTATTAAAAAATTTATAGTATATATTACAGTAGTATAGAGGGATTCAAAATGATACCACTAATTACAGTGTGTTTATGTTTCATCCTGGAAGACGTAATCGTGTAATCTCTCTATAAAATGGACACCTAATTTACATGTTCATAACACGTGTAATTGGAACATTGTCGTCTGCTTGGTGTGATTATAACATAAATTAGTTCTGTTCAATAATTTTCAATTTCTTCTAATAATTTTCCAATTTCTTCGTTAAAAGCGATATTGTAGAAACGCATATCCGTAAACGAATCTTTGATTTTAAACTGTTTTATAAAATTAGTTTGATAATGTTTCGGTAGTGTTTCTCCGATCCTATTTAGTCGCTTCATTATATAAATTTGATACTTATACCGGCGACATAATTGCCGGTTTAATATTGTAAATGCAACGTTTTTATCGCAGCGTAATAAATTACGCTGATATTTCATGTATTCGATATCACATAGTATTGTCATTTTACCGTGTTTTAATACTGTAGAAACAACAGCGTAAAATCCTTCATCCAAATCATTATAAACGTCCAATTCGTTGTGTATTTTATTATCCATTTTGTATATATTTTATTATAACCTATTAAATTTATCTGTTCAATTGGACGTGAAAACAACATGATGTATTTATGACAACGAGACAAAAATAAATCCTTTTTAAGACTATTGTTTTATATGTTCAATTGGACGTGAAAACAACATGATGTATTTATGACACACATTTTGGATGTTTGTGGTTGGTGGGAGACAATTTCCTCGTTAACCAATTTTTGATTTTTCGGGGGGTGGTGGAGTAGTATAGAGGGTGGAGAAATGATACCACCGTTAGGTGGTATCATTTTGACTCCCTCTATACTACTAGCTTTATACTACACGAAGCTTGAGCATCCACTTATCCGCCAACTTATTGAGGTACGCCATATTTTACTTCGTCTGGCAAGGACATTATTTTGTGTTGGCTCCCCAGTCATACTGGTATCAAGGGCAATGACAGCGCAGATAGTGCTGCTAAGGCCGCCCTAGAGCTACCGACTTCTCATTTTCCTGTTCGCTATCGTGATTTTAAATCATCCATTAATTCATTCATCTCTGATACAATGCAGACCCGGTGGGATCTGCTCACAGATAACAAACTTCATGCTGTCAAACCGAATTTGGGCGAATGGACTCCTGGCTACAGACATACGTACGCCGGGATGAAGATGTCCTTAGTCGGTTACGCATTTGAGGTACACGAATAACGCATTCATATATGTTGAAAGGTGAACCGCGTCCATGGTGTATTCCATGCCACAGCGCATTTACCGTATAACACATCCTACTGGACTGTATCGACTTTGCCGATATTCGACTCAAATACTTCAATGTTACTTCACTTAAATGCGGAGTTTTTACCTGGTGGAGAACATTGAAGGTTTGCTTAGCTTTCTCCATGAAACAAACTTGTATATGAAAATCTAATTGTATCATTGTATACATGTTGCTCATTTATATTGTTCATCATAGTTTTATTTTTACCGTAATCATTTGATTACCTACCACATCTAACATACTATTTTACTATTAGTTTCGTCTTTATCTAAATTGCTTGGCTCTAAATGATACTCTTTTGTGTTGATGGGCCGTTATGCACCATTCCATTCTATGACCCAAGGTTTTATAAAAAAATCAATTTGTGCATCTAAACATCATAAGCATCTACAGCTTGTCATGTTTATATTTCCAAATACGTGAATAATGTGTTTCAAATCAATGGCTGAGATGTAGACGGAACAGACACCCGACCCTCGCCGTAAAACATCACTATGCCATCCCTTTACGTGAAGAACTGTATGCAGTCTGGCGGGACATTGTCAGATTCTCTAAAAATGAGGATAGTCGTGCATATATTAACCGATTTCAGTGAAAATCATCATTTTCAAGTTCCCATATGTACGTGTCATGGGAGATAGAGGGCTCTTTGATCTCTGCCTAGTCGATATGATAGCCTGCTAGTTTTAATTCCGCTAGCTTGCCAATATCGATATGAATAGCCTGCTAGTATCGCTAGCTGATACAATAGTCGATATGATAGCCTGCTAGTTTTAATTCCGCTAGCCTGATACAACGTAAGGGCATATATTGTTTGTATTAAGCATCGTGGATCTTTCCATGACTGAATGGGGAACAGTGCAGATCCTGATCAGACTGTGACAGGCATACAGTGTACATGTGTACGCTCAATGTCTTCAATCACAAGCACCTGTCTGTATGTGACAGAGAATTAATGGGGCTTATTGCTTTTATGGCCAGTCGAGCTCATGATATACGACTGGCGAAATGGGGATTGCATGTACATGTGCTATGGCATATTAAGTAATCAGTATTGCTGCACGTATGCTAGAATATCATTATGCTAGTAGTTTGACAATGATCTGCATGACATTGTATACTATTTGAACTGATGTTGCACTTACTTCCGAACACGGTAGAGCAGACAGCGCGAATACACAGCGTGGTATGGGTCTACCTGGGCTGAATATGTCGTAAGTTCTATTTATCAAGTCGGCTACAAATAATTTGTGTAGGATTGCAGCGCATATCTGGCTGCGACTGGATAAATGGGCTTATGAATTTTGCGATAAGTGTAGAGCCAGATCAGCCTGTGCATCCGCACAGTCTGATCAGAATCTACACTGTTCGCAATTCCATCAATGAACACCTGTATGCTTCTGATCACAATATAGATCGTCATCAGACTACGCGAATGTGCTATATGTTCAGGGGCTACACTGGTCACAAATCCCATCAGCCCCATTTCACCAGTCACAGCCAAATATCTGGCTTGACTTCAATTATCAGGCTGTGGATTCAATCCGATATCCAATTTTGTTACCATTCAGCCAAATGACGGGCGAGTGAAAAGAGATTAAGAGATGTGAATGACACAGAAAATAGTGTTTCATATGAAAGTGCAAATAGTTCTAGGTCACCCTGTCTACATCAATAAGACTTCATACTGCCAAACATTGCGGTCCCAAGAAACGCACGTAGTAATTTCAGGCATGCTGCTGTGAGAAACAGGTCTTATGAACTTGTGCGACCAGTGTCTGCACTCTCTAATTGCCACATACAGTGAAATCTCTCGAAACCGGACACTGAAATCAATATTTGTTTGCTTGGTTAAATTGGTTTCACCTACATTTATGTCTGATGTTAATGTCTGTTCATGATTGCAAAACACGCCAGCATGTCTTGGGGCGCTCATATCCAAGAAATACAGTGGAACATGTATAAACCGGACACCCTGGGAGTCCCACAGGGTGTCCGGTTTAGAGAAGTTCCACTGTATATAGTTATATGTCTGTTGAATTTCCGTGGGATTGGTGGTAGCAGCGTTTTTCCGACTTGTTTGCGTCTTGTATCACCCACCTCAAAAGATGTTATGCAGTGCTTCAAATATAAATACCGTATTGCATAGCACAAACGATAGTGCCTTGTCTATTTCATCATGCATGGAAGAAGCTGTAGTGATCAAATACTGCCTGTTTCACGAAACCTGCCAAAATTAAAGCAAAATTTAAAAATTGGCTTCCTTTTTATTTCGTAAAATTTGGTCAAATAATTACGTAAAATGATTTCTCTGGGAATTTAACCTGGAGGAGGAGTCGAAAAACGAAAAATTTGGAAATTTACTCTGAAACATGGCTAGATAACTTGGAAATGATCTAAGAAAACAAAAGTTAAATTTTGAAAATCGGTCCACTATTTTGTGAAATTGGAAATTTTCCCCATCTTAAATTCCATAGACATCTTCACTGTCTATGGGGATTTCACATAAAATGGATATTGAACGAAATTTCAAGAAATAAAAAGATGGCTCATTCTTAAATTTTGCTATAATTGAATGTTATTGAAACAAATATTGTTTTTACATTGCTTATATAGCCGGAAAATTTGGGCAGGTTTCGTGAAACAGACAGTAGTACGTCCGTGGTGTATTCCATGCCACAGCGCATTTACCGTGAAACACATCCTACTGGACTGTATCGACTTTACCGATATTCGACGCAAATACTTCAATGTTACTTCACTTGCGGAGTTATTCCAGGTGGAGAGCATTGAAGGTTCGGTTAGCTTTCTCCATGAAACCAACTTGTACCGGAAAATCTAAGTTTATCATTGTATCATTGTTGCTCATTTATATTGTTCATCATATTTTTATTTTGACCCTAATCATTTGATTACCTACCACATATAACATACTATTTTACTATTATTTTCTTCTTCATTTAAATTGCTTGGCCCTAAATTATACTCTTTTGTGTTGATGGGCCGTTAAGCACCTTTCCATTCCACTGCGAACGTCCAGTCCATGCTATAAACTGTAACCGTGTATCCATGCTAAATAATTGAGACCAGTTAGTTTATGTGCCTGCAAAATTCGCTCCAGAACTTATGGTACATGTAAGCATGTGCAATAGCCCACGAGAAATACGCATGTTCTGGTCCATATACCAGAACTTACAACTCGGATAAGAAACTGTTTGAAGAACGTCCTTACAAACGGATATACCTCGCAGACAACTTGCACATGTAAATATCGAGCTCACATTGACAATACACTAATTCTGGCTGTCACTATGAAACGAAAGTTAGCTGTGCAATACGCGGTACATATAGTCGCCATCCTGTCTGTCCGCCCGTACATCCGTCCCATATTTGCGCTACAGTATTAGGGCATATGTATCTACTTTATCCCGTCAACACAGTGCGTATGTACCGTGAAACATTTTTGATATCCTGTCAATACGACCTAATCATTGCGTATGAATATGTGCGGTGACTGGGGTTATTTTTGTTTTCATTTTAAAGCCATTAATAGGTGTTGACGGGATAAATAGAATAGTTGGTTAGAATGTGAATGAGAAAAATATCCGGCGCGGCATGGAAACGAGATGTGCTCGGCAGAACCTCGCCCATCCCGTTTCTTAAGCCTTGCCAGATATGTTTTCCCATTCACGGCTCTAACCTACTATTCTCTATATATCAGTCAGATTGGTCGGAAACTTCACATTTTCATTATATATCCCATTCATACGGCCCCTGTGCGGTCAAATTTGCGTAAACTTGTTGAGTGGTACATCCATCATTGTTACTGATTTCTTGTTTTCTCGTGTCTTAACAGTGTTCTTATATTAGTTGCTATGTGTCTCGCGGAGACACTGTCAGTGTTGCGGAATATTGTTCCATTATCACTTCACGGGAAAATTGAATGTACTGTTTTATAATTATCCGTCGACCCTATATACAGTGTGCACTGTGAATATGCAATGTAATGCATTCACCCTCGCTGCACGGACACTATTCACATACGACAAGCAGTTCCAGTTCTTGGTTTACGTGTCGGCAAGACAAGAAACACATCAAAGCACATTTACCTTCGAAGACGAGAAAAACGGATACAGCACAGTTCGAGCGACTGTCATCGCAATGCAGACGGCCAAATCAAATATAGGCCGAGAGAATAACACACCTGCCGAGCAAGCATCTTTATCCCGTCAACACAGTGCGTATGTGCCGTGAAACACGGTGCCGTGAAACATTTTTGATATCCAGTCAATACAATTTTTGCATTTTACAGCCATTTGTAGGTGTTGACGGGATAAATAGAATAGTAGGTTAGTGCCGTGAATGGGAAAAAATATCTGGCGCGGCACGGAAACGGGATGTGCTCGGCAGAGCCTCGCCCATCCCGTTTCCTGAGCCTTGCCAGATATTTTTTCCCATTCACGGCACTAACCTACTATTCTCTATAATGCTGTCGCATTAATAATATAATACAATGTGCAGTCTAATAACCGTCTACTATCATTGGTGTTTCAGCAGTATTACAGGTGCGTTCAGTGGCCGCAACCTTCATACATGTACGTCTTTTCATGAGTTTACGTACCATTATACATAATTAATACTTTTTTATTTTCCTCAGCTTTTATGTTTAGCAGGCTAAAATGGCCTACGTAATAATTAGAGGTTAATACGTGGCTTGTTTGATATCGGCCTAGGTATCGGCCTAGGTATCGGCCCTCGGTAACTTGGTATCAGCCTTCGACCAAAGGTCGAAACGTCTTTATTACTTAAAATTGGATCTGAGGCTGATACCAAGTTTCTGATGGACGATACCTGGGCCGATTCATTTCATTTCCTTCTCAGCACTAATAAATTTCATAAACGTGTTCACATCTGTTTCAGTCTTTCGTACTGTGTTCATATTTCTTTTGCTTTTGACAAAATCCGCAGTATCCCCGTCATCGACTGGCACAAATTTACGCTTCCCGTCAATAGCCTGAATAGGCCTATCATCCGGCAGTTGTAATAATCTTATATTAAAATCTATACCGTTATCCATGATTGAATGGTGAAATACAGAGCAATGCGCATGCCCAAAGGAACTGGTTTAATACGCGCGCGAAACATGGTATCGGACTGGAAACGGCGGTATCAGACTTAGTCTAGTAACGATGGTATCAGACTAGAAATGGCAATATCAGACTAGAAGTTTCAGTATCAGACTGGAAAACACGCCGTATCAGCCTGAACTGTGTATGTTATTGCTGTAGGCAAATACAGGCAATTTCTAGGCAAATATTGATATCTAAGTAATAATGACCTCGTCCGTAGACGACATTACCACGTTTGAGTTGAAAAATATTTAAATTTGCCGCAAACTCCGTACGGTACATTAATTACTCACAAGTATCATCAATTATAATTTATAGTATATATAGAGAATAGTAGGCTAGTGCCGTGAATGGGAAAAAATATCTGGCAAGGCTTAGGAAACGGGATGTGCGAGGCTCTGCCGAGCACATCCCGTTTCTGAGCCGCGCCAGATATTTTTCCCATTCACGGCACTAACCTACTATTCTATTTATCCCGTCAACACCTACTAATGGCTTTAAAATGCAAACAAAATAATCCCAGCCACCGCACATATTCATACGCAGTGATCAGGTCGTATTGACAGGATATCAAAAATGTTTCACGGCACCGTGTTTCACGGCACATACGCACTGTGTTGACGGGATAAAATAGAATAATCCTTTATTGCTTACGTCATACTGGCTCTTGAGCACAATAGTAATTAACAAGCATACAATCAACATGAGAATGCAAGGAAGATGACAGACAGTAGACATGAACAGTAGTGTATTTGTACACTAAATAGCAGTTTTGTAAATACAAAGGTGCAATGCGAGGTGGAGAGAGAGAAACATAGATGTGACAATATTCCATCTCTCCTTTTAAATGATTTAACAATGAACGTTGCTAGGTTTCTATGATTATTTGACTTGGTCAAACCAAGTCCTTTAAATATACTTGGGCGCTTCGGTAAAATGTATCTACATACTGCAAACGTAAATCAGTGTCCATAGAGCATTCAAATAGAAAATGATATTCATCTTCTAAAACGTTACATAGATTACATTTTCTGTTTTCACTGGGTATTTTGTTTGGCTAGTGTCATCTTCTGGTTTCTATAGCTAATCTATGTGAGAATACTCTAAGTTTTGTGAAAGAAACTCGAAAGCGTCTAATTCTGAAAATGTCCAAATATGACTGACACTAAAAATGTGCAAACTGTCTGTAAAAAAAAAGTGCTCTACTAGAGTCCACTAGACTGCAATTCCAGTTTTGGATAAAATTATCAGCTAACCGCTGCTTTAATATGCTTATCAAATGCTTGATATCGCCAACGCCTTGTGCCAACCATACATGATGAAAGTCAAGAATAGATAACAGTGCTTTATCAAGGGACGCCCATTTTTATTTGGTCTTTCAGTAATATCATTCAACATCATTTTATACAGAACATTAATATATTTACGATATGTCGCCCCAGTTACATTAAACCAATACTTAGTAATATTATAGAACCTGTTTGTATAGATGTCCGTCCTAGCTCTCCATATATATAAATTCATTATCCATAGTCTTCTGATATAGAAAAGTGATATGTATTATACATTTTTATTTTACGACTAACGAATTCGTATATGCTCAAAGGTGACTCGCGTCCATTGTGTATTCTATGCCACAGCGCATTTACCGTTTAACACATCCTACTGGACTGTATCGACTTTGCCGATATTCGACGTAAACACTTCAATGTTACTGCACTTGCGGAGTTATTCCATGTGGAGAACATTGAAGGTTTGCTTAGCTTTCTGCATGAAACCAGCTTGTATCGGAAGATCTGATTTTTATACGACCGTTTTAAACAAAACGGTACGTATTATGTTTTACCGCGAGGCGGGCGGGCTGGCGGCGGACAGAAAAACTGCATAGTTTGTGTACACAACTCCTCTGAAACCGTGTTCGTCCTCATGGGACTGCTATTTCTTCATTGGGGAATAGTTGTGCAGTTTTAGTTACGTTTGTTTTGCTGTTTATATATATTAAACGTACTCGGTTGCTTTCCTTATGGGACCGCACAGTGCACAAAACCACCGTTTCACCCTTTTCTATGCGTCGCATCCATAGGTGTATGTACGATATTGACACAATTAGCTTGGCGATCATCGGTAAGTAGCTCTGAACTTACTTAATCTATTAGTTTATATTTAAATTTAATACATATTAAACCTATTTATATTAAATCATTTGTATAAGTTCCGAGGATTTTAGTAATGTCGCAAATTCATATTAACAGCCATCAGTTACCATCACGTAACCATCATTCTAAGGTTATGTATCATAAGTAACACTCGTGATATCAGTAGTTGACGGCCTTCAGCTGGGAAAGGACAACACACGTTTAAACGTCCGTTACTATATTTTCATTTAAACTAAACGGTATGTACTTTGAACGAATGCAGTTTCAGCCTATGACTATATAATAAAATACATCATGGAACGTTTGATAAGTACTCCTATAACGTGGATTAAGTAACGAATTGTTAACCGTTACCATTAACATCCGTTACTAAAACGCACATACTTGTGGATGCATACATGTTTTAATCGCTAGCAATTTTCATGACACGCCAGCTATGTGTAAAATGTTGTAGTTTGAGCCAGAGAGACTATAATCTCCATAAAGGCACCGCACATATATTGATGAATTAATATCTACATCAAGTTAGTTATTTATTTTATTGTTGATCGTGGGTCACATAATCACATCTGGATTAATAAGAGGAAATACTCACTAATACAGATTAAAGCAACATATACCTCATTCTATCTAGAATCGGAAACGCTGATGACGTGCCTATTGTCAACCTCGGTAACGGAAAATGATGCATTTTTTTATATTTTTCAGGAGCCACCATAAAAGTGAAATAGTGTTTGCATTGACATCATATGAGTATAATATCTGTGACGTGTATCATAGGTATGTCTGATACTATTATTTTTCTAATATGATTTAATTAAACGCGACTTCTGTTATTTTTGGAAACGAAAGTTAATAACTTCTTCCGATCAACATTCACTAGCAACTGAACGATTCTGATAGATGATAACTGGTGTCACGCTTGCCACGCTAGCAATGTTGTTCTTGTACAAGTTTGCAGGCTTGTGTCTCCTGTGCGTATGGCAATATGTATCCAGTGCCCTTGACAACGGACCGAAGCAGCCACTAGCAAGTGGTTGCAGTACATGATCCGTATGAGCCGGCAAAACAAACTATAGTATACCCTTTTCATTTGAAATTCATTCGCACGTTGATGTGTCATCGAAGTTTTTTTCTTCACTGAAGGAATACGTTTACGATTTGTGGAGATTTTATCAATAAGGAAATAAAACTAAAACAATACAATCTTAGCATCCCATAGACATATACAAAGCATACAGTAACATTAAAAACACAATACTACTTATCTAACACTTGTACACATTGCCTCAGCACTGGTGTAATATTGTCTTGTTGTATGATATGACGTTACACCAGTGCGCATGTGATGATCGCCCGAGAGCGTTCTTTTAGACATGGATACCCGTAACATGCAACAGAGATTCTAAATTCACTTTCAAAAGTTACAATAAAATACATTTTCTATATGTTTTTGTTCTGTGCATGGACTGAAATACTAATTGTTTATTTGATATACGTTGTCAATTTCCATATTTCTAAACTGTTTCGGGGTTTCACTGGTCAAGCAGCTCCTCTGCGGTCCTACAGTTATTTGAAGAAAAGAAATGTGGTTTCATCTATAGCCCAGGACTCACAGAACCATGTGTACCGGGCGTGATCCCCTTCCACAAATCAGCATTCATACGTGATCCACAACATACAAAGAACGATGGGATTGCATTGCCCAATGCATTTCCAGCATCGATAATGGTAATATTATAGGAATGAATGTTTTTTTTGTGGAATTTATCGGGGTATAAACTTGGAAAAGTCGCGGGAATAATGGACGAATGCCGGAAGGCCTCGTCCAGTATTCCCGCGACTTTTCCAAGTTTATATCCCCGATAAATTCCACAAAAAAGGCCATTAATTCCTTATAATTCCAGCATTTGAAATAAATTCATCAAAAAAATGTGTTTATTTTCCGTTTTCTTAAATAATTATTTTAACTGCGCTTCACGGTTACGGGAAGTAGTTCGGCGTGGGAGTTTACTGGGATATAAATTTTGGACATAGACTTGCTACGGGCCAATCAAATATTAGGGAATTGTGTAAATATTTTTGTGCTGGAATTATTGGCTGATCTTTCATTTGTGACAGCGTGCACTTTGATTCGCTTCTCGCCCAATGCATGTGGAAGTGCAGCTTACATGTTAATTCCCTTTTCATGAAACGTTATAGACACATTCTGCTTAGCAATGCCTAATTCTTTGACTCCACATAATCTGGTGTGGGCTCAGTTTTTAACAATGCCCGGGCCTTTGCAAATGTAAGTTCTGCCCATCTCGCCATAAAGTTAATGTACCACTGGTATAATAATGTTCCACCTTTCTTTCGACGTCAGATAAATCTTCGATATTTTCTGCGGAATTGAGGGCAATTTTACTTGCTATTGATTTTGCGAAAATTCTTGGAGAAAGCAATTCATTTTATTTTCCTTATCTTCGCTACAAGCTTTGTACAACATGAAGCTCGAGCATCCACTTATCCGCCAAATCATTGAGCTGCACCATCTTTTGCTTTCGTCTAGCAAGGACATTATTTTGTGTTGGCTCCCCAGTCATACTGGTATCACGAGCAATGACAGGGCGGATAGTGCTGCCAGAGCCGCCCTGGAGCTCCCGATGTCTAATTTTCCTGTTTGCTATCAAGATTTTAAATCATGCACCTTTGACTTTGCCGATATTCGACGCATTTAATTCAATGTTACTTCTCTTATGGAGTTATTCCAGGTGGACAACATTAAAGTTTTGCTTAGCTTTCTCCATGAAACCAAGTTGTATCGGAACGTCTAATTTTATCATAGTATTCATGTTGCTCATTTATATTGTTCATCTTAGTTTTACTATTATGTTCTTCATCTGAATTGCTTGACCCTAAATGGTACTATTTTGTGTTGATAGGCCACTAAGCACCATACAATTCTTCCAAAGTGCAGTATATAAAGCTATGTCCGTCCCAAGGTCCCTGTCTTTTGTACCCGTAACCGTACCTGAAATGAATGTGGCGAACACGAACACACACAGTATGTGTGGATAATCATAACTCCGCATGTACAGGGCCTCAGTAACAAACATGAAGATCTGGATCAACACTGGCCGCAAAAACAATAAGCCCCATTTCTCCAGTCCCAGCCACAACTTGTACTTCACCATAAGCTTGATGTGCTCCACCAGTTTTGCCTCCTGATCCAATCCAAGCAGCTGGAGGCCGTTTCACTAAACTTCGTACGACTAAAATGTCCGTAAGTACAAATTTATGATAGTCTATAAATTTCACATTAACAATGTTTTCATGTGAACAATTAGGGGATTTACATTTATTGAGCATAGGCTGCATATACAGCTTAATGCTCAATAAATGAAAATGCAGTAATTGAAATTTCCAGACGATCGTAAGTGTGCACTTTAATTTAATGTAACGGCCCCCTGGCCCTGACGTAACCCACCATCCGATGGTGAACTGTTGTCTTGGGCACTCCAAATGCCTCCTCAGCCCCTCCAAGTGTCGCCCGCTTGTTCATAACACTCTCGTGCCCTGGCCATCCTGGCGGGTGAATATGGCCGATACACGTCATCCCCTCACGGATAGGCAAACGGGGATCTAGCGTTAGTAATGTATACGTGCGTGAGTGAGTGTGTACGTACGTACGGTAGCAACACCTTTCAGTTTTCGATAACTTAATACATGAATGAACACCTTCACCGATTTATAATATTGGCCACACTGTGCGTCTAGTGTCTGTTTCACGAAAGCTGCCCAAAGTTTACGGCCACGAAATAAAAAGAAGGCTCATTCTTAAATTTTCCTTTAATTTAATATTATCGAACAAAATATTATTTTTGAATTGTTTATATGGCCGTAAAATTTGGGCAGCTTTCGTGAAACAGACAGTATGCATGGTGCTTTGTTTTGCATACGACCCATGTCCGACCGCCCACGGTCACTGAGGATTTATGTTCGCCTTGTTTGTAAGACAAAGACAAATGCGTTAAACGTTGTGTTTTTTATTATCAAAAACGGCTGCCATCGAGCTTCGTAAAAACGATGCCCTATCACCGCGTACTTCGCTCCTCTATAGGTATGACCGTGATACAGAAGACGTCGGATACTATCCCAGGCCCGTACGCAGGATTTTCTATTGGGGGTGCGTCAGGGGGGGGGGGGTGGGGGGGGGGGGTGCGTCAGGGGCGAGCCCCATGTAGTGGCGCGAGTACGCTAGGGGGGTAACCCCCTAACGTACTCGCGCCACTACATGGGGCTCGCCCCTGACGCACCCCACTGAAATTTTTTAAACCTAGATGGCCTGAAATGCACTCTCCTGCATTTTATGTCATTTAAATTCGGATTTCAACGGTGGTAAATTGTGACATTTTCATGCAAATTACCTGTTTATTAATGCATTTCAAGATTTGTTGAGATTACTGTTTGAGAAATAGCGGACCTCGGCGAATGTAGGGGGGGGGGGGTTGCGTACGCACCCGTCGTACCCCCCCCCCCCCCCCCCCCCCCCCAGATTGGGATGTATTTAGTAACGACGGTTCCGATTTCGATCGTAGATGATATCTTTTCTTTGGACGGACGCGAGGAACTGTAGAGTGATATCATCTAGAAGCC
Organism: Conchocele bisecta; assembly: GCA_029237695.1. Classification (NCBI taxonomy): domain Eukaryota; kingdom Metazoa; phylum Mollusca; class Bivalvia; order Lucinida; family Thyasiridae; genus Conchocele; species Conchocele bisecta. The sequence continues at coordinate 51,202,520 of CM055276.1, read as the reverse complement.
ACATGGGTGGTAAAGTGCGGCACTGGAAGTAGTGCGGTCAAAGTAATCCGGGTGTTTTTTATGCCACAACTAGAGCTTGCTTGCAGAACCTGATCAACTCAACATGAAAGGTTTTGTTCAGGCATATGCATGCACAGTTGTAAGATGCTAGTATTTAAAGACTAGTTTAACATGATGGCCACGTGATGTAAACAATATAGGAGCGGATACAGTCATAGCATTATGACGTTCAGAGGAGATCGGATTTGTTTGTTTTTAACTTGAGCAAGTGAACCTATGGCTTATGCAGTTTCGATCCAGTGCAGACATACAGGTTTTACATAGGAAGGTAAGTTATTAAAGAGATTAAATTCGCTTGGTCTGACTGCATTTACGGTCGCATGTACTTTTATGAATATTGGATCGGGCTCACAATGGTTATATGTGACTGTGACTGGATAAATGGCGCTTATGGGATGTGTGGCCAGTTTTACGTACCGATCTGCTACTGCAGCACACTCGTGTAGCATGATGAGGACATATACAGTGTGTTAGATGCAGGACAGACGTGTCACTGACTAAATGGCGATCAGTGCAGATCCTGATCAGACTGCGCGGATGATGCGCAGTCTGGTCTGGATCTACACTGGTCGCAAATTCCATAAGCCCCATTCTCCAGTTACAGCCACATATATTAGTGGAATAACAATAGTCGATATCTTAGCCAGATTAACTGTCTGTATAGCATGATTGTTCTCATAATTAATTACGACTAAACAAACGGCCAGTGTCAGTTGCATCTGTGCAGTTTTTTTTTATTCATTTGTAGTTACATGTAGCTACCGGTGTATGTGGCTGTGACTGGAGAAACTGGGCTTGTGAAATGTGTACCTAGTGTAGCTCATGATCAAATAGCACACACATTGAGCCTGATAACGATATGTATTGCTTGTGCATGATGCGTGTGTCAGTGATGGAATGGCGAAAAGCGCAGATATTGTGTGGATGCTGATTTGGATCTGAAGTGGTCTCAAAACATATAAACCCCATTTATCCAGTCACAGCCACATATCTCATGTAATTTCTGATAGCACATGATATTTCATTCATATGACACGGGTCTTGCATTTACAAGCCTTATAAATATAGGAAATGTGAGGTTTGTGCAGACATCATTTTAAGAAGAATTTCAAATAAACTAGTACTACCGGTACCAAAATCCTAAGTATATATAACTTATATAGAAATGATAATGCGTCACCTTTAATAAGCAGTGCCAATTGAAAAGTGGACATATCTTCATTATTATTACAATTAGTTAAATATATGTACATATATATAGTATAACCTGTAAATCATTATAAGACTGTTGTGTTTTGAATGTTGTGCAGCGGTTGACCAGACTGTGCTGCTGCTCGGTGCTCTAAGCAAGCGGGCTGTTGTATATGTTCTTGTTTTTGTTCACGAATGTGTTGGTAGTATCTATATGAATGAACATGGTAAGGACGTTTGTCAGGTAACCTGCCCTGTATTGACCGAATACGTACTTACTGATAACATATTGCAGGCATTGACCGGATACAAACATCCGGGTTACAACGAAATGAAAAATGGCATTGCATTGGTCAGATGACGCCACGTGACGTTACTAAATGACGTAACGTAAACAGGTCAGCGGATAAGGACGTCATCTGTGGTCATTTTCGAGCATAAAACGTTACCTGATCAATATAATTTATCCCGTCAACACAGTGCGTATGTGCCGTGAAACACGGTGCCGTGAAACATTTTTGATATCCAGTCAATACAATATTTGCATTTTACAGCCATTTGTAGGTGTTGACGGGATAAATAGAATAGTAGGTTAGTGCCGTGAATGGGAAACAATATCTGGCGCGGCACGAAAACGGGATGTGCTCGGCAAAGCCTCGCCCATCCCGTTTCCTGAGCCTTGCCAGATATTTTTTCCCATTCACGGCACTGACCTACTATTCTCTATATACCAGGCTACTGTCGTTTGATATCAACTTTATCAGGCTCGGCTCAGAAACGGTAGGAATTCCTCTACAAGCGAATTCCTGCGCGTTTCCTAGCCTTTCCTGATAAACTTGACATAAAAAACACTAGCCTAGTAGTATCTATTATATGTGTGAGGCTACATTGTTCATACATGTGTCCGTATGCTGGAAACATCGCTGCTATCTACTTCACTTTTCTTTTTTTGGCCCGATCTTAAATGATTTTAGCTGTTGATAGGCCATTAGACACACCCACTACTTCACTTTTAGTTGACTGCTACTTGCCGTGTGTGTCATTGATGGAACTGCGAACAGTGCAGATCCCGGTCAGACTGTGCGGATGCACACTGTGCGGATGCACATGCTGATCTGGATCTGCACTGGTCTCAATACCCATCTTAGTAATGATGTACATATTGTATTGAAACTGCTTTGTTCATATTACATGCAACATTGTTTGCGAATAGTTCACTTGCGGAGTTATTCCAGGTTGATAATGGAATGAAATGGAATAGTGCTTAATGGCCCATCAACACAAAATAGTATCATTTAGGGTCAAGTAACGTAGATGAATAATAAAACCAACAGTAAAATAGTATGTTAGATTTGGTAGGCAATCAGATGATTAGGTTAAAAATATTAATATGAATGAGAAACATGTATACAATGATAAAAATGAGATACAAACTGGTTTAATGGAGAAAGCTAGGCAAATCTTCAATGATACTCTTTTGTGCTGATGGGCCGTTAAGCACCGTTCCATTCCATTCTATTTTTCACGCCACTATTGACGTCAATGGGAAATTAATTGTTCTTTCAAAATAAATAACAACCTGAGGTAACCTACCTGCATGTATCAAGGTGTATGATCACGTGGTTACAACAACAACAACGTCGCCCACTCCCAACTAAGTATTATTTGATATTTTCCTTAATATGCAACGGATTTTGATGAAATATGGCGCAGCAAACGCGTCTTCATGAGCTGCATTTGGTGGTCTAGGGAGTTTAGCACAGACTTATGTCGTTTTTGCGAAGAATCGATTTCCGTGTCGGAGACACGAATATCGATTCTTCGCAAAAACTACAGAAGTTTGGGCGAAAATAGAGAGACTACCAAATGCAGCTTATCAAGACGCGTTTGATGCGCCATATTACATCAAAATCCGTTTCGTAATAAGGACACTATAAAAGAATACGTACTTTGAATCAGTACTTGTTGTTGTTGTTAGTACCACGTGATCATACACCTTGTGTATATATAGTGAGTAAACGTTAAGTATACCCGGGTATGGAAGGTGTTCGAGCCAATTCCCACCCTTAAATATGAGCTGAATCGAAAAGAGTATGACATGTGTTACGCATACTCCAAGGTGTTTGGTTGGAAATCGATAAAAACAACAGTTGACACATTATAAAGGACATGCTGCCTTTAAAGGCACATGCCCACTCAGTAGGCACAAACTTTTATTTATAGGAATTAAATAAGTGTAGAATTGTGTCACTATTCCACCAGTTCTAAAAATTACTAGTGCCTGCTATACAGATATAATCATGATATAATCATTTAGTAATATGTATTTACTGATAGTGACGCGCGGTGGTATCAGGCTTTTTTCATATGCAAGTGAGGTATGATATTTTTTATCATTTATACTAATTAAATGCGTCACCTGGAAATATTTTGAAAGATTATAAATGATCATTGCTCATCAAAAAATAAATACAAATAATAAATAGTAATGTCCGTTAACATTTTAAGGAAACACGGTTATCGCCCCTGATATCAGTGTGGAAATTTACGTCTTATATAAAATGTCTAATAAAGACAATCAATACATGGGGTAATGGTGAATACATGTTTATTTTGCCAGAAAATGTCATATCTACAGCATATACAAAACGATCTGTCTCCCTATAGTATAACCTACTGATCGAGCATGTACCTTTAAAACATAATTAATTATCTCGCTGTAAATAATTAAAACCAAATGCTGCAGCTGCATTTGAGTCTGTGCTGTTTTTACCTTTTAGTGAAATCTGGTTGTGATTGGAGAAATGAGGCTTATGTGATTTGCCACCAGTGTAGATCCAGATCAGACTGTTTATAATGTCATCAATGAAACACCCGTCATGTATCTAACAAGCAATATATATATCGTTATCAGGCTGCGCGAGTGTGATGTATGTATTTGATCGGGAGCTAAAATGGTCACAACTCCCATAAAGTCAATATCTCCAGTCACAGTCACACCCATGTATGGCCACACGCAGTTCTAATTATGGACACACGTCACATTGCGCCAGATCTAGAACAGGTGAATCAACTGTGTCTTTTTTTACTCTCGTCATTAATCAGATGCAAGATGCTCGACGCAGATGGAACATTCGCATGTGCTACATTGTTGCCATGGTATCTGTTGTGTTTTTATTGCATGAACATTTCCCCCTAAGGAAATATCGGTGACAAAATGCACATTTCCTAATATGAGACAAGCTATATTATTTTGTACGTACAGTGGGGTCAGCGTGTAAGTGCACACACGAACGAACACGACAGGTTGGTTCCAATCTCAGTAACTTATAATATTGCTTTTTGAAAGCATGACTGATGATTCATTGATGGTATGGCGCACAGTGCAGATCCTGATCAGACTGTGGATACACAGGTTGATCTGGATCTACACTGGTCGCAAAACCCATACGCCCCATTTCTCCAGTCACAGCCACATAGTAGGAACTTTTATTTTAATGATCCATGTCTGTTTATGCCCCTGTCACTGAATTGTTAGGGTGACATATAGCGTTATCAGTGTCCATCCGTCCGTCTGAGCGATTGGTTCTCCAAGGATAATCGCTGGAATTAAATTGTGTAACTTGTGTCTCCCCTATTGAAAGCGCCAGCCCGTTTTGACTTGTGAGCCCTCTAATGATAATCTCTGAACAGCAGTACTTCCCAATTGCTAATCATACCCCTTTTTCTCATTTTCGAAGCTATTGTCTTTGAATCAAATTATGTGACACTTTTCTATAACGTGTTCTTAACCCATCAAACATACACACCATAAAACCAACATGTGCAAACACTGTAGATCTAGATGAGCCTGCTCGTAACGAAATGTCTCATCTGGATCTTCAGTATTGTCATTATTTTTTAAGATATTGAAACAAAACCCCTTTTATGGTTAATGCTGGATCATAAGATTACAGTCTATGTCATCCCAGTTAAGCCATTTTCATCACTTTCCTACATCTTTGTCTACATAAGTGTATACAGTTGGGAGGTCCCCATGTGTCCGGTTGAGAGAGGTTCCACTGTAAAACAGACATATCACTAATTCAAGACAGCATGAATGCTTTGCGATCATGAAAATACATTATTATTGGAGGTAAATGGCAATGAAAACGTATCAAAATTCAGTACAACCGACATGTATATGTTTCCGGTTTAGTGGGGTTCTACTGTAGCACGATGTCACGTGACCTTCGACGAAAACATACTTCAGTTTTATTCCGTCAACACAGTGCGTATGTGCCGTGAAACACGGTGCCGTTAAACATTTTTGATATCCTGTCAATACGACCTAATCACTGCGTATGAATATGTGCGGCTGTCATACTAGTCGATTCTCCGATGTTGAGGATGCGGCTGGGGTTAATTTGTTTGCATTTAAAAGCTATTTGTAGTGTTAACGAGATAAATAGAATTGTAAGTTAGTGCCGTGAATGGGAAAAATATCTGGCGCGGCACGGAAACGGGATGGGCTCGGTAGAGCCTCGCCCATCCCGTTTCCCAAGCCGTGCCAGATATGTTTTCCCATTCACGGCACTAGCCTACTATTCTCTATATCGACTCCGTTTCCAGACCCTGTATTCTGATAACCCAGGTTAATCGAAAAGTCCAAACTTAACATGTACCATTATACTATTTACGGGTGAAAGGGTTGCTTTATAATACTAACTTTAGATCACTACGTGTACCATCCCTCTAGCATAGTTACATACGTCTGGTTCTTCCTCACAAACACGTGTACATTATTCTTAAACCACGAGTAGGAGGCTGCATTTTGTAGCACCTTTGATGTGGAGTTGTCATGGTCAAATCCATACCTGTCCAACACACCAATCACGTGATCGAACGCTCGCCCATTAATATGCTGCAATACAATTTGCGTGGGATGCGCCCAGCTGAGAACAATGCCATATTTGCAATGTCTACTTAAATTGTCCAGATAAACGTTTTCAAACTCTCTCGGTACAGTAGCGCTTTTCTGCTCCTTACCTATTTGTATATACTAATATCGTATACATATCGTAATCGTATAGTATTGGTATATTTAATGAGCATATCGTATGATCATATACTATTGGTATGTTTGTACCGTATCATCGTATAGTACAAACGTACTATACAAATATTATACAAACATACGATATCCGTTCGTATGTACGTTATATCCGTACGGATATGGTATGAATATACCATAATCTGGTATGTTTGTACGATACAAACGTACCAGAATTATACACATGTATACACATCGTATAAACGTACGATTTGAATGGTATATCTATACGATATTGGTTGGTATGTACGGTACAAACATACCGTACGTTTATATTATGTGCATATCGTATAGAAAACATATCGTATTGGTATAGTATACGTATAGTATTGGTATAGTACGTATAGTTGACCTGCAGAAAAGCGCTACTGTATGTGTTCGGCCACCTGTAAACTAATAACCCAGTCGTATATCGGCAGTCCAAACGCCGGTACAGTCAGGTCTAGGAATTTAACCCGTCCCTCGCTCGTCTCCTAAGGCGCGCCGTCGTAGGCGTCGTATTGGGACACGTCTCCGAGCTTGAGTAGCTCCCGTTTGTACGCCCCGGGCCCGTCGCCGGAACTGCCCACCCGTTTGCCCCTGAAGAAGGCGGACAGGGCGTTGGCAAGAGGCATGTCCGTTATAATTTCGCCACCAGTCTCGAGACTCGCCTCCCTGCACCAGCCGCCTGCCGTGTTAGTCTTGCCTTTCGTTGTCTGAATCAGAAACGTGGAATAAAATGTGACTGTGACTAGAAAAATGGGGCTTATGGGATTTGCGACCAGTGTAGATCCAGATCAGCCTGTGCATCCGCACAGTCTGACCAGGATCCACACTGTTCGTTATTCCATCAATGAAACGCCCACCATGCTTTTAACAATCAGTAGCGATTATTATCAGTCCAATGGAGTGTGCTACTTGACCAGGAGCTACACTGGTCACAAATCACATAAGCACCATTTCTCCAGTCACTGCTGTCAATGAGGAATTTACATGTCAAGCCAAATGCACAATTATACCACACACCATGGTTTGAATCTGATGCCCTAACTTTGACTCTTTACCCCTTTCACCACCAAGTAACTGGAAAGGACATTCCAATATGATTTATTAGACTACTCCATTTTTCAGAAATGGGTATTATTTTTACAAATAAGAAAATATCCGGAATTGGTGCAGATCCTGTTGAGACGGCTCGTTACGAGCCGGCTCATCTGGATATACACTGTTTGTGAACATTATCATAGAGGTATGTAGTGTTGAAAGGGTTAAACCCTAGTATTGGCTCCTTAAGCCCCAGTGTTGTACATGTGTGCATAATCAATCTTTAAACCCGGGCTTGAGAGCCTAAAACCTAGTTTAGACTCCAAAACCTAGTTTGAGCAAGTATTGTGCATTTGGCCAGAAACCGCCATATGAGATCGTAATCAATAATAGCTTCAACCTTAGTTTGGACTCCAAACCATAGTTTAAAAGAAAACAACAGCCAGTTGTAATATCAAATGGTAGGTTTCTTAAACTAGAGAACAAGACACCCAAAGGACAGACTTGAACCCACATAAAGAAATATAACTATACCGCCCAGCAGATGGCGGTGGTTGAAGAGCCTTCAACGCGTCAGAATACAATGAAATATGCTCTCCACGACCAGGAGGCCGTTTCACTAAACTTCGTGCGACTGAAATGTTCGTAAGTGCAAAATTATGATAGTCTCTAAATTTAATATTAAAAGTTTTCTTGTAAACAATTATTGGATTTACATTTATTGAGCATAGGCTGCATATGCAGCCTATGCTCAATAAATGTAAATCCATCAACTGAAATTTCCAGACAATCCTAAATGTGCACGTACGAACATTTTAGTCGTACGAAGCTTAGTGAAACGGGCCCCAGCAGTGTGTGGTCTCAAAAGGAAATCAACAGTACGTGAAACATGTATAAAAAATAAATCAAACAAAAGCCCCACAACTATTCTCCCATTGATCTATGGAGAAAATAGCAGTCCCCAGCACGAACAAGCAAATCACAATCATGAAGTACAATACACGAAGACACGACAGCAAACTTGGAAAAGTCGCGGGAATACTGGACGAAGGCCGGAAGGCCTCGTCCAGTATTCCCGCGAATTTTCCAAGGGTGCCACCTAGTTTGGGCAATTATTGTGCACTTGGCGGCAGAAACCACAGTTTCTTCTCTCAAAATGTGATCATCCGAATCTTTTTTTGTAGGTCAAGCCATAGTTTAGACTGTCCAAACGGTAGTTTCAGTTGCTGAATGCACAACAATTTCCATTGTGTGCATTTTGGCCAGACACTGTAATGTGAGAACATCATCCAAAATGAAAGCCTACATTCTCAAATAACACTTTCTGGCCAAAGGCACTATAGCTTAGGTTCTTTAAAACTGCCAATCGCAATCCAAAATGAATAGTAGATTTCTTAAGTTTACCTAGTTTGGGCAATAGAATACCATGGTAGTGTATTTTGATATGACGTTTAGGCTCGTCTTGGAACTGTTACGAATTTCTCCTCGGTTTCCTAGCCTTGCCTGATTAATTTGATATCCAAAGACACTGTCCTGGCAGTATCAATGATCACTGTAAACTACACATAGAGAACATAGCAATCCACGAAAATAGTAGATCTACAAGCAGTATGCGTCATGTGAAATTTGCGTTCATTGTTGATGTTCTCAGAAACCTGGGACATATTAACATTTACATGGTTGTGAGCAACTCGGAAATTTATAATAATAATTCATAATATACATCATGTACATGTATTGTATTATGGGCAGAGCAAAAGGAAAGAAACACGTCCTACCTCACAGTCCAGTTGTCCCAGTTTCTGTTTTAACTGATTCAGTTGTTTCGACATAGCATTCCTGGCGTCCTTCATTGTATTCTTCTGCAATATTACTTTGTTTTCGTCCGTCTCCAAGTCCGCCTCGTTGTGACGTAAATACAACGGTATAGGGTGGTGCGACTCCAGTTCCACACGGCAATTATAAAGACGCCCCAGTTGGAACATCAAGAACCCGCTCAGTAGCGTAACAACTATAACATATATGTTGTTGGACCGTGTGTATCTCCTTTTTATGTACATCGTGTGGTGCATATGTGATTCCACGGTTGGTAATTGTGTTTCAATTTAGTGTATGGAAACGGTAAACGGAATATGTTTCATTATCACATCGTTTTGTTCACCAGACCAGCATAGTCACAGAGATTAAAGCGTTTCAAGCTTATTGACTTATACATTGTATTTATTTCAGCCAGTTAGACGATCGTTGCATCAACGTATTAGTTTATCGTACGCTAATCACGGTGATGGAAGCTGGCCTAACCCTTCCACCCCTAAGTACCGGACACGAACTCGTTCATTTTAAGTTTGAGACTGTTCCATTATGCAGAAATGGGGGTCATTCTGTAAAGGTAAAATATATATCGACAAATGGTGCAGATCTTGATGAGTCGGCTCGCATGCCGAGCCGGCTCATCATGATCTACACTGTTTGAAATTATTAGTAAAGAGGTGTGTATTGTTGAAAGGGTCAAGATTATGTGACCTGTGTCCAGTACGAACGATGAGTGAGTTATTCGTGTGTAACATTACAACATTCATATCCATTATCAGTAAACTCTGACCCCTTATCTCGGTTTATTATTAGCCGATCTATTTATAGATCGGCTAATATATTGGTCATCCATCGAATTCTGAAAAAGTTTACGAACACGAATTTTGCTGTATCACTTCCAAATTGCATCAACCGATAAAGTTTGCATTTTTGGCAATTATCTCCGTTTAAAACTTTAAATATAGCCAAATAACACAATTTTGAATACGTAATGAGCTGAACGCCGGAAGAGATTTAACCCGGAAGTTGTTGTTGTTGAAGTCCATAGTTGGCTCGTCATTTGACGCTAGTTAATATTCACAACATTTTCCACCAATCAAAACGAAGAATTGCCCTTCATAGCGAACTTTGATTTGTTTACGTATCATGCAGGGATGGCAGGGATGCATCCAGCACGCGCGATTGCGGCAATCCCCCTTAATTATTGTCAATGCCGCAACTTATTGATTGTCTTGCGCCCGACATCGTGCAAAAAATCACGGATGGGCCCCTTTTTAAATGACCAGTGCGCACATTAAAAAAACGAAATTAACTATTTAAACGCGCTGCGTATTTAAATCATTGGAAGGCGTGCAGTTCAATCGAGTTTGTGCGGCCGTTGAACGTAAGCTTCGAGTCGATTTAAACCATTTAAATCGATAAACAAGGGATAAACAAGTGACAACGTTATCAAGGCCAATCTGGGCATGTGCCTGAATACGCAGGAGCTTGCGTCTATGTTTAGATGGCACTGTAACCGCTAGCTCCGGTAGCTCCGCCCATTCGCGTGCTGCCACAGAATTCGGACAAACACACAGTGACTACAACTTTGTGTATTGCGGAGTGTAATCTGTAGATAAATAGAGCATACAGTACAGGTGTTACGCTGGAATATTTCGCAACATAATGGTGACAACAAAACATTGCTGCTATGGCGATTCACGAACCCTGAAACCCGGTGAAGACAAATACTTTATTGGATGGATTTGGGAACGGGTTTCCAAAACCTGCACAAAATCGAGAAAAAATGTCAACGCTGGGTACAGAACTGTGGTCGAAAATAGTTTACCATTGACAATGTTACCAGAGACACCTACATATGTTCGATGCACTTTACCCTGATTTGATCGGCTAATAACATCATGCTCTGCATGACTTTTCATATTCTTCTTATCTATCCTTTACATTGTAAGAGGGGTGGTAAAATGTTAAATTTACGTTTCATCAAGCTTACTGTAAAACTCATGTACAAGGAAACTACAGTCTACACCCGTTTACTCAAATTGCACGGGACGGAGAAAACAATACAGTGGAACCTCGCTAAACCGGACACCCTTTAGAGAGGTTCCCCTGTACTGTGAGTTACTTTGTTATTATGTAGGAAAACATGCTCTTGGGGCCATGAATTTGACTGAGTTATCAGTAGTTTTAAAAAGAGAGTTTGAGGTAACGAGTGTAGACTGTATATAGGTGGCAGTTGAACTTCACATGTTTAACATACGTTGGGAATGGAAATGCAAAATATATATGGAGGATTTTTCACGAGTAATGATTTAATTTCTTATTTATTTATGAAATGAGTTTACGGATTCCATAAGAAACGACGCGTTGCCGTCAATCAGAGTTTATTAAATTAGGTATTAAATCAGGATAAATGTTAAAAAATGTATCTATTGCAAAGGCACAACATCGTACATTGAATATATACTGATCACCAGGGGGCCGTTTCACTAAACATCTTACGACTAAAATGTTAGTAAGTGCAAATTTATGATTTCACGTTAACAATGTTTTCTTGTAAACAATTATTGGATTTACATTTATTTAGCATAGGCTGCAAATGCCGACCTTATGAAATGCATATCCAGTTTCTGGGATATTTATATGCAACGTCGTTGTTTCATCAGTCATAGCATGGTTAATGCAAACACACTTATGATACAGTGGGGTCAGCGTGTAAGTGCACACACGAACGAAAACGACAGGTTGGAACCAGCCTGTCGTGTTCGTTCGTGTGTGTACTTACAAGCTGACCCCACTGTAATGATTGTTTGTGATATTTCGTGAAAGAAGTATTACGCTATTTTCGGGAAAGGACGTCGAGAGTTGACGAAATGTTGAGAGCAAATGTGGACTAGAATTCCGCATTTTGCTATGAAAATTTCGTCAACAGGAAAATATCATAGTTTCTGTGAATATTTGTATGAAAACTCGCACTTCTTCTTAGGTACAAAATCGTATGACATGTACTATGGCTGTGAATGGAGAAATGTGGCTTATTGGATTTGTGACTACTGTCTGTTCCACGTTTTGCTGCCGACGAACTTTTGGTTATTAAACACATTAAATCTAAAAAATATTTAAAAGTAAGTTTTTTTTTAATCAATACCAAAAAAGTCACCCTCCCAAAAAAGATTATTTGATGAAATTCAATCAAATATTGATTTTATTGCGAAAAAACGATTTTCCTATGGGATAAATTCCCATAGGAAAATCGTTTTTTCGCAATAAAATAACATGGGGGCTAAAAATAGATTTTTTTTTAAATATATTTTTTATTTGCGGACCGATTTTCAAAATCTAACTTTTGTTTTCTTAGTTACATCATTTTCAAGCTATCTCGCCAGGTTTCGGAATCAATTTACACATTTTTTCGTTTTTTGACTCCCCAGTTTAAATAGGAAAATCGTTTTTTACGCAATACTGAAAATCAATATTTGATGGAATTTCATCAAATAATTGTTTTGGGGAGGGTGATTTTTTTGTTATTGATAAAAAATACTTACTTTTAAATATTGTTTAGATTTAATGTGTTTAATGGCCAAATGTTCGTCGGCAGCAAAACGTGGAACAGACAGTAGTGTATCTCTTGCTCAAATAGCACACACACACACACACACTCGAGTAGCCTGATAACGATCTATATTGCTTGCCAGAAGCATGGCCGCCGCTTCCTTGATGGAATCGCGAACAGTGCAGATCCAGATCAGCCTGTGCGGATGCACAGGCTGATCTGGATCTACACTGGTCGTAAAACCCATAAACACCCCTTCTCCAGTAAACACCCGCGTATACCATTCCATAATCCCGTTGCGTGACCTACATTGTATTTTCTCACCAGATTCGAGTGACAGACATGCATCAATTTGAGGCAGAATCGCATATGTAATTGAGAAAGGCTTTGATAGTACCTCCCTTATCGCAACGACATTTCTCGACCCCGATATTGGTATTAGAAAAAACAATGACTATATTTTCCAAAAATGATGTCGAAAGTTGACAGAAATTCTGCGTTTCAGTGCCCTGAACGTTTGTGTCATGTTCTATTGTAGCTGCACGTTTTCCGCTTTATAGGCGAGAGGTTGCACTATGTCGCTACACAGCGCTACACAGCGCTACACAGTAAAATGTACGTAATTATTATAGCGTTTACACTTCGTGCACTAACATATAGAAAATAACCTTGTGAATCTCCATTATATGGAGTAAATAAAGATCACACACACTATTTTGTGTTTGTGGGCCGTTAAGCACCATTCCATTATAGTATCATGTTGAATGTATTGCGATGCAATCTCTGAGTGCATAGCACTACCATATGCATGTAGGTTTTTGGAATTACATAAAGGTGTCACGTGTCTGGTATCTCATTGTAGTCCGAGCCTACCATAGACACGAAGGTCACAGGATCCGCTATACGCGGGTGATGATACCTCGCAGCCTGCCAGGAATGCAGATACTACGATCTAGCCAGAAAGGGCGTAACACTCCCGGACCGGTCAAATCCATACGGGACCACAGGCAGTTGGCATAGTCTATACGCTGGATCTCTACTACTCTACGCAGTCCAACGGGAGATTCTGCTCTTGAGTTGACCGTGATCACCGGGTAGTATCTGTAGCCGATTTCACCAACATTGCAAAGTATACTTTTCTAGCAAAGTATACTTTGAGGGAGTAATCATTTATTTTTCCTGAAATTCATTATTTCATATAGAACTAACCGTTGCATATATTTGATGATTAAAAGTATGCAGAATTATTATACTGAAATTATTACATTATCACAGCCAAAATTAACACGCGCTGTAATTAAAAATAACTCGTTAGTGGGTAGACAAATGGCTCATAGAAGGCATGACAGAAAATGAAAAATAGTAGTACAGTGTAACCTGCTGCGTGGGCATGTACCTTTAATGAATATAGACTGTTAACCCAGTCACTCGATCTGTCTTGTGACATACATTATAGTTTCGCGCTTAATTTACTGTGCAACTCTCTACAACAGCCACCCATGGGAAGACGCAAAACTGGCTGTTGTAGAGAGGTGGCTGTTGTAGGGGGGTTAATGCTGAATTAAATTTTGTCGTCCGCTGTTTATTGATTTTCTTCGATAATTATAATCAAAAACATGCTTTGCCAACATTTTAGAATCATTTCCAATGGAAATGATTCTAAAATACTGTCAAAACATGCTTTTAATGAGAAAGAAAGCAAAAGCAGACGACAATTTTCGTGCTCAGCTCAGGTTAAATACAGAGGAAATCATCCATTTTGGGATATAAAATAGCGGCTGTTATAGAAAGGGTGTTGTTGTAGAGAGGTGACCGTTCGTGGAGGTTCGACTGTACAATAGAACACCGTTGCCGAGCATCGAAAAGGAAATACTTTTTTCGCCAATACAATTACTTAACAGCGATAATATTGTTTGATTTGAATATAAATATCAATTATTTATTCAATTACCCGCCAATTATCCTCTTTAAGGTTTCCTTAAGCCGCTTATAGGATGTAGTGGAGGGGCACTTTGAAGAGAAGTGGCTTAACCCAAGAGAGCAAAAGCAACGACTATGCTAGATTGCCACATCACACATTCCTGAACATGAATCCGGTGTCGGTCAATCAAATTAGGTGGGACAAGGTCACTTTTGAGGTCATTAAGTGCAAAGAGGTCAAATGAGTGCAACAACATATTTGATATCAGTAGATGGACATGTACGTGCATATCATGCTTCAAATATCAGATAAAGTTGTTTAAATTGTTGAATATTCTTCCTTAGGACATATATGAGACGATTCGTTTTTATTGTGGTTCAAACCGGTGTGTATTTTGCGATCTTCAAGATGGCCGCCAGGTATCAACATTTTGTCTTAAATATATTCTGACTTGATTATTTGATGGCGTTTGATACTTACATTATGCGTTTACATACATAGAAATACGTTTTGATAACTTATAAAAACAATTCACCACTGACAAGTTCATATACATATAAGATGGCCGCCAAATATTCACACAGACGTGCAGTAAATGTGTGTGAAATAACACAAATATATAGCTACACTTTCATGCACTGTCGATCAACAGCGCCTATGAGCTTAAGCGATACTTAGCGGCCAACTTGAAAATTCCAACATGGTCAACTAATAAGTATATTAGATGGACTCATTCATTTTTGCAAAGAACACATTCAATAATAACAAAAAAGGCAAACAACTGAAATATAAATAAATGCGAAGCTTGTGTTCCAAACTGTACCAAATTATCTGTCGCCGCAAACAAAGGTATATCAAAGATGGCCGCCAACATGGATACAATTCTGACACATCTATATTAAATAGGGTAGTCCTCAACGACATAGCATATGCCACACCATACCATCAATGTTTTAGTGTTTCTGATTTCAACATCAAGAATAATATTTTATGACCGCCATATTAATTACCAAGATGGCTACTATATTGCGTAGTTTTATAATATGAGCTATCAACACAATATTGGTGCAACTCATGGATAACAATAGTGTCTAGCTGTAACATGGTAATGGACTACATAGTCACGATCTTGGATTTCAAGTGAACAGAATTCTGAATACATGTTGACAATGTCAAAGGAAACAGGAACATATTTATAATTACATCTAGGTATTCATTCATTTGAATGAATCAACACAATGTCCGCGTATAATACCTGTATTCTGATAGAAATAAAATACAGTGGGAGCATGTGAATTGTAATTTATTATATAATTAACGATGGTGGGTTGATAATTGCCGGGGAGCGCGATATCCCTGGCTTGGCCCTTATTCGCAAGTTCAGCTTTCTTGTAGGCGATAGTTGAATCCGGCTAACCCCGTTATAAGAGTAATACGATCAGTGGTAATCCTACTACGTTTATGGGGAGGGAGGCCAAGTTACTATAGTATGGTGAAGACCTGACAGTAGATCAGGTTTGTCTAAAGTCAGGGTGGGAAATTGTATGCAAATATTCAGTTACCCGCCCCCATCCATGCAGATGAAATGAGCTGTCGATAGTCCGTTTAAAGCTATTAAACATTAAACCGGAACTCTATCATGTTATCTTTAACACGACCATGAACATCAATGTTGCATTTTAGTATTGCAACAGGTCCGTAACCAGGGGGTCGATGCGGTCGGACGACCACCTCCCCTACCTCCCTCGTCGGGCCTTCATGTCTACTCTTTCATGCACTAAAATAAGAATTATTGTCAATACGTAGTCATTTTATAATATTGATGCAAGCAGGAGAGTCGTATTACATGTATGTGCTCAGTTTTTACTGAGAATATATAAAATGGTATTTAAGACCATCTGTATTTCACAATTGTCTGGGAGAGCATGACCCCGTACCCCATAGCTGCATCGGGCCATTCAAGCCCTCGAAAAGACTCATTCCTTCATAAAAATCTGGTTTCGGGTCTGTTGCATACATTGAAACCATGAGATACCGGTGCATTCCATGCGGATGCGGATATTGTGTCATTTTCCATTATAACGAAGCCTACTATCTATCTATGAAAAACGATAATCAATTTATTAATGTGGTACACGACAGGGTAGGCACAGCGATTGACATATCAAAGGGAAGTTGACGAATTCTGAACTTCACTGGCTACGTAACAACTACCATTATTCACTCCCCACATAATGAAAGCAGCGTATTTTTTTCATAGCGAAGAAGTATGCTTAGCTTTTTGGATATAAAAACGAAAACCACGCCATCGCAACTTGAGCTATATAAGTAGTATGCTACTGTCCACATTAGTGCGCTATAGGAGACACTGATATGCATTTGCATACGTTATATTCCCGCCATTTATACTTGAAAAGTATTTATCGACACATTTATTATGTTAACAAAGTCGTAATATTGACGGCAGCAACATGAATACCGATAACTTCGAAACACTGTTCATGGACACTGCGAGTGTGCTTGTCGGTGTAGCAAGAGACATAATCAATTACTTGAAAATTGCGGAATTATATAACATATACATATCGTATATATGTAGAGTCAATGGTGTGATCATGGTCATCGAATCTCAGTTGATATACGACATATGATGTTGTTGTTGTCAAAAATAAAACAACCTTTGGATGGCGCATCATTTCAGTAGTCATATGCCGGTAGCCATGTACTAGGACATGTAAGTACATGTAGGAATAAGTTAATAGCCAGTATGTGTGAGCCATATTTACATTACTCTATATTCTACGAATGATGACCTATAATATCAAGAAGTCATACACAGGTAGGCATGTACTATGTAAATAGGAAGGATTTAATGATTCAGTATGTGTGAGTCATATAAGTATGGATATTAAACTATAATGCGATCGAGATAAATATGTTGTGAATTCATGATGGAACGTATGTTGAGGTCATTCATGAGATTGTTTGGTATATAGAAATAATACAAGTTATAAAAATGTATTATGCGGTCATAATGCAATCTATATTGAATGCATATGTATGTATATGTATCATAGTTATGATGGGCACTGTTTCTGGGGAATACCATACACTGTAATCATATATGTCGTAGTCATATAATGTCCTTACAGGGTATGTGTAAGTGGCAGAGCTGTGTATTATAATATCACAACCATATGTGTAATACAATATATAATACTTTAAATGCATTAAAATGAACATGGTTGATTATTCTATGCTAATATATCTAGAAGTATATCAGAAAGTTCCATCGGCTAACCTGGTAGCGAAACATGTAAAGCTAAACATTGACACATAGCTGGTCTGAAGCCTCTAAATCATGAGCATTCATTACACCATATTGTGTTGTATATATGTGACACGCATAGACGCTGTCAATACTGATTTCAGTGCAGGAGACGGCACTTTTGTTGATGAGAATATATGTTAATTGAGAATATATTTCCATTTATCAGCGATGATTATACAAGCAGTCATGCGGAAAGTTTTGCTGAAATAGAATATGCTGATCTGCCTTATACAGACGTATTGTTATATGGGACAATATTAAATATTTCAGTGTAATTTAAATGTATGCATATGGGTATTTATCCCGTCAACACAGTGCGTATGAAACACGATGCCGTGAAACATTTTTGATATCCAGTCAATACTATTTTTGCATTTTACAGCCATTTGTAGGTGTTGACGGGATAAATAGAATAGTAGGTTAGTGCCGTGAATGGGAAAAAATATCTGGCGCAGCACGGAAACGGGATGTGCTCGGCAGAGCCTCGCCCATCCCGTTTCCTGAGCCTTGCCAGATATTTTTTCCCATTCACGGCACTAACCTACTATTCTCTATATCCAAGTGTGAATGTATGAATATTCACTTGTGAATGTATGAATATTCACTTGTGAATGTATGAATATTCACTGAAACAGAAACTGTATTACGGTACATACTATTCGATAAGTGTTGTATTTTACAAGAATTGTTGTATTTTGGTTATAATTAAGTCTAAGGTGATTCAAATGTCATGGTACTTAGCCGCACACCAGCATATAACAGTCCAATATCTGACTGTAATGCGAACATGGCCGGCCGAACTATAGCATATGTACCAATCGCATTATAGTGCAATTTACAACGTATATGATAACGGAAGACTCAATAAAATACAATATGTAAAACAAACAGTACATATATTTTAATATTCTGACTCTAAAACGAGTGTAACCTAATTCGAGCATCACCAAGGTATTATCAGCGATCTACTAGTCTGAACAAATGTGAATCTGTCATATAAAGAAATTTAAAAAATAAATGAAAAGCATCGTGCAATTGCCAGTACCACACTTTATTAACATAGCCTAAATGAGTCGACCATTTTGAATGAACAAAATTACAAATGACTTATTTAACCGCCTAACAAAATGCAGTAGTATACATAAGTAAAGCAAAATTAAACATTATATTCAATAACTTTCGAGTTTTTGGAAAATATGGCGGCCATTTTGAATTAAGCACGCTCTTTAAGAAGAGCATAAAAATTGATCTATATGTTTAATATCGTATCTCAGATGAAAATCAAACTAATATGTTCATATCTAGCTTAGTACCAAGATATGTTCCACCATAGCGTAGATAATGCTGCCTGATCTTGATGAATAGTTGGCGTCCATCTTGGATTCATATGGATTTGATAGCCTCCATCTATGTTTAAAATTAATGCATGGTATCCAAAGGTTTGTATGCGTCCGTCCGATCAAGACACAAGTGCCTATTTGTTTTCATTCATCAAATCAGTACACATTTCAGGCAAAATATTGATGCTTGGCGGCCATCTTGAATATGTTGATACTCTTAACGATAGAGACGTCCGAGCAAACCGAATTGCTTAGTATATGCCCCATAAAACAATAATCACCAATAAAACATACTTTATCGGATTGTTTTGTAATGTTATGCAAGTACATATTGCATTATCAAAATAGAGTGCGTTTTGCACTCAATTTACCCATGTGCACTTCAACTTTATGACCCCAAAAATGACCTTGTCCCACCTGATTTGATTGACCGACACCGGATTCGTGTTCAGGAAGATATAATGCATTGATTTAAAGTAGTCGTTGCTTTTGCTCTCTCGGGTTGAACATAATTCATTTTATGGGTGCTTGCCCCCCTACTAATGTATTTGTAAGAGTTACATGTAGTGATCTTATATTCCAGAGATTCTCGTAATCCGGTTCCGTGAGTCATTTTAAATGATTAGTCGTATACTCGGCGACAAAAGAAACCGTGCAGTCGAATAATACCGTTTTATCTGTGTGAAGAGATGTATATAATAACAACGAAAAACATCGAAATATAATTGTTCTCTTTTAAAAACAGTACGGCTTCTTTTGTCACTGACTATATGTTGGTCCAGCAATGACTCGGGCGAATCGAAGTGCTACGACATGGGATTGTTTATGACCCAGTCGCTGCGATGCACGAACCATAAACATAATACGAACTTCCTCAATTAAACGGCGCATCGGTGGACATTAAACGTGACTGTGACTGGATAAATGGGACCTGTGAGTTATGCGACCAGAGCAGTCCCAGATCAGCCTGCGCATCGGCGCAGTCTGATCAGGGCCTGCGCTGTTCGCTATTGAACCAGTGAAACACCCGTAATGCTTATAAATTATACAATACTGCCATGTATTTTTAATTTTCTATCAGACTTCATGAGTTCACTAGAAGATCAGAAGTAAAAATATCTGCAAATGCCATCATGTGTTGTATTTCTCCTGTCGCAGACATATATGATACTGCACGCAATCGTGGTCATACTCTAGTCCGTCACTGCCATACAGCTGTATTCTGATATGAAATGTTAGTCAAACGCTGATAATTACATGTAAATTATAATACATATACATGCATGTCATGTAAAGTGCACCATACAATGTAGACTATGATCAGACTATGATTCTGCCCAGCATCTTCTCTGGTCGCAGACACTGTATGGCGTGTTTTGGTGCCACGTTCTACTTGCTTGTATCAGGAACCACTGCGAGTTCCTGTTTTACTTAAATTGTATAAATATTTAACTATTATCCGTGCGTGAGAAGAATAGAAACTGATAGGTTTCTTGAAAGCTGTAAAGCGAACATTTCCTGGTATAACAAGGTGTATGATCAAGTGGTTATAACAACAACAACAGTGGCTGAAAGTGTTGAAATCTTACCCACTCCAAAGTAAGTATTATTTGATATTTTCCTTAATATGAAACGGAATTTTATGAAATATGGCGCAGCAAACACGTCTTCATGAGCTGCATTTGGTCGTCCATGGAGTTCGGCACAGACTTATGTCGTTTTTGCGAACAATCGATTTCCGTGTCTACCGACACGGAAATCGATTATTCGCAAAAACGGCAGATGTTTGGGTCAAAGTACAGAGACCACCAAATGCAGCTTAACAAGACGCGTTTGATGCGCCATATTTCATCAAAATCTGTTACGTAATAATGACAATATAAAATAATACGTACTTTGAATCGGATGGATTCTTGAAGTTTCAGTACTTGTTGTTGTTGTTCTTGTTGTTGTTGTTAGTACCACGTGATCATACACCTTGTATAAGAGAGATGTAAAACTACATATGTACGTTGTAGCACCGCCATGTTCCTTTGAGGCCTTCATGATATCGCTATCAGGTCCACAACCACCAAAGATGTGTTCCTATATAAACTAACCAATCACCGCACATTTTGCTATTCTCTGCTACTTTCATTTTTCGTATGGATGTTGTGGGACCTATTTTTCCATAACCTGCAGCCATTCTACTCTGGATATTCACTACTTAAAATATAGGTTTAATTATTGTTAAGAAAGATAAATTCAATCTCCTGTCACAACCCTGGTGGTGGCGCAATCATTTGGCGGATGGAATTGAAACCGCCTCACATGACAAACATAATCCGACTTACAAAATAATCCCAAAGCATATGCTTCAAACTGATGTAAATGATACATTAACAGGCCTTGCAAGTAGATTAGTGCATCAATTGACTGGTTTCTGCAAGCAAAGAGTGTCTATGGCATGACAAATCTGGCTTATATCTGTTAACGTAACACTTTTGACTACACCGCGCATGAATATCTGATGATTTAATGTGGTTAAACCTATCAGGTATATAGCACTACAGCACGATAGTACGATGACGAAAATACAATGACTGCGATATCGGGATGGCAAAACGTACCTTACCATGATTACGATATCCCGACAGTACATGTGTACGATGACGAACATGTACATGTAGCGCGGTGACGATACCATAATAATATAACATCATACTATCGTGAAATCACGTTATTGTTATCGTACCATCACCACCGTGGTATCTAGATATCGCATTAGCCCTTACTACGCTGGAAACGGAAAATTTCGTCTGCTGTTTTTCATGTTTGCCTTAATTCGTAACAAAAAACCTGCTTTGACAGCACATGAGAATCGTCTCCAGTGGAGACGATTCTCATGCGCTGTCAAATCAGGCTTTTGTCGAGAAATATTGAAAATAAAACATTTCCGGCAGACGACAGAAATAATACCGCGTAATAAGGGTTAAGATTGTAGAATTGTTGTATAAAAGAGATCGCTCGCACCGCGATAGGGTGTTCCATTAACCATTTCCAACCCTAAGTAACTGGAATGGACTGGGATATGTTCATTTCAAGACCAATCCAATCGCTATAACATGTCAGGGGTGTAGTCCTGATTGTCCCACATTTATTAAATCTGGTCATTTTCCATGTGGGATAATCAGGATTTTGTTACAGGTAATATCATAGCCCTAGGGTTATTTGGAGTATGCTCTGTTTCCACTTTCAAGTTGGAGATACAGGATTAAAATTAAAAACAGAAGTTGATAGGAAACTTTTGATAAAGCTATTCCAGTTATATATAAGAAAATGCAAGAAAATACACCTGTTTTGTCAGTACATTATCAGTACATTAGAATCGTCTCGATTTTTTAATAAATCCAATTCCAGTTATATTTCAAACTAGTTTCACATATAGTACATAGTATACATATATATCAGTCTATGAGGTCTAGATATGGAGCAGGTTTGATGCGGCGTCAGCGTACTCCATCATCGTCAGTTCGCCAGTCTGCAGACACATCTTCAAGTTGCCGAGTCGCTGCTAGATTTGTCGGTACCGTCTACGTTTCACAGGGCGTGCACCTCCAGTCTCAAACTGTAGAATCTTAATGTACGATGCTGCCTCGATTTGCTACATGATTTGTATAATGCAAAATATGTTTGGATGTGCGTGGTGAACTGTCTTCTTGAGTTTGTTGTGCCAGCCTTCTAGATGGTTAGTCGTCCTGGGTCCCTGTGTGGCATAGTGATTCCATATGACCTTGTCGCCCCTTTCAACCCACTGCTCGGTGGAAGTAGTCAGTGAAGGGGGTGACGTCAACTGGGAGCTCTTCTGCTTCAGCAGCTTCCAAAGTTTCAAACCATACGTCTTCAACTTCATCTACTGGAACCAACGAAAGTACAGATGCCCTTCTCACCAGTCGATGTACACTGTCGTCCTCTTTGTACACTGTACTCAGTCCCAAGCCCTGAACTTTCCGCCAAATGCACTAGTTTAAACATAGTTTATTGCATATAAATACAATAGGCTCGGGCTACAAGTTCTCTCAACATTAGTTACAGCCCTCACCTCACCTCGCCAAATGCACTGGGTGTAGTGAACGAAGCAGGTTTTCACTGTGGTGTCTGGGAATACGGGTTCCGCGATGCCACTTCACGATCAAGAAACACATGCACAGGTTGCAGTTGTAATCCAAATTCACCGCACTTCTGTTCAAGCTGACGGAAGAAAGTTTCATATACAGCAGTCGATTTCCCAGGCAGGAAGGCAAACACGAGTGGATACATATGACCATCAATAAATACATGAAGAGTGAATAGTTGGTGAAAGAAGCTTGGGCATGTGTAAAACGTTCCGTCGCCGTATATGACCGGTGCCGCACACAAATGCTGAAGGAAGGATCTTGTAGCAAAAACTAGCATTCTATTGTTGGTCCCGATGTCAATCTGTAGAAAATCTTCCCCTCATGTCGTCTTTGTCCATTCGCCTTCGAGATTGATATCGGCGGGAGTGGTCGGTATATTTGGACGTAGCTTATTCCTCTCTGTGTATAGTGACGTCTTGCATGTCTGATATGTCGGTACATTTCCTTTATTAAGGATCAAAGAAATGTACACATTTTGATTATATAATAATAATAAACATTTATTTATAATCAACTTCCTTTGATGTTCTATTAGTCAATTGGCTGTACTAATCATCAAAGAACTGTAGATAATTGGATTATTTAACAATACACACTTGAAACACTAATTTAAACTAAATATTATAACAAAATTGTATGCCACTTTATTTTTTATTAATATATTTATTTTATTTATATTTACATATTATATACAAGTATAACTGGCATACAATGTTACTTTATTGAAAAAAACTATAGCCTGAAATCTGCAAAATTCAGTTACCTGTAAAAACCAAATGTGGGACAATCAGGACTACTGGACACTCAACTGTGGGACAATCAATTAAACCATGTCAGAGCATTTCATTTTAAGGACAGAATACTACCGCTATCATGTATACACTACGATAACACGATAGTGCATATTGATCATGTTGATAGTGCATGTTACCACACTGCGATGATAAATACTGCGATACTACGATATCCCGACTGTACGGTGATGATAATACGGTACTACGGTGGCGATAACACGATAAAAGTGAAGATATCTATGGGGATTTAACATGGGGAAATTGGTTTTTCTCAATAAAATCGATATTAGACGAAATTTCACGAAATAAAGAGAAGGCTCATTCTTAAATTTTGCTATAATTTAATGTTATTGAAAAAAAAACAATACATTTGGTCAGGTTTCGTGAAACAGACAATAAGCATGTATTGCTATAATGTCATTGCATAGATCTAGCATGTATCGATGATAATCGTATCAATACAGTATAACCTCTATAAAACGGACGCACGGGCAGTCTCTGTATCCTTAATTGTATGGGTTTAATCGTCATCTATTTCTCATGATAATGCCTGTTCATGTTCGTAAAGTAATGTGTCCCACGTGCATTGACATATTCATATATCTAATTTATAGTGGAACCTCTCTAAACCGGACACCATGGGGACCTCCCAGGCGGTGTTCGGTTTAGAGATGTTCCACTGTAGCATGACCCACAGCTCTCCCGAATTGTGACGTCAGGACTTGAACCCGTGACCAACTAAACATTACGTGCAATGAACCAGTACATTTGTTTTAGGCCATATGCTAACAGTGTGCATTTTCTATAAAATGCAACATTTGAATAATGACACATTCCGTAGTGAAACAGATATGACATTTCGTATTATGGAGCCGAAGCCTACTGGCATTAAAGCTGTCATCACTGGCTTATGGGCATGATGTCCATATATCCGGCAGTTTTTCAAATGTGACAACCGACTCTGATGGTTGCACACGCTGTTCCGTATGTCATCCAGAGATACGCTCTCCGCCTAAGGCTCGCACAACTGTATGGAACACCAAATCTACATAAACTCAAATAATTATTGCTAGCATTAAATATTTAGAGCTACATGTAGCTCCAAATCATTTGAACAGCTCTCTAAATCATTTGGAGCTAGCTCTAAATTGTGAACGCTAGATCTAGTTAACGCTAGCTCTAGTTGTGGGGAGTATACTGGTGTCAGGTTGTCCGTCCACTCGTCCGTGCGTCACTAAACTTAACATCAGAGAAATATGTCATAACTTCTATTTCCTTCATCTAAAATGCTTAATATTTCACACATGCATTCCTGTAAGGATCTACTACCATCCTGCGCCAAATCCACGACCGTCCAACCCCCACTGATCCCAAGGTCAAGGTCAAATACTTAGTCTCTTTACAAAACTTAACATCAGAGAAATAAGTTATAACTTCTATTTCCTTCTTTGAAAATTATTAATATTTCACTTGTGCATTCCTCTAAGGTTGTACTATCATGCTGTGAAAAATCAACGACCGTCCAGCCTCTGCTGATCCCAAGGTCAAGGTCAAATGCGTAGTCTCTTTACAAAACTTAACATCAGAGAAATATGTTATAACTTCCATTTCTTTCATCGAAAATTCTTAATATTGCATGCATGCATTCCTCTAAGGCTCTACTATCATGCTGTTACAAATCACCACTGATCTCGAGGTCAAGGTCACATACTTAGTCTCTTTACAAAACTTAACATCAGAGAAATCGGTTATAACTTCTATTTCCTTGCTCGGATCTGTTTCACATTTCACACACGCATTGCTCCAATGGACCTCTACCACCCCGTGACAAATTCACGTTCGTGCCCTCCCCGCTAAGCACAGAGTCAAGGTCACAAGCCCACACACTTGGACAATGTTTACATATTTAGGGGTACCTGGGCCTACGCGGGGGGTATTCCATAAGTCTCGCTTACTGACCAATCTAGTTTAGAGATAGCAATAATTATTTGAGTTTATGTAGATTTGGCGTTCCAGGAGCACCAAATCTACATAAACTCAAATAATGAATGCTAGCTCTACATAGGTAATGCTATGCTAGCTCTAAATGATATGGAGCTAGCCCTAAATAGTTAATGCTAGCTCTATTTATTTAGTGCTAGCAATAAGTATTTAGTGCTAGCAATAACTGTTTAGTGGTAGCAATACTTGTTTGAGTTTATGTAGATTTGGCGTTCCATACAACTAGAGATGTCTTTTTCTTACACTTATTACTGCATGATGGCCATTGTATGCCGTGATCAAAACTGCACAGATGCACAGGCTTGTATATGACTGCACTGGTCCCATTCTTAACATGTTTTCTTAGTAGCCAGACCAAATACGCTAACGTCCTTACTGTTGTATGTCTACGCAGCCGTGCTACACAGACGGATATGTACATGTAGCATATAAGGACTCTGACTGTAGCTGGTCAGACATCCTATGTATCGTCCCTGAACTGTCTAGATCATAGGCATTTTATGGGATGAACGACGAAACCCGATGTGATAATGATTGCTCTCCAGTTGTACTGAGGGTCTCTATTATATAAGAAGGCCAGACGGCGGCCATTTATGTTTATTTGTTTTCGATCAACGGAAGTGATGTCATTCACCTTTGACCGGCTCGCTAATTGTAATTTACTAATCCGCATGTAGGCTGGGAGCCATTTTTGTTCAACCAACGGAAGTACGGACTGATTTCGTGATTGATTTAGTGACACCTCGGCCAAAACAACACGGTTCCCGGCCTTCGCGGGCGTTAAAATTAACGAGCCGGGCAAACGGTAACTCACAAAACCAGTCAAAGATGAATTACATCACTTCCGTTGATCGAAAAAAAAAATAAACAAGATGGCCGCCGTCTGGCCTTCTTATATAATAGAGATCCTAAGCCCAACTGGATAGCAATCATTATCGTGATTGATTTAGTGACACCTCGGACATAAGACAAGTTGGCCCTACGACACCTCGGCCCATAAACAACACGGTTCCCGGCCTTCGCGCGCGTTAAAATTAACGAGCCGGGCAAACGGTAACTCACACAACCAGTCAAAGATGAATGACATCACTTCCGTTGATCGAAAAAAAAATAAACAAGATGGCCGCCGTCTGGCCTTCTTATATAATAGAGATCCCAAGTCCAACTGGATAGCAATCATTATCACATCGGGTTTTCGTTCATCCCATAAAGTGCCTATGGTCTACATCATGTGAGGTGCACGTAATATAAACTTCAGGGGTTCATAAGTGCAAATTTAGGATCGTCTGGAAATTTCAATTGATGGATTTACATTTATTGAGCATAGGCTGCATGTGCATCCAAATGTATATCCAATACTTGTTTACAAGAAAACATTGTTAATGTGAAATTTACAGACTATCATAAGTTTGCACTTACGAATATATGAGTCGTACGAAGTTTAGTGTAACGGGCCCCAGATCATCCTCTACACTGCGCATATGAGCATGCTGATCCGGTCTGCGCTGGTCACATGCCTGTTGTCTCAGTCGGTAGGCCAAATATGTTAAGTAAATGGCCGTTAAGCCAGCCGGTGTCATGCTGCATACATGTGGCTGGAGAAATGGGGATTATGGGTTTTGCGACCAGTACAGATCCAGATCAGCCTGTGCATCTGCACAGTCTGATCAGGATTTGCACTGTTCACGATTCTCTCATTGAAACTATGACGGATTCTAGCAAGCAATATAGATCATTATCATGCTACAGGAGAGTGATATTTAATCAGGAGCTACACTGGTGATAAGTCCCATAAGCCCCATTTATCCGGTCACAGCCACACATGCTCTCCGATTAACATTGATGAAGCTGGCGCTTTCTTTCAATTCAACCTGCGTTATGACCAAATGATGATCATCGTAGTCCCTGATCAGACTGCGCGGAGATCTGGGGCTGCTATAGTCACTCGCATTGTAATTTCTCTCTTTTTGATAGTTTCCTTAATATGCAACGGATTGTGATGAAATATGGCGCAGCAAACGCGTCTTCATGAGCAGCAGTTGGTGGTCTTGGGACTTCGGCACATACTTATGTCGTTTTTGCGAGGGATCGATTTCCGTGTCAGTATTACAGTAAACACGGAAATCGATTCTTCGCTAAAACGACTGATGTTTGGGCCGAAGTACCGAGACCACCAAATGCAGATTAACAAGACGCGTTTGAAGTGCCATATGTAATCAAAATCCGTTACATAATAAGGACAATATAAAAGAAAACGTACTTTGAATAGAAGGCGCTTCTGGAAGTATCAGTAATTGTTGTTGTTGTTGTAACCACAGAATGTGTGTATCCACGCTCGATTAGCTCAGAGCGATGGTACGGTAAACAGCGGTGTCCTGTTCGATTCCGGGCCGGTGTGCATCTTTCTCGCCATGTGACTGCGTGACTGCTGTATATATTCCGAGATCAACTACCATGTAGAAATATATACCATCAAGCTAGGAATTCGGGGAAAATTACAATTTGACGTGGGAGTATGCCACGGTGTATACATGTATGTAAACCCCAGTTTCCAGGATCGAGCCCCGGGTCGGTGAACATTGTTCTCACCATGGGACATTTATGTAAGTCGTGGCTATGCTAGATACAGATTCCTGTACCGTGTATGCTATCTGATCGGGGATTGTACAGTGGAACCTCTCTAAACCGGACACCCTGTTTAGACAGGTTCCACTCTAAAACAGACATATGACTACTTCAAGACATGCGTAGATGCTTTGCGATCATGAACATACATTATTATTAGAGGTAAATGACAATGAAATATATCAACATTCAGTACAACTAACATATCTATGTGTCCGGTTTAGAGAGAGAGAGAGAGGTTTCACTGTAAAAGAGACATATGACTACTTCCAGACATGCGTAGATGCTTTGCGATCATGAACATACATTATTATTGGAGGTAAATGAGAATGAAATATATCAACATTCAGTACAACTAACATATCTATGTGTCCGGTTTAGAGAGAGAGAGAGAGGTTTCACTGTAAAAGAGACATATGACTACTTCCAGACATGCGTAGATGCTTTGCGATCATGAACATACATTATTATTGGAGGTAAATGAGAATGAAATATATCAATATTCAGTACAACTAACATATCTATGTGTCCGGTTTAAGAGGTTCCACAGTATAGCTGTAGACACTGTAAGCCAAAGATGGCCGTGCTAGCACGCCTACATGGTCTCAGGCCGGAACTGCTGGACATTGTAATCGTCGCCGTCTACAACTTGCCGCGATGAATTGCATGACCATATTATTGCGCGTCATTAGCGTCGGACAGACAACCAGTCTGACTTAACAACCGCCTGCCTTATTCTTGCCCAGATTCAAGGTGTATGATCACGTGGTACTAACAACAACAACAAATACCGATTCAAAGTACGTATTATTTTATAGTGTCCTTATTTCGTAACGAACTTTGATGGAATATGGCGCAGCAAACGCGTCTTGTTAAGCTGCATTTGGTGGTCTCTGTATTTTTGCCCAAACTTCTGTCGTTTTTGCGAAGAATCGATTTCCGTGCCCGACACGGAAATCGATTCGCAAAAACTACATAAGTCTGTGACAAACTCCATAGACCACCAAATGCAGCTCATGAAGACGCGTTTGCTGCGCCATATTTCATCAAAATCCGTTGCATATTAAGGAAAATATCAAATAATACTTACTTTGGAGTGGGCGACATTGTTGTTGTTGTACATGTAACCACGTGATCATGTACCTTGAGATTGCATGAAATATTTCATGATTTTCTGTAATGTTTGTTAATATATGACATGACAGCCAGAATTCCGGGTTCGGCAGCGGCGTCGTAGTGGTACACGTAGTAGGCGTCAACAAGTTTGACATCCGTTAGTCGGATCATTACCAAACTTCCTCACAGTTATGGCGATCCACCCAGTGTCATTCGGGTGGCATTTACCTTACTGTCTTTTCCACGTTTTGCTGCCGACCAACTTTTGGCTATCAATCACATTAAATCTAAAAAATATTTGAAAGAAAGTAATTTTTTATCAATAACAAAAAGTCACCCTATTATTGCGAAAAAACGATTTTCCTATGGGAATTTAACATGGGGGCTAAAAATTGATTTTTTACAAATATGTTCTTTATTTGTGGACCGATTTTCAAAACCTAACTTTTATTTTCTTAGTTACATCATTTTCAAGCTATCTCGCCAGGTTTCGGAGTCAATTTCCATTTGTTTTCGTTTTTTGATCATTTTTGACTCCCCATGTTAAATTCCCAAAGGAAAATCGTTTTTTCGCAATAAAATCAATATTTGATGGAATTTCATGATAGAAACAAATTTGGGGATGGTTACTTTTTTGTTATTGATGAAAAAGTACTTACTTTTAAATATTTTTCAGATTTAATGTGTTTAATAGCCAAAAGTTCGTCGGCAGCAAAACGTGGAACAGACAGTAGTGACATTGATCTTCGTGGGTGAGATACATCTCTATATTAAACGGATGTCAACCATTAGATTGTGCTTCAGTTTATCGGGTAGCGGACTGGCCTGATGAGCTACCTATCACATATACATGTAGCTTGTGCACTGATGCTGTGTATTGTATCTACTGTCTGTTTCACGAAAGCTGCCCAAATTTTACGGCTATATTAACAATTCAAAAACAAGATTTCTTTTGATAATATTAAATTAAAGGAAAAATTAAGAATGAGCCTTCTTTTTATTTCGTGAAATTTGGTCAAATATTGATTTTATTGCGAAAAACAATTTCCCCATGTTAAATCCCCATACTGTAGACATATTCACGGAGTGAAGATGTCTAAATGGGGATTCAACATTGGGAAATTCTTTTGAATTTTAGAAATACTGGACCGATTTTTAAAATTTAACTTTTGTTTTCTTAGTTAGATCATATCCAAGCTATCTAGCTAAGTTACGGAGTCAATTTCCAAAAAAAATCGTTTTTTGACTCCTCCCACACTCCTTTACCTCTTTTTCCCCCATGTTAAATTCCCATAGAGAAATCAATTTTTCGTAATAAAACCAATATTTGACCGAATTTCACGAAATAAAAAGAAGGCTCATTCTTAAATTTTCCTTTAATTTAATACTATCGAACAAAATATTGTTTTTGAATTGTTTATATGGCCTTAAAATTTGGGCAGCTTTCGTGAAACAGACTATAGAACTATCTACCATCATATTGCAGACACTTTTATACCGGAATAAGCCAAATAGCTCTCTAGCTACAGCCATGTTTGTGTAGTTTCTAATTTAGCGAAGGTTACCGAGTGACCTACTTTACAAAATAGGTCGCAGAACGGCAACAAATTAACTTTTGAGTGTCATCCGGAGTTATTGTGACAAGTTGAGTTGTCATATAAATATTATCCCGAATGACAACCATCATCACGATCCTACAGTGGGGTGAGCGTGTAAGTGCACACACGAACGAACACGACAAGGTTGGAACCAACCTGTCGTGTTCGTTCGTGTGTGCACTTACACGCTGACCCCACTATACTCCTTGTGTCATTTGTCAGCTTTATTGTTTCCGGTCTAAAATACGGGTACGTCGTGCATAATGAAATACCGGTATGTAATGTTTGACGTCAGTAAATGTATCACTGTAACTTAAGTTTTTGAACATGTACCTTTAGACAAAATACGGCATATGAACAGTGAATGCATACCTTTATTTATTTGATTTTCGGTTATATCATGACACATACTATGTTGAAGCAGTAGACCTATATACACTGGCAATCAGTTAACACACCACGTTGCTATTGGCCATATTAACCACCGACAGTGTAGACGTCCAATGGGAAATACATGTAAGCTATAATAACACATAATAATGTTCATGCTGTATATTCCACAAAACTTACATATATTTACATATACAGGAGTTTGAACACATGATCAGTATGTTGATGTCATATGGGTATTTTGTGTGGATTTCGTTGGTTTTGGGTAATTTACAACGTTTTGTGCAAATAGTAAATTAATGCTCAATCATTACACATGACAGAAATCGTTAAGTGTCTACACATTCACCGTTTCGAACTTTCGGACACCTTTTATACTCTCAAATTACCCACAAAGAAACAAAGGAGTGAAAGCTTTTTAAATATTTGGTCCAATGCGCAATCGACTAAGGACAACTTCATTCCGGCGTACATATGTTTGTAGCCAGGAGTCCATTCGCTCAAAGTCGGTTTCAAAGCATAAAGCAGTTTATTATCTATGAGCAGATCCCACCGGGTCTGCATTGTATCAGAGATGAATTAGTTAATGGATGATTTAAAATCGTGATAGCAAATAGGAAAATTCGAAATCGGTACCTCCAGGGAGGCTTTGGCAGCACTATCTGCCCTGTCATTGCCCTTAGTCGATTGCGCATTGGACATACACAGCTAACGCATTCGTATACTATGATAAAGGTACGGAGCCCCGCAGGGGACATGGATTTTTTTTATTAATTCGTTCCCACGAAATAACAATTCGTTCAATCAATTTAACAATTCGTTCCCTCGAATTAACAATTCGTTCCCACGATATAACAATTCGTTCCCTCGAATTAACAATTCGTTCCGACGAAATGACAATTCGTTCCCTCAATTTAACAATTCGTTCCCTCGAATTAACAATTCGTTCCCACGATATAACTACTCGTTCCCACGAATTAACAATTCGTTCCCGTGGGAACGAATTGTTATTTCGTGGGAACGAATTTTTAAATTGAGGGAACGAATGGTAATTCGTGGGAACGAATTGTTAAATTGAAGGAACGAATTGTTATTTTGTGGGAACGAATTAATAGAAAAAATAATTTTACGTCCCCTACGGGGCTCCGTACAAAGGTGAGCCGCGTCCATGGTGTATTCCATGTCACAGTGCATTTACCGTGCAACACGTCCTACTGGACTGTATCGACTTTGCCGATATTTGACGCAAACACTTCAATGTTACGTAGCTTGCGGAGTTATTCCAGGTGGAGAACATTGAAGGTTTGCTTAGCTTTCTCCATGAAACCAACTTGTATGGGAAAATCTAATTGTATCATTGTATTCATGTTGCACATTTGTATTGTTCATCATAGTTTGTTTTTTACCCTAATGATTTGATTGCCTACCATATCTAACATACGTGTAACGCAGTGTGTAACCAAATGTCTGCACTTTGAGAGCCCGACCATCTTTTCGAGAATATTTGACATTGTGAACACGATATATAACTGTTTGACATGTATTGGCGGTTCATGTCCAATACATTAATCGTTTTAATCTAAACAAACAATTTGGGACCGGTTGTATTGGTTAACAACGTGCGCGGGTAGACTCTGTTTCAAACCTGTACTTCTAGTTATACGTGTAATTCGCGAGAGGTGACGTAACTTGAATGTTGGTAAATAACCCATAAAACACCGAAATATGAACAGTTCTTCAAAAAACAAAATAAGACTTGAGACACCCATTTCTTTCTGTAAATAAACCCGCTGCTGTCACTGTAGCGACAAAAGTAATAAAGCAATAAATAAGAAATGGCATTGTTAAACGAAGCTGTCAGCCTTGATAAAACAATGTCCTTACAAATTTGCCTTACAAAACAGGTGAACATAAGTCCTTAGTGACCTTGACATTGGGCGGTCGGGCGTGGGTCGTTTGCAAACAAAGCACTATCCCTAGACACACATTGTGGCCAAATATTATCAAAATCGGTGAAGCGGTTCATGAGTTATTGAAACGTGCATACATGGACTAACGTTATATCCCCCGGGTCTACTTCAAGTCTCAGCTCTGCCGAGAAACGACCCCTCTAAACTTTGGCGAATTTCGATTTAAATAGACGCAGAATACACCATTCAACGTTCTCATTTTCAAAACCAATTCGCCATGCCCATACACACCAAAATACACAGTTAGATGCATATTAAATAATAAGATGAAATAGAGGATATTACATGGTACATTTTGACGTACACGAGTGTATTATTTAAAGCTATTCAACGTATGAATAGTTACAAAATGCCACGTAATGTGACGTCATCACGGTTCAAATTACGCAACTGTTTACATGAACTATATATATTTGAGTGCATGTTTTGAATGTGTTCACTCATATTAACATTGTAGATTAGTCGAGATCATCTTCAACATGTCCAATAACCTTATGTTGACTGTATACAAAATAAACGTTTTACATGGTAGCTCCTGGTTTCCAAGGAAACACGCGGGCAATTACGGGTGTTCTCTTCACTATGTAGTATGTGTAAGGAGTTGGTTACGTGTTTTCTCTCACCGCGAAACCCGTGTAAATAATTCGCAAGAGTGTAATAATGCTGTCGAAAAGCGCACAGCACTATTCATTGATTGTAATTTCAAAAATACACTAAATGTGCATATATATCCGCCGTGGAAGTGTAATAAATAGGATATTCCATCGTACATGTTAGAACAGCTTGAAATAATACACTCGTGTACGTCGGCTTCAGCGTAAAAAACGCGGAAGCCGACGTACACGAGTGTATTATTTCCGGCTATTCAAAATGTACGATGGAATATCCTCTATTTATCATGTTTATCTGATTCCCACAAAGAGTATTTGACATACAATACTCCGGGCCCCCAACGACAGCTATGAGGAAAGTTATAGAGAATAGTAGGTTAGTGCCGTGAATGGGAAACAAATATCTGGCAAGGCCTAGGAAACGGGATGGGCGAGGCTCTGCCGAGCACATCCCGTTTCCGTGCCGCGCCAGATATTTTTCCCATTCACGGCACTAACCTACTATTCTATTTATCCCGTCAACACCTACAAATGGCTTTAAAATGCAAACAAGTAACCCCAGTCACCGCATATATTCATACGCAGTGAGTAGGTCGTATTGACAGGATATCAAAAAAGTTTCACGGCACCGTGTTTCACGACACATACGCACGGTGTTGACGGGATAAAACTATGTCACGTGTCCCTAAATTCTACACGTACACAATAATGCCTGCGTTAATCTTGTCCATGTGACTAACGTTTATATTATCATCTATAACATATATATATCAGTTGGTATGGCTTAGTGGATTAGGCAGCCGTCTCGCACCTGGGCGCTCGAATGTTCGACCCTCCGCACGGACTGATATGGCCGGTTGGTGAGTCGCCAGCTAGTTAATAAATGGTACCGAATTCCTACCTGCCTGATGCCTGGCATATAGGATAGGAATTGGGAAGTGCTGGGGCCCGTTTCACTAAGCTTCGTACACATTTAGAATCGTCTGGAAATGTCAATTGACGAATTTACATTTATTGAGCATAGGCTGCTCCATAAATTTAAATCAAATATATTGTTTACAAGAAAACAGTGTTAATGTGAAATGTACAAACTATCATAATTCTGCACTTACGAACATTTTAGTCGTACGAAGTTTAGTGAAACGGCCCCCTGCTGTTTAGAGCAATACTGGCTGGTACTTTCAATAGGAGTGACACATCAAGCTCAGCCAATTAAGCTGCTTGAGATTTCAAATACAGTATACACATATTTGTAAATACATACAAATGTAAATTGAAAACATAGGCAAGGTTAGCACAGGCCTTAGTTAGTTGCGAAGATAACTCTTGCAATCTACTCCCGTACCGGGAGTAGATTGCAAGAGTTACCGTTCGCAACTTGCGTACCGGGAATATATTGCAAGAGTTACCATTCGCAACTAATTCCTTACTGTACTATAATTCACTGTGTAACCAACACGCCATTAGTCTCATGCGTTGGCCGGTAACACAGTGTTGTTGAATCTGACATGATCGGTACCGCCTTTATGGTTCTCAACGCTGTCCTGAGGGGTGCCGGAGGTAGAGTGTTTTCCCATTGGCACGGGGTCCACGGTTTCCAAATCGAATTCCACATTCTCTAATACTGCCATTACGTTCTGAATCTGAAACAAGAATGCCGAAAAGCAAACAATAATAATTCATGAGAACTTCTTTAAAAATAAAATATGGTTTCCTTTTTGTCTGTCAACTTTAGTTGAGACCCGTCAAGTAGAACGTAAGTTATCGCGAGGACAAGATGTGCCTGCACGTCGCCAGCAGCACACCGCCAGTATAACGCCACACGCCCGTACAGAGAAGAGATAATACATAATACGTCCAGTTTGTTTTTTCAAACAGCCATGTAAAAATAGTATGACGGATTTAGTAGCATGTAGTATACAGGGGCGGATCCAGCATTTGGGTAACGGGGGATTGTCTAGTTGCGATGGTAACTCTTGCAATGATGTACCAAAGCTAGCTATGGACGGTACGGGAGTAATTACATGAGTTACCGTTCGCAACTAGGGGTTGTCCTATGTTTGAACTCTTCGAAATGCACTTTCCTGTATTTTACGGCATTTAAATTCAGACTGCAATTGGTGGTGAACTGTGATCTCTGTAAACTCCGTGACTGAACGGGGGGGGGGGGGATTGCAACCCCTGACCCCCCCCCCCCTCTAGATCCGCCCCTGGTATACATTTGCGTAACGTAGTCAATGCAGGATATGAACATTTGTTATCAGTCAGTATGTATTAGGTCAATGCAAAGCCAGTGCAAATCTTGTTAGTTCATCAATAGAGAATATCAGGCTATGGCCTTTTGATTATATCAGGTAACGATTTATGCCCGAAAATGACCACATATGACGTCGTTTGCTATGACGCGTCACTATACTGACGTCATTCGGCCAATGGACCGACAGATTTCACTTCGTTGTAGCCTGAATGTTTGTATCAGGTCAATGCCTGATACAACAATATGCTATCAGTTAGTACGTATTCGGTCAATACAGGTTACCAGATAAAGCACCAACTTACCCAGGAATAAAACTGTCCCGCAGCAGGACATGTACGATGGACCTTGTCCAGGTCGAATTCCGACAGCAGGTTCAGGATCTTCCTCCTCGTGTTCTTCGTGGGATTCGCCTCGGGGATGAGGTACATTTTCTTGAACAACGGCGGGTCCGACTGGTCCCCCTCCGGAGTCAGCATTTGTTGGACTACATAACTCCAACTCTGTAAATAGATATGGATAGTAGTTTTAGGCTTAACCCGTGGAACCCATAGCAGTTCATGCAAACGGTGCATATCCAGATGAGCCGGCTCGTGACGAGCCGTCTCATCTGGATCTGCACTTTTTTTTGCAAGTAATATTCATATTTTAGAACAAAAACAACCCCTTTACATAAATGGACTAGTCCGAAAATTATTTCGAAACGATTGGATTGGTCCGGAAATTAACATATCAAAACCCATTCCAGTTACTAAGGGGTGAAAGGGTTAAACGCAGTTGATGTGTATGCATGTAAGTGTATGATATAGAAGACCACATGTATTCGGTAATCGACTGTACGCATCTCGCTTGATGAAATAAGCCAGCATAACAGTACTAAATAAACAGGAAGCCCAACGGAGACCAATGAAACAGAGGTTAACACGCTATACATCATGCTGGTAACTTGGCGCATGCACATTATGCAATGAAAGTCCCTCAACAAACCATTCACAATGAACGACAGAGAACACAGCAGTTCTAGCAAACGAAAACCAAACATATACAGGTACAGTACAAGAACACGTGACAACAAGGGTGCCGCCTTGGAACAGTCAGCGAATAGTACAATCCACTGGGACGGTTGAACCTGGTTGGCATGCCGCCGCAAACCTCCTGTTTACCTTGCCAACATTCCATATTAGGACACATATATACCAGGAAGCAATAAGCGATGGATTTGAAAGACATCAGACATAAGATAAAACACTGAAGAAAACATAAATTATACATGAAACAAATTCTACTATTGTAAACAAAAAAGGAGGAATGATACATGGACATCACACAACAGGGGAATACAGTACCAAAGTAAAGTTTTGCATTAATCGAAATAGTCTGTAGTATATATTAGATCTTCATTTAACTTGATATTGGTTTCACAGTGTATATCCGTTAGGAAGTCACTGTCTTAGTAGCTATTTGTCTGGCAGAACTATTGACGGAGCCATTCAGAGTAGTATATATCATGTATATATCATGTATATAGTCCGAAATCAATATGGAAATATCGTTCATTGACTATGAGTATACTATTTAATCTGTGAAACATTTATTGATCAACTGACACCCATGATTAAGCTTCAACCCGAATAACTTATTATATCAATTATACAATACACAATACACAACGTTCTACGTTAAATCTTGCCCAGATGTCAACGTTTCTGAACAGCTATCGGCCATATCCACTCGCAATCAAGCAGTTTGATTGCCTGAGCCTGAGCACAGTCAATCAATCCGTTTGGTTGTAAAATGCAAATATTGGCAAGATTAGTCCAGGGGATGGTGTACATGTACGAATCCATATTATACTGAATTTATTACATTATCACAGCCAAAATGGCTGTGATAATGTAATAAATTCAGTATAATAAATACCTCCAGGTATTTCTCTGGTTCGTTCAACAGTAGACAGAGCGCTCCCATGGTGATGTGGACCTCTGGTGGAGGGTACGCTATCAGGATAAGCTCCTTAGACGCCTCCTTCAGTTCCGGGATGTCTAGGCGCAAGCGCAATAGGAGCTTCAGCTGTTTCCGCAGCTTGAATAAGCGTCTAATCTCGTAGAGTAGCGCCCCTTTGTGTTGGTACCGTGACGCCGTGGACAGACGTTCGTTGACAATGCGTATGTTACGACGGTGGACGGCGTCATTCAACTCTGAATACATAGTTATTCCGTAATCAGAGGCAAGCTGGGTGTTGTGTGGCCCTAATATTGTACCGGGAAATCGCGGCTGAGGCGTTCTGGTTTCCACCCCCCCCCCCCCCCCCCCCCCCCCCCCCCCCCCCCCTCGCCATACAATGAGCATCGCGCTCTCTCGCGCGTCATTAATCATTTTTTACGAGGGGGCCTCGCGGCCCCAATGTCATCTGCCTCCCCAACGCGCCTGCTTATTACATGCCCGTACGCAGAGGGTTGCGTACGTACTCCCCCCCCCCATTAACCCCTTAACCCTTAAAACCACAGGCCTGTATAGTGGTATTGGCAAATAGTGTAGATCTGCACTTTTTGCAAGTAATTTTCATAATTTTTGAGAACAAAGACACACCATGTTCATAGATGAAATGGTCTGAAAATCATTCAGTGATGATTGGATTGGTTGCAAAATTTACATATCCAAATTCATTCAAGTTACTTAGGAGCCGAGGTCTGTCCGTAGATGTGCAAAAACATTGTGTAGCCCTCGCACCGTCGATAACGCACACCACCCCTAAATTATATATTAGCATACAACGTTACCTGCAGCCTATTTCACGAACATGGCAAAGTATACTTATCTAGCAAAGTATACTTTGAGGGAGAAATTTTCAATTTAATGATAAATTTATTAATTTGTATTATACTGAATGTATATAGAGAATAGTAGGTTAGTTCCGTGAATGGGAAAACATATCTGGCAAGGCTCAGGAAACGGGATGGGCGAGGCTCTGCCGAGCACATCCCGTTTCCGTGCCGCGCCACATACGGCACTAACCTACTATTCTATTTATCCCGTGAACACCTACAAATGGCTGTAAAATGCAAAACTAGTATTAATGGATATCAAAAATGTTTCACGGCACCGTGTTTCACGGCACATACGCACTGTGTTGACGGGATAATATATTTTATCTCGTCAACACAGTGCACATGTGCCGTGAAACACGCTGCCGTGAAACATTTTTGATATCCAGTCAATACTATTTTTGCATTTTACAGCCATGTGTATGTGTTGATGGGATCAATAGAATAGTAGGTTAGTGCCGTGAATGGAAAAACATATCTGGCGCGGCACGGAAACGGGATGTGCTCGGCAGAGCCTCGCCTATCCCGTTTCCTGAGCCTTGCCAGATAGTTTTCCCATTCACGGCACTAACCTACTATTCTCTATATCACAGCCATTTTGGCTGTGATAATGTAATACATTCAGTATAATAAGTTTTTAACCATCAACTATATGCAGTCGTTAGTTCTATATGAAATATTGCATTTCAGGAAAAATAAACGATTACTCCCTCAAAGTATACATTGCTAGATAAGTATACTTTGCAATTTTGATGAAATCGCCTACAGATAATTGGCATGCAATGCTACTATTGTCTTCTGATATTAAGTTTATACAGTACACTTTCTTCCTTTCAAAATACTTAAATAATGTGCTTGAAATCCAACAGCTTGATTGGCTGAGCTGTGCCACAGCTCCGGCTCAGACAATCCAATTGCTTGGTCGTGAGTTGGCATTGCCAACATATGTTCAGAAACGTTGATAATGCCAACACACAATCAAGCAATCAAGCTCAGGCTCAGACTATCAGTATGCCTGATGTCAACAACAAGTCAATTATTTTGACAGCAAATTGACAAATGTTGGCAGGATTAGCACAGGCGGTACTGTATTCCGAAATCCCATGGTAGCGATGTAAAATACTACAATGCAACCTCTCTACAACAGCCATCCATCGGAAGACGCAGAACTGGCAGTTGTAGAGGTGGCTGTTGTAGGGAGGTTAACGCTGAATTAAATTGTGTCGTCTGCTGTTTATTTATTTTCTTCGATAATTCTCATCAAATACAAGCTTTGACAGCATTTTATAATCATTTCCATTGGAATGTGCTTTCAAAACATGTTTTTATTGAGAAAAAGGCAGAAGCAACATAATACGACAATGTTCGTGCTCAGCAGTCTAAGGGTTAGATATAGAGGACACCATCCATTTGGCGTATAAAATAGCGGCTGTTATACAGAGGGTGTTGTTATAGAGAGGTAGCCGTTCGGGGAGATCTGACTGTAGTATCACAAATAATTATGAAATGAAAGAAAAATGTCAAGTGACCCATGATAGTCGCCAAGCCAAACTAAAACAATCACAAACCTTTTTTCAATGTCAGGTATTCCCACTTGGCCTCCCCAGCGCTGATGTCCTCGTCATTGCTGTCAATCTTCATCTTTAGGCATTTGTCAATCGCCTTCCTTAGTGTGTCCACTCTGTTGGTTGTCATCACCTGCTGAAGTTCTGACCGTGCCAGCTTCTGATGAACGTTCTGCTTAACATATAATGTGTTGTGGTATAACCAATTACAGTTGACATGCTTAATGAATAATATGTTATGCTATACCCGGTAGGTACCCAATAGGTATTAGTTGCTGATATTACCGCTCGCATCTCGTAACATTGCATGTATGTTAGAAGGTTTTCGACGCTATCTGGTGGAAATGCTACTAATAGCCAGAGCTGCTGTTTCTGAATCATTTCAGGTACTGTTTAATGAAGTATACGATTAAGAGAAACAGGAACAACCAACGTTCAAAATAATTCACAACCGCATGCGTTAACCTTGCCCAGATTATCAACGTTTCCGACATCTATTGGCAATGCCAACTCGCAATCAGGCAGTTTGATTGTTTGAGCCAATCAAGCTGCTTGCTTGTAAGAATAATATGCAAGTTTTTTGAAGAAGAAAAAAAGACAAATATTGGCAAGATTAGCGCAGGCGGTGGTGTAGATACGATGGATCTGTAGCCTATTTCACCAAACTTGCAAAGTTTACTTATCTTGCTAAGTACACTTTGAGGGACAAATTTGTAATCTAAAGATGATATTTTTTGTTTTTATTGTACTGAATTCATTACATCATCACAGACATTATGGCTGTGATAATGTAATAAATTCAGTATAATAATTCTGCATACTTTTAATCATCAAATATATGCAGTCGTTAGTTCTATATTAAATAATGCATTTTGGGGAAAATAAATGATTACTCCCTCAAAGTACACTTTGCTAGATAAGTATGCTTTGCAATTTTTGTGAAATATGCTACAGGCCACAATAACGCGTGGTGGAATGACCATAACCACCATTTCAACACGGGTGATCGTGGCCATGCTCCGAACTTCATGGTAAAATACATAGAAAATTGCACAGTACATGTACCAATGATGGCATATTTACCTCTCTGTTAGGGTCGTCAATGGCTCGTATCAGATACATACACACGACAACCGGCTCTGTCTTGACAGTAATGTCGTTGCGCTGGATAATAAACGACGTCGCTTTCAAA
Source organism: Conchocele bisecta (assembly GCA_029237695.1). Lineage (NCBI taxonomy): Eukaryota > Metazoa > Mollusca > Bivalvia > Lucinida > Thyasiridae > Conchocele > Conchocele bisecta. The sequence continues at coordinate 51,160,099 of CM055276.1, read as the reverse complement.
ATCAGGGCAAACTCGCCGTTGTGTGGCACAGACACCGATATGTTCAAAGTTCCATTCTGTTTGTCTCTGTTACACGTAACGCAGTGGTTGTAACTGTGTACATGGGCGACACCTTCCTTTTCCTCTTTCTTCTTTCTATCTCTCATCGCTTGCCGCCTGTCCGTGCGTTTCTTCGGTACACCTTCTTTGTTTAGCGGCGTTGCCTCGTCGTCGAAGGAGTCCGGGTGATAACCATACAAATCGGCGATATACTCCACCCGTCTAGTCATCTCTGGGTGAAGAATAAATGTGAATTTCTTGGCGGGAAACCGTGCCGTTTGTTGTATGTACGCCGGAGCCGGCAGTTGGGATTCTGGGAGTTTCCGTGTAGTTGCTTGGGCGACAATCACTCCAGCCGGTTTTGACGGCAGGATCAAACCGTGTTCATTGATCACGGGGCCGCATCCCCACATCAGTGGTCCGGGAACCACGGGTAAATACTTAAACCCTGTCAACACCTCATCACATTTCAGCTTAAACTGGCAGAGTCTTAGGGAATGTGAGTTATGGAAGCCACCGCTTATCTCCAGTATGTATGTGCCTTCGATGGGGAATCGAATCTCGAAGTAGAACAATCTATTGTGTCGGGAGTGCAACACAAGTCGCTGAATATTTTCTTCTAGTGGCTGCGTATCCGAATATTTAGACTGCTGCAGGTGAAGCTCGTATGTTAGGTCCAATCTATGTGCAATGTCCCTCTCACAGAGAATCCATATTCGACACATTCCATTCTCAGAGTGCAGTACACACGAAGGTTCACTGATCAGCTTAAGTCCTAATCTGAAAAATGCAGGAAATATGTACGGAAGATGGTGAAAGTCCTCACGTGACCTGAGCTGATATTCGTCGGGAAGTAATTGCCATTCTGGCTCGTCTGCGCAGCAACTGTGAACAAACACCTCCGGTGTCGGCATAAAGTAGTCTTCGTTGAGAAACACTTTAATAAGTTTCTTTAGTGACTTGACGACAACGGCTCTCGATTGTCCTGAAACGGGAAATTCGGTCATCGAGATATTGCAAGTGTACTTCATGGCAGAAACTCTGCAAAACTCCCGCATCGTATATACCTGATGTCGGACAATGATATAACTCAACTTTTTATTCGCTGAATTTATGCGACTTTTGATCCGACGTGTTCGCCAATCAACAAATGGGTTAAAACAAAGTTTTCACCCACGAATTGGACGCTAATTCGAGTTAAGTGGATCTTTTAATAATTATTATCAAATTAATGGTCAATGTCATCACCATTCAACCCTGACGACGCCAAAATGTAGGTCGCACATTGCTGACGTCATGGAACTTAAAACGACATCATGACGCTATGACGTAATAATAAACACGTCATCAACCATTGAATACAATATACATGAACAATATTCATTACTGTATAGGTAATTGTAAGACTCATTATCCGTAATGTCGCCCTATTAGAAAATGTATCGTTGCTAGATGTGAGACAAACACGTGTAGGGTGAGACAATGAAATCTCACATGGGCTTGACTTGCGGATATCCTTGTCTCAAAGCACCTGTAGCCAATTTCACCAACATTGCAAAGTATACTTTTCTAGCAAAGTATACTTTGAGGGAGAAATCATTTATTTTTCCCAAAATGCATTATTCCATATAGAACTAAATATATATTTGCACTGCATATATTTGATGATTGAAAGTATGCAGAATTATTATACTGAATTTATTACATTATCACAGCCAAAATGGCTGTGATAATGTAATAAATTCAGTATAATAAAAATTAATAAATTTATCCTCAAATTGAAAATGTCTCCCTCAAAGTATACTTTGTTAGATAAGTATACTTTGCAATGTTGGTGAAATCGGCTACAGGTGCTTTGAGACAAGGATATCCGCAAGTCAAGCCCATGTGAGATTTCATTGTCTCACCCTACACGTGTTTGTCTCACATCTAGCAACGATGTGAAATAGGCGACTGGTGTGGGAGAAACGCTTGTCCCATGAGGGAGAACTATTTCTACTAACCTTGATTCTCAACTTCCCTCATAATCCAGTGGTCAAATGTGTTGCCATGACCGTGAAGACCTTTGCAAATCCAAAACGGATGAACTATCTGAAACGAAGAAATGTGCTTGCTTGTTTAATACATATTTATGTAACTACATGTACATGTATGTTGATCGACGCCTGTCAGTCTGCTGTACAAAACAAGAAATATTAGGATTTGCAATACAAACCATTCATTGTATGTACTGATTTGTTTTACTTTTTATATATCACTTTCTGTTGCTTTTCTTTTCGGACCGCACATCGCTGCTCGTGGAGTGCATGTTTGTGCCGCGTAGAAGGCCCATTGACCACCGCTTTGCGCGTGGCATGTGTCTATCATCATGTAATGCTTTTTTGCATGGGTGCATGTGTCTCCGTTTGGGTATCTGGGGGCCGTTTCACTAAACTTCGTACGACTAAAATATTCGTAAGTGCAAATTTAGGATTTTCTGTAAATTTCAATTGATGAATTTACATGTATTGAGCATAGGCTGCATATGCAGCCCGTGCTCAATAAATGTAAATCCAATAATTGTTTACAAGAAAACACTGTTAATGTAAAATTTACAGACTATCATAATTTTGCACTTACGAACATTTTAGTCGTACAAACTTTAGTGAAACGGGCCCCAGGTTCTCTGTTGGACTAGTTTATAGAAGTTCAAAGGCACGAACTTGAGGCTGAATCGAAGCAACAGTCAACAGAAGTCAATAAAAACAACATGAGTATCCTTGTTGCTTGTCATGATCCATATTGACAGAATTTATACGGCTTTTATTTTGTATTAAATAGTACATACAATAGGCAGCTATACGTGCCAATATGGTGGAATAGCTTCACTAGTTGGTACTTACGGTTGTTGTTGTTGCTGCAGGCACACGGAAGACAAGCGACGACTAAAGTACGCAAATGACGCCTTAAGCGCACGAAGGATCGAACACATGAACATTTTATTTTATTTTTTTTTTAAATTGCCATAAACGTCTAGGGCCGGCGGCATATAGGGTCGGGTTGCCCGCACCGCAATACGTGTTAGGCCTAGGTTATCGTCCATATTACGTATTATAAAAGGGCCGCTACATGTTACATGTTGTCAACTCAGTAATGGGAATACAGATTTCTTTTTCAATGGGAACATGGTTACAGATCGTTATATTGACCTTTTGATCTACACCGAATAACATGCTGGTGTTTTTTATATCAATTTTATCGGATAAGGCTAGGGAATGCGTAGGATTTCCGAGGCTCACCCATGGATTCCTACAAGTTTTCATGCATTGCCTGATAAACATGATATTAAGAAACTCTAGACTAATACTCTATAGTCTGTTTCACGAAACCTGCCCAAATTTTACGGCTATATAAACAATGCAAAAACAATATTTGTTTCGACAATGTTAAATTAAAGCAAAATTTAAGAATGAGCCTTCTTTTTATTTCGTGAAATTTGGTCAAATATTGATTTTATTACGAAAAATTGATTTGTCTATGGGAATTTAACATGGGGGAAAAAGTGGTAAGGAAGTGTGGGAGGAGTCAAAAAACAAAAAAAAATGGAAATTGACTCCGAAACCTGACTAGATAGCTTGGATATGATCTAACTAAGAAAACAAAAGTTAAATTTTAAAAATCGGTCCAGTATTTCTAAAATTCAAAAAAAATTCCTCATGTTAAATCCCCATAGACATCTTCACTCCGTGAAGATGTCTATGGGGATTTAACATGGGGAAATTGTTTTTGCGCAATAAAATCAATATTTGAAAAAATTTCATGAAATAAAAAGAAGGCTCATTCTTAAATATTCCTTTAATTTAATATTATCAAAATAAATACTGTTTTTGCATTGTTTATATAGCTGTAAAATTTGGGCAGCTTTCGTGAAACAGACAGTAGTATGTATACCTGCCAGCTTCCGTCGACATACACGGCGGTCCACGTGTCCTCGTACGTATCAGCATCCGTGTCATCCCCGGGCTCGTAGTCGTTCGGTTTGGAGATCCCTTCCACGATTACGCATTGTAGACCCGCCTCCCTGAAATAAACGACCAATTAAATGTGATACATGACTTGATATAAACAACCAATTAAATGTAATGATTCGCCGGCTAGCCACACCTCCCTGAAATAAGCGAGCAATATGTGTATCGTCGCGCACTGTGGACCCGCCTCCCTCCAATGAACGGTCAATGAAATGATTGACCGGCTAGACACGGCTGCTTATGGTAAACGGCCAATTAAATGTAATAAATGACCAATTAAATGTAATAGATGACGGGGTAGCACATCTGCCTGTCGTAAACGACCATATGAATGTAATAAATGACCGCATAGCCACGCCTCCCTGCAACAAACGGCCAATTAAATGTAATAAATGACAAATTAAATGTGATACATGACCGGCTAGCCAATAAACGGCCAATTAAATGTAATATGTGACCGTCTAGCAACGTCTCCCTGCAGTAAGCGACCAATCAGTGTTTCCTGGTCTCTTCCGGGTACAGAAGTGCGTCAAATCATTATTTATCACATGAAAACCTTGTTATAACGTTCTGTAACCCACTTCATAAATGTGATATGACACACGCGTAATAACAGCTGCAGCGAATTTGATTGGCTGGCCGCATCACCCTAATTACGTATTTGTATTATGCGCCAACGTGTCAGTGGAAGACGAGTTCTTAGTCACCTTCTTACAGTGACAGCTTCATAAATATTCATCTCCTATTTGTATGCGTTTTGTAGGGGATGATATTGTATTAATGATGTGTATCCTTCGACAGCTAGCAAATAATTTAAGTGGTCAGTGGAATAAGAGGACTGGACTTAGTTCATACCTACTCACCTGCATAGGATTGTATAAGCACCGGCATATGACAAGGACAGCTCCCCCAAGTGCTGCAAAAGTCCCTTCGGCGTTGCAATGTTTGGTGTCCGGATCCTGAACAATGGCTTGGACGCTTTCTGGAACGCCAGCCACACGACGATCGCCCGGGCGATCATCAGTTCGCGGTGACGGTGAAATCTGATTGGTTGTTGTAAGTAATCCACGAGCGCCGTGTACGACTGCAGGTGCGCAGAGGTAGTCTGAAAAGCACAATTTATTCAAACAGGTAGGCGAAGATTATCTTCCAATACTGCACGAGTGATTTCAAACACAATATTCAAGTTTTCTTTAGAAATAACGAAATTAACAAATATAGTGATTTATCCCGTCAACACAGTGCGTATGTGCCGTGAAACACGGTACCGTGAAACATTTCTGATATCCTGTCAATACGACCTAATCACCGCGTATGAATATATGCGGTGACTGGGATTACTTTTGTGCATTTTAAAGCCATTTGTAGGTCTTTACGGGATAAATAGAATAGTAGGTTAATGCCGTGAATGGGGAAAATATTTGGCGCGGCTCGGAAACGGGATGTGCTCGGCATAGCCTCGCCCATCCCGTTTCCTAAGCCTTGCCAGATATGTTTTCCCATTCACGGCACTAACCTACTATTCTCTATCTACACGGTTACATTCGACTCACCGTCCTGGCGTGGCTGTCCACGGCGTCGAAGGAGACCTGCGTGTACTGGGAACGGCCTGAACCCACATTGATATGCACTTGACCCGCCGACGACGCGATACTCGAGTTGATCGTGCGACTCCGCTCCTGTTTCATGAAGGCTATTGGCCGACCGGACGGTGTTACCGTGGGCCTGCAATATCGGCACTGTTTCTGAATACATAACGCTAATTACAACATTTTTCGCACGTTCTTAGATAGAAATTCGTACCACTGCATTAGTTGCAATGTAGATACATGTAGTAAGTAATACAGATATAACAATGTGTATGTGTGTGTGGTGGGGGGGGGGGGGTCCCAAACATTTGTCACAGTTCGTGAGGTTAACGTATAAGTAATAGTTAGATCATAAAATTGCAAGTGCATTTGATTTAAACGAGGCCGTAAGATGGGCCGAGTTTAAATCAAATGCACTTGCAATTGTATGATCTAACTGATTTGTATCATTTGCCAAATATGGAAAATTGACACATGCGGAATTCTATGTGGGCGCGGCTCATTAATGACAAGAGCCGTTTTTGATCGCTCGACCTGCCACGGAATTGACACGGTCCAATCAGAATTATAGTGCCAGGTGCGGGGAAGTCCCTTCACCTGCCATGTTTACGTCGTGAAGGCCGTTGCTATCGTCATATACGCGTTGTCTGGCACATTTCCTGTTGACATCATTCGGTCATTTCACTTCATGGAACAAAGTTCAAATGAGTGGTCATCATCTGTACCTTCATTGAGAGGAACAGCCGTGCAATAATTGCCGTGCGTGAAAGTGCCCAATTTAAAAATTCGTTCCCACGAATTAACAATTCGTTCCCTTAATATAACAATTCGTTCCCACGAAATAACAATTCGTTCCCACGGGAACGAATTGTTATATCGTGGGAAATAATTGTTAATTCGAGGGAACGAATTGTTAAATTGAGGGAACGAATTGTTATTTCGTGGGAACGAATTAATAAAATAAATCCAGGTCCCCTGCGGGGCACCGTAGTACTAGAGCAATCATTACCTAGAAAGCGGAAAATATGCAGCTAAATCATCGCTAGCATCGATCGCAATGTAAGCCATTGGATTTACAAAACAAAGTCGAAAGATACTAAGAGCATTGAAAGAACACGGCGACCTTTAAACTAAGCATTGCTTACACATGTTATTACATATAATATGACACATCCTGGCACCGGCGTAAGCAAAACTAAATTGAAATGTGAAAGTGGCGCACAAGTGATACAAGAAAGGTCTGATGTAAATAATTGTCGAAATGGGGGTCGTGTTCAACGACTACAAAGGATCTGCAACATATTATCACTGATGATGATGATGATGGACAGAATTCATACATCCAATGATGATTTTGATGTAACATTCGGTAAACGTCTGAATAGTATTCTGCCCTCCCAAGTCAAACTGCAGTATCTGTTAAACTGCAGTATCTGCACTATGATGCTATGCTGACCCTGTGCAATCATCCCCACCTGGGGATGATTGCACAGTGTCAGCATAGCATTGGGAGGGCAGTATTAGACTATAGAGTTTTCACCGGTCATGGCACAACTGTATTTATTTATATATATTACTTATGGCTGGCTCATACCCTATGGCACTCGGTGTTACATGTTCCATAGTTATAATGTCTAAAAGTACAAGCATGCGTGCAGCATCGTTATTTTTATTAACGCGTTCACGCCTTAATATACAACATTTCCATGCTATTTTGGCAATATTTTAATGAGAAAATTGCCAGTATGATTTATTTTTAGAATTGAACACTATTGGTAAATGCTGCAGATCCTGATGAGGAGGCTCGTTACACAAGTTCACTTTCTGGTCTGTACTGTTGAAATAAAAGGGTGAATATATCCTGTAGCTAATAGCATAAAGAACGACAGTAGAATTAATTAAAGCAGCTAATGAGGTATTAACGCCTTCATAAATAGCAGTGTTATGTAGTTAACGGTAGTGCTGTATTGCCTATTAATGTATCTATACATGTATGTATTTACTGACATATACAAATATTTATTAAAAGCAAGCGAATATGAAAGCGTATGGAGGGATATCTAAATTGTCTAATAAATGTAGGCACAAACGTAATTTATGCGTGCGAACTTGTTCATTATATGCAGCTAATGTTACCAATCACTGACCCGTTTCACTAAACTTCGTACAACTAAAATGTGTGCAAATTTAGGATATTCTGTGTAAATTTCAATTGATGGATTTACATTTATTGAGCATATACTACATATGCAGCATGTGCTCAATAAATGTAAATCCAATAATCTGACAATTGTTTACAAGAAAACATAATTAACGAAGTTTAGTGAAACGGCCCCCAGCTACGGAAGACGGCAATAATGAGTAAAATGTATTACTTAGCAGAAATATATGTTAGGTATGTGTACATTTAAGTGTAAACGGTTTGTTAGATACATTTCAACAATCAATAGTTACACTGTCCATAAATTCATAATGGAAAATCCCATTCAACGTAATGCGTTTATATACTTATCCCCAAGTACAATTACATTAGACCCACGTGACGTCGCGCCATGTTGTTTATTGGTTAAAGTTCGTCTGACTTCATTAATTTCCACAAGGTTGTCAATAACTGCACGATATTGACCGGCAACGTCGCTGCTCCAGGAATCGCGACAAAATGACGTAAAACCAGAGTAATCTTAATTTTACCGCCATATTTGGTTATTTACATTGTTGAAACTATCACAAAATGCCGTGTAAATATAAGTAATAAAACCACGGGCTGTTGCAAGAAAACGCAACAACCCATGGTCGTATTCCTTAATACGACTCTGTTTCAGGACCGTCGCGTGATTAACTTAATTATCATAATCACGATACGTGGATAATGAAACTGTAGGCACAATATACAAAATGATATTGAGCATTACGTATGTCTGATTTGAACAATTGTGTTGGTGGACAACTGAAAGGTGGCAATGGAAGAATAATCGTGTGATTTGTTCTGGTACGTGTGCAACTGAAAGAATCAGTGGAAGAAGGAGGGATTTGTTCTGGTACCTGTGCAACTGAAAGAATCAGTGGAAGAAGGAAGGGATTTGTTCTGGTACCTGTGCAACTGAAAGAATCAGTGGAAGAAGGAGGCCTCCTTCTTCCACTGATTAATTCAGTTGCACAGGTACCAGAACAAATCACACGATTATCTAATTATTTTGTTCTAATATACTATAAACGATACTGACATGCGATCAAAGGTTGATGCTCTGGTAAAAATTAAGGCAGGCGGTTGTCATGTGTACACACTCGTTTTAGCGGGGTATCTGCTAAATAACGTACTAGCTTGCTTGCCACGGAACCTTCAATTGCTATGCACTCGTTTGGAGGTGGGGTGTCTACTAAAGCTGGGTCATAAGAATACATATGTAGTATTATAACTCTGACCAAATAAGGCACTAACTTGCTTGTTAGGGCTGATATCCGCGATTGTGATCGCTTCCTTATTCCATACGCCGGACTGCGTACCACTGTCGAATTTCCCGGGGGCAGCATACTCCCATGTTCGTTGACGACTAATATAGGAATGAATGGCCTTTTTGTGGAATTTATCGGGGTATAAACTTGGAAAAGTCGCAGGAATACTGGACGAAGCGATGAAAAATTACAATTTTCGAAATAAATTCCAAAAAAAAAAAAGATTTTTATTTTTTTTATTTTTTTTTCTCTCGAAAATTGTAATTTTTTAAGGCCTCGTCCAGTATTCCCGCTACTTTTCCAAGTTTATATCCCCGATAAATTCCACAAAAAGGCCATTCATTCCTTATAATTCCAGCATTTGAAATAAATTCATCAAGAAAATGTGTTTATTTTCCGTTTTCTTAAGAATTATTTTAACTGCGCCTCACGGTTACGGAAAGTAGTTCGGCGTGGGAGTTTACTGGGATATAAATTTTGGACAGAGACTTGCTACGGGCCAATCAAATGTTAGGGAATTGTGTAAATATTTTTGTGCTGGAATTATAAGTGAATAAACGCCAATGGCATGAACAAAAGCTATTATAGCATTTTAACATTAATTCAAATGGCTGCACAATTAAATGGTAGGGTTTTTGTTGCATCATTTACTGTTGGAAGTAAGCATGTGTCAATGACTGTGAAAATGTAGTTCATGCAGGGGCGGCGGAAGCATCATTAAATGGTCCGGCGAGTCTAGTGGCTGACCCCGCTACCCACAAAAACGTGCATGTTGTTACCACTCAGTCGAAATGTCACGCCGTCATGCTGTCCGAACTATAGAGATTCGCCTCTACATTTGAGGGGCATTCCAGGAATATTGAGACTTTTGCAACAACTCAATGGCTCTTTGAAAACGAATCTGTCCGAGCAAACGTCTCAATATTTCTGGAGCGACCCAAGTTTACATTACATGTATTGAATTGTTATTTTCATGTATGAATCACTCTAATCAAAGTATGAAATTGTTTGCCCCTTGAGGGCCCTTAATTGGAAATAAAATATTGTATCTTGTATCTTGTACAAGTTCGTGATATTATCATAAGAACCTCAAGTGGAGAGGTTTCAGTGTACATAAGAGGGGCATTCCATAAATATTGAGAAGTTTTCTCTTAACAGACTTGTACTATATTCGATACAACCTTTGAATATACAGTGCTCTATACAACAGCCACCCGTGGGAGGACACAATGCTGGCTGTTATAGAGAGGTGGCTGTTGTATGAGTGTAAATATAGAGGCAATTTTTCATTTCAGATATAAACTATTATCAACTGTTATAAAGATGGGTTTGTTGTAGAGGTGGCCGTTCAGTGCGGTTCGATTGTATATGTGGCTGTGACTGAAGAAATGGAGTTTATGAGTTTTGCGACCAGTGTAGATCCAGATCAGCCTGTGCATCCGCACAGTCTGATCAGGATCTGCACTGTTCACCATTCCATCAATGAAAAACTCTCCACTGGTCGAAGAACCAATAAAACTCGTTTGCAGGCTACGTACATGAGTGTGTAATTTGATCATTGGTCACAAAGTTCATACATGTAAGCACATGCTCTCTAGTCACAGACATATATGAGTATGTTGAAGCAAAACGTCTCAACACTTGTGGACCGTCCCTCGTACGTACTATCGTGGTCGACGTCCGCCCAATCAAACTCGTTGTTTTCCTTCTCATCCTCATACCAGGGGATCGGTGGCCGAATGTCGTCCACACACAGCAGTGGCGGTTCTGGCGGGACGTAGCCCCTTATTGTCTGATGTACGTCAACCTAGATACGCACATGAGACAATATTTAAATTTTCCGTACATTTAGTCGAAAGTTGACGAAATGTTCAGAACAAATGCGGAATAATTCCGCATTTGAAGACTTCGCCAACTTTCGACATCATTTACACACAATATCGTAGTTTCTGTAAATAGTTTTCATGAAACATGATTTGCCTCATAGTACATGTATTATGTTTTATGTGTATTTAATGTTACTGTGCAAACGACTGATGGGGAGAAATCAAATATTGTTGGTCGTTTCACTAAACTTCGTACAACTAAAATGTTCGTAAGTGAAAATTTAGGATAGTCTGGAAATTTCATTTGATGGATTTGCATTTATTGAGCATGCAGCCTATGCTCAATAAATGTATATCCAGCAATTGTTTACAAGAAAACAGTGTTAATGTGATATTTACTGATCACAATGTTTGCACTTACAAAATTTTAGTCATACGAAGTTTAATGAAACGCCCCCTGTTTCATGTATGTGTTATACGAGATCTCAAACAAGTTTCCATGATATATATGAACGGAAGGAATGCATAATTGTATGTCTATGCACGTTTCGATGTGCATACAAATTGTTGCTCAGTTTCATAAATCGGATATCAAATAGAAATGTATGGCATGAGATTGTGTGTATTCAGTGTGTGATTATTTCCTTTCCTTGATGTTCTCGCACTTTTAATGTTAATACGTGTGTGTTCATAATCATAAGTATGTTTCCCATGGTTGTTTTGTGTATTTATATCCGAATAAACATGAATTGTTTGCGAGTGAATGTATTTCATTATTTATATCCGAATAAACATGAATTGTTTTTGCGAGTGAATGTATTTCATTATTTATATTCGAATAAACATGAATTGTTTTTGCGAGTAAATTAATGTATTTCATTACTTTAATACCGGTACGGATTCTTACCACAACCTCTTGTCGACTTCCAATGCTCCCCATATTGAAGCTGTAATAAAAAGAGCAAATTGAAATTCTTGTGCTTTATCTGTGCATTGCTGTTTACAATTACATGACTTTCTAAATAGTAAAGTGAAAAATGTAATTATGTCAATTACCGACTATGGAAACGTACCTTCAGTGGTTCCAAGCTCAACACACTTCAGAACGCGGCCAATACAATACACGCCGTATCAGTACAACGGATACATGTATATGCATTATATTATATAATTTATGTACCAGGGGGTCGTTTCACTAAACTTCGTACGACTAAAATGTTCGTAAGTGCAAAATTATGATAGTTTATAAATATCACATTTAATTTAACAATGTGTTCTTGTAAACAATTATTGGATTTCCATTTATTGAGCATAGGCTTCAGCCTATGCTCAATAAATGTAAATCCACCAATTTAAATATCCAGACTATTCTAAATGTTCGCTTACGAACATTTTAGTCGTACGAAGTTTAGTGAAACGGCCCCCTGATGTATGATTTAATACATAATATATTACATAATATATTTGTAGTTTGTGAGTGTAACTGGTATAGAGAATTGTAGGTTAGTGCCGTGAATGGGAAAAAATATCTGGCAAGGCTCAGGAAACGGGATGGGCGAGGCTCTGCCGAGCACATCCCGTTTCCGTGCCGCGCCAGATATTTTTCCCATTCACGACACTAACCTACTATTCTATTTATCCCGTCAACATTACAAATAGCTTTCAAATGCAAAAAAAATAACCCCAGCAACCGCACATATTCATACGGAGTGAGTAGGTCGTATTGACAGGATATCAAAAATGTTTCACGGCACCGTGTTTCACGGCACATCGCACCGTGTTGACGGGATAAAAATGTTGAATTGACCAGTGTATGCACCGAACAGTGTGTATTCACGGATTGACACTTGCAGATCCAGAGCTAGATCTGCCAAAATATTGATTCTGGGAATACTATGTATTTTTAGGACACAGTCCAAATTGACAAAAGCTCCATTCCCCACCCCCACACACAGCTCCATTTTAGAATAGCATAATTGAATTAATGTATATGTTACCACAAACAATGGTGACTCCCGAAAGCCACTGTAATTGAACGGGACGGTGGAAGAAAGGGGCAAAGTCCCCAAGGGGCTTAGCCACCTTCTTCCACGGACCCAGTTGATTGCAAAATAAATCACGTTGGAATGAATGTTAAATATTGGCGTTCCTATAAAACTGACACTTACCTATATAGTCTGACAGCTAACTAAGCCATCTCTCGCAATATTCCTTAGAATTCAGTTAATATCGTGTGTTCCTATCGTGTGCACAATGGTCGCCATTTTTATATATTTGTGTATATATCGGCAGGTTATTTTTGTTTATTCAACTTGTGATTTAATCCTGACAACTAAAGTGTCTATAAACAGTGGCATTGTTTTTACTCACTGGCATTGAATGGGAGTCGAAATTCTACACTTACTTTCCAATCAAGATAATATTACATGCCCCACCTATACTATAGAGCCATGGTATGTGCACAGCTTAGTGTACCATTAATGAATTCTATATAGTGTTATTACTGCTGCTGTGATTGAACACTGGCTTGCATTGTGTTTATTTATCACTGTGCGGCTCTGTGGAATTGGCAGTCAGTGCAACTGTGCATTTGGCGATAATATTTAAACGTTTCGTATGGGCTGGCTTCGGTTTTCAGCAAATTACATAGAAAGTTCACATACATTTCAAATATAATGCGAGTATGGTATTACCCGACAATGATTTCGAAAAATGTTGTATTTTACATACATGACGCAGACAGTTTACATAAATGAAAAAAAGCTCACGCGGACGTCAATTGCGCATCAGCTTTGAAATTTATGTATACTTTCGACGTCATTTACGAAAAATATGGATGATTTTCAAAATCGGCAAAATACGGCGATGCGATAGGCGAGTTAATTCCAGAGTCGGACCCATAATACTGCACATTGTCGATCAATGGTGCGGTACGTTGCCACAGTGGGATTAACCACAAACAAATTTAGGCTCATTGGTACGGAGCCCCGCAGGTGACACTGATTTTTTTTTATTAATTCGTTCCCACGAAATAACAATTCGTTCACTCAATTTAATAATTCGTTCCCTTGATTTAACAATTTGTTCCCACGAAATGACCATTCGTTCCCTTAATTAAACAATTCGTTCCCACGAAATAACAATTCGTTCCCAATTGTTAATTCGAGGGAACGAATTGTTATATCGTGGGAACGAATTGTTATTTCGTGGGAACGAATTGTTAAATTGAGGGAACGAATTGTTATTTCGTGGAAACGAATTAATAAAAAAAAAGAGTTCTACGTCTCCGTACATTAGCGCATGGATCCTAGTAGATCCTATCTTTCACCTCCCATGTTACAGGTGTCATATACATGTAATTGTTTTCTTTTGAAACGCATATCCATAAAATACGTATGAATGGCGAATATTCATTACACTGATCCTAAGCTCATTAAGCTCGCTTTTTTAATGACCAGTTATATATCGCATAGGTGAATCCGGGATTTAGGTCGAGAGTGGGCGTGGATTCTCAATTATAAACGAGACGTACACGATCGTCAACTTTCCTAAAATACATTTGTTCTAATTTATCATCAAAAGTATAATGTTACCACTTAGTCGTCTGAACTGTCTTGAACGACGGTTCAATTGAGTGGTAACAAGATACACTTTGGATGAGAAATAATCAAAAATATTCAGATCTTTCCAAGGAAAAGTGGGCTAAAATATAAATTGCGCCATATTGCTGACATTACGCCTTGTATATATCTGCGCCTGGGGCCCGTTTAACTAAACTTCGTGCGACTAAAATGCAAATTTAGGATCTTCCGTAAATTTCAATTGATGGATTTACATTTATTGAGCATAGGCTGCATATGCAGCCTATGCTCAATAAATGTAAATCCAATAATTGTTTACAAAAAAACATTGTTAATGTGCAGTTTACAGACTATAATAAATTTGTACTTACGAACATTTTAGTGGTACGAAGTTTAGTGAAACGGCCCCCTGTGGTTCTATGAATATGTAGACTTTAATAAGTCGAACGCAGAGCTAATTATTATACAGAAAATATATCATTATGGGCACAGCTGAAAATTTAAAATGTAGGAAGTACAAAATGGCCTATTAAAAACGGTTACAACACCCATCCATTTATATAGACAATACATCGTATGTATTCCAAAATATGTTGGTGGGTACTAGCAACTGTTTTGAATGGGTCATTTTCTGTGTCCCAAGTACGAGTTTTTCACCTGTGATTATCGACTACAGGACAATATAATTATATCCAATGACTGTGAAAGTCGTCTTCAGGTTGTCTCGCCAGTCACATGTGGAAGACTCGGATGGCCCATTCGAATGGGCAATTTACTGGGGCCTGGGTCCGAATCTTCCACCTGTGCCGAAAGCAACGCGGTCTGATCATAGTCGTACATACCACAGGTACAAGACTCGGAGCTATGACCGAAACATTGCACACTAAACTATTAGCGTGCAGTACAATACGAAAGTTTACACATAGTATAGAGTACGAAGGCAAGTCAGTGAGGGAATTTGAATTTGACAGTGTCCTTATTTTTGTGACATTTATATGTCCCAGGGGCCCGTTTCACTAAGCTACTTACGACTAAAATGTTCGAAAGTGCAACATTATGATAGTCTGTAAATTTCACATTAACAATGTTTTCTTGTAAACAATTATTGGATTTATATTTATTGAGCATAGGCTGCATATGCAGCCTATGCTCAATAAATGTAAATCCATCAATTGCAATTTACAGACGATCCTAAATTTACACTAACGAACATTTTAGTCGTACGAAGTTTAGTGAAACGCACCCCTGAACTGCACCTGTGTTATTTATGACCGTGCGATTGTAAGTGGATTGGGATCTACATCGGGGGCCGTTTCATTAAACTTCGTACTACTAAAATGTTCGTAACTGCACATTTAGGATCGTCTGGAAATTTCATTTGATGGATTTACATTTACTGAGCATAGGCTCAATAAATGCAAATTCATTAATTGTTTACAAGAAAACAGTGTTAATGTGCAATTTACAGACTATTATAATTTGCACTTACGAAAGGTGTAGTCGTACGACGTCGCCCAAGTAGATCAGGCTGTATGTTTGCTCTGGTATACCGGGTTCTACACTAATAAGAAATGCTTTAGGAATACGGGCCCTGTAGCCGATTTCATTGCAAAGTATACTTATCTAGCAAAGTATACTTTGAGGGAGTAATCATTTATTTTTTTCAAAATGCATCATTTCATATAGAACCAACCACTGCATACATTTGATGATTCAAAGCAAAATATGCAGAATTATTATGCTGAATTTATTACATTATTACAGCCAAAATGGCTGTGATAATATAATAAATTCAGTAGGCCTGCAATACAAATTAATAAACCTATCCTAAAATTGAAAATTTCTCCATCAAAGTATACTTTGCTAGATAAGTATACCAGGCCCGTACGCAGTAATTAATTTAGGGGGGTGCGTTATCGACGGCGCGAAGGGCTAAACATTTTTTTTTTTGCAAATTCACGGACAGACCTCGGCAGATTAACCAATTCACCCATAAATAACTGGAATGGATTTTGATTATGTTAATTTTGCAACCCATTCCAATAATCTCAAATGATTTTCAGACCAGTCCATTTATGAACATGAGGTGTTTTTGTTCTCAAAATTATGAAAATTACTTGCAAAAAGTGCAGATCCTGATGAGACGGCTCGTCACGAGCCGGCTCATCTGGATCTACACTTTTTGCCAATACCACTATACAGGCATGTGGTGTTGAACGGGTTAAGGGGGTGCGTACGCACCCGTCGCACCCCCTCTGCGGGACTGTATACGTTGCCTTGTTGGTGAAATAGGCTACAGGTCGATGATAATATTGATGCAAGCAGGAAAGTCGTTTTATGATTTCTGGTCTATGTGCCCACTGTTGTCGTGGTAAGCATATCGAGTGACATAAGTACATGTACACCTACCAGTGCCAATATTTGGGTTATTCAATGCGTAAAGCTTCCAATGGTAAGTGTGCCGCAATCTGACAAATCCGGGCTTATGCCGTTAGTCCTGTAGCCTATTTCACCAACATTGCAAAGTATACTTTTCTAACATAAGTACACTTTGCAATGTTGGTGACATCGGCTACAGGTCGATGATTTAGGGTACTGCAATAAGTCAAGTTGTGTCTCTGTCATGATCAACTTATGCAGTCATGCAGTGGGGTCAGCGTGTAAGTGCACACACGAACGAACACGACATGTTGGTTCCAACCTGTCGTGTTCGTTCGTGTGTGCACTTACACACTGGCCCCACTGTACATGATAGCTTTGACTGACACTCACTCGTGCAGTCTCACGCTATTTCAAGTTAACATTGTTCGCCAATGCATTCGTGGATGGTTCCTTGGATGTATATGGCGAACAATGTATATTATATTCTAATAAAATATCATTCCGGAAGCCATATATATCTCATACCCTTACTATTTGGTGTATTCTAACCTGACAATGATATCGCATCCCAAGGACACATGTGTGTCATGGCTTAACCAATAGAAATGCGGGGTCAAATAACAGCCAATTAAAACTCCTGTTTCATTATTTCTAAATCGGTGTCGATACAGTTTGCGATCCAAGATGTCCGACCAAGCAAGTCCGATCGACACAGAACCCATCACTCTAACACGGTTTGTGTTAGAACAGCAGAGGAAATTTCCTCATGCTACCGGTGATTTTACGTCGCTTATAAATTCTTTACAGACCGGCGTGAAAGCGGTGTCTTCAGCTGTCAGGAAAGCTGGAATTCATAAACTGTAAGTAGCAACGTTGCACGCCACAGCTCGCGGCCAAAATTTGGGTCAGTTTGTTGCCATTTAGAGAGGTCATTCGCGTTGTATTTTAACTGGGACAGACAACTTGTCATGCTATACGTGTTTGCATTTTTCAGACTGCACATCTTACGAAATACATTGCTCTGTTTAAAATTGTCGGTGAAATTTGACTGACTCGCCCATTGGATCCTATCGTACGGTATGGTACGGGTGCATGCCCCCCCCCCCACCCCCACCCCCCCCCCCCCCCCACCCCCCACTCCCGGTAAAGATTTTGAAATCTCTAATTACATTACATGTTTACTGTTGATCGTGATGTAGTGATATAGTGCAACATGTTGCCTATAAAGCGGAAAACATACAGCTATGCAGGGCCTGAAAATAGCAGCTTTTACCAGTAGGTCCAGGACCTAACATGGAAAAAAAGTGAAAGGTCCAAGGAATGTTTTGGAAGGTCCGAGAGAATAATCGCTAGAAAAATGGTAGAAATATGTGTCTGTTTCACGCGAAATGTGTTTCACGCGAATTGACTTGTCACACCGTAAATCCTCGACTGTCACCATAAATTATCTTAAGACGATAATCAGCATCGCCACTGAATGATGATCGCAATTTAAATTTTATCACAGGTCCGGCTCACTTGTTGCTTGTAAAATACAACTTTAGGTCCGACATTAAAACTTGCAGGTCTAGGACCTCGGACTAGTGCTATTTTCAGGCCCTGCTAGGTTTCACCATGTTCATTGGCAATTAGTTCCGATCTGTAACTGTACAAAACACAAATATCCTACTCTTAATAGCAATTTGACATGCCTTATCAGGCTTGCGGTAAACCCTAATGTAGGCCAACTCTGTTTCAACTACGTTATCTCTTGATCGACAGATGTCACTGATGCTGCAATCCACATTGGTATTAAATGTTTCATGCTTAAGATACTGCACTAACACATTTTCGTCTTTTATATGCAATAGCTCTAATTAGAACTGAGTGGCATTTTGTCAGGAAACAGATGCGTATTTCAACTTGAAACATTTTACGCCAGCGTGGAGTGCAGCACCAGCGATGTAAGCCAACTTTGTTTCAGCTACGGCATCTCTGGATCGACAAATGTCACCGGTGATGAGGTCAAGAAGTTGGATGTGTTGTCGAACGACCTGTTCATCAATATGTTCAAGTCCTCCTATATCACCTGTGCCATGGTTTCGGAGGAGAATGAGGAATGCATCATAGTCGAACCTGAGAGGAGGGTAATATACCAGGGCTCCAGATAAGGCATTAGTAATTGAGTATTTTCATTCCATCATTTCTGAAGCAATTGGGCTTTTCAAAATTTTAATTGGGTAAAATAAAATCACACAACTGTTTACACATCAATAGACAGCAATTATTGAATAGTTTGCTTCGAAATGAAAACATGTCTTGGCATTCAATTAGAATTGTTACCACAAAATTGTTATTGCTTTTGATACTCGCTACTTCTGATTTCAATTGGGGTTTTGGCAATTTTAATTGGGCAGAGGCCTTGATAAGCTGCGTATTTGCGTAAATACGCAATCAAAAAATCTGAAAACCTAATTAAAATTGAAAGCCATGCGTACCAAAACCCAATTAAAACATCGAGTAATCAATTGGCTTGAAAATATATGCGTACTGATAATTTTACAAGGACAGTTTTCAATAAAATTATTGAAAAATGCCAAAGACGTAGATGGGAAAATCAGCCACAAAATCACCGCTACCCTATCTGTCGTATTTGGTTACAATAAGCGTCTATATCGATGATACAACTATACATATAATAAGTGTCTATGGATGTTTTATAAATAGGATACGCACAGTCACTGTTTTTTATCAGATTACACGGTGACGGTATTGGTGAAAAGCACTTCATATGAATTTCCGATCAGTTGATTACGATTGATAATGGCGATTCCTTTTTTAGCTCACCTGAGCGAAGCTCATGTGAGCTATTGTTACCGCAATGTGTCCGTCGTCCGTCGTCGTCCGTGAACATTTTCAAACGTCTTCTCCTCGGTAACCATTGGGCCTATAGTCACCAAACTTCATGGCCATGGTCCTTATGTAGGGGGATTGCAAAATTGTTAAAATGACGTCATTACGTAATACAAGATGGCCGCCGTCTAAAAATAGCACAAATTCTTAAAAGATCTTCTTCTCAAGAACCGCCAACCGGATTTCGACAAAACTTGGTAGGAATGATCGATGTACAATGCTCTTTCAAAGTTGTTAAAATGGTGACCCCGGGGTCAAAAATAGGCGTGGCCCGTGGGGTCAAATTGGGGTCAAATTTTATGTCATATATCAAATTGAGGGTATCAATGAGGCGATCACTCTGGTGCATTTTTTGTTGAAATCGGATGGTTATGTCATCCAAGATGGCCGCCGAAAGGTCAAAAGGTTGTTCTTTTATTAGAGATTTCAAAATTCTTCTTCACATGAACCGCTTGGCCCATGGTGGCCAAACTTAAAAGTTATGGTCCATGGGTGAAGCCTTTTCAGATTTGTTAAAATGGAGGTCATTGCTAATCCAAGATGGCCGCCGTCTAAAAATAGCATAAATTCTTAAAAAATCTTCTTCTCATGAACCGCTAGCCGGATTTCGACGAAACTTGCTAGGAATGATCGATGTACAATGCTCTTTCAAAGTTGTTAAAATGGTGACCCCGGGGTCAAAAATGGGCGTGGCCCGTGGGGTCAAATTTTATTTTTAACCGAATATGGTCATATTACATATCAAATCGAAGGTATCAATGAGGCGATCACTCTGGTGCATTTTTTGTTGAAATCGGATGGTTATGTCGTCCAAGATGGCCGCCGAAGGTCAAAAGTTTGTTCTTTTATTAGAGATTTCAAAATTCTTCTTCACATGAACCGCTTGGCCCATGGTAGCCAAACTTAAAAGTTATGGTCCCTGGGTGAAGCCTTTTCAGATTTGTTAAAATGGAGGTCATCGCTAATCCAAGATGGCCGCCGTCTAAAAATAGCATAAATTCTTAAAAAATCTTCTTATGAACCGCTAGCCGGATTTCGACGAAACTTGCTAGGAATGATCAATGTACAATGCTCTTTGAAATTTGTTAAAATGGTGACCCCGGGGTCAAAAATGGGCGTGGCCCGTGGGGTCAAATTGGGGTCCAATTTTATTTCTGACCGAATATGGTCATATTATATATCAAATCGAAGGTATAAAGGAGGCGATCACTCTGGTACATTTTTTGTCGAAATCGGATTGTTATGTCATCCAAGATGGCCGCCGAAATGTCAAACGGTCGTTCTTTTATTAGAGATTTCAAAATTCTTCTTCACATGAACTGTTTGGCCCATGGTAGCCAGACTTAAAAGTTATGGTCCATGGGTGAAGCCTTTTCAGATTTGTTAAAATGGAGGTCATCGCTAATCCAAGATGGCCGCCGTCTAAAAATAGCATAAATTCTTAAAAAATCTTCTTCTCATGAACTGCTAGCCGGATTTTGACGAAACTTGGTAGGAATGATCGCTGTACAATGCTCTTTCAAAGTTGTTAAAATGGTGACCCCGGTGTCAAAAATGGGTGTGGCCCTGTGGGGTCAAATTAGGGTCAAACACATGAACTCACATTCTCCTCTGGTGTTCATGGAGTCAGGTGAGCGAATTAGGGCCATCATGGCCCTCTTGTTTAATTCGCCATTTAATACGCACATTGTTCGCAGGTGTAATTGCTTTGAGATGTGAAAAAAATAAGGATATTGCCGACTCGACCCTGGTCCGAAACGTTTGTGATGCGAAACGTCCGAGTTCGTGCAAATAGACTAAGTTTTTTTTCATTCGGATATATTTCGGATGTTATTGTTTAAGATTTGACAGACCGCGGTAAATATGTCTTCAACAAAACGTGGAGAAAAAAGACGCAGCAAAGGCCCCAATTAAACATAATTTCTAATTAGTTTTAACTAACAGTTAAACGATGTCACATGTACGTATTAAATGTTTTGTGTAGCCATGTTTATTGCACATTTTAATACCAGAATTGGAAAATACCCTATTGAATTTTACACAATGGGGTAACGGTTGTAAGGTACCCAATTGATAATTGAAAATACCCAATTGAAAAAAATATCATGGAGTAAAAATACTCAATCAATAAATCCTTATCTAGAGCCCTGATTGGGTATTTCAGCAAATACACAGCTTATCTGCAGCTCTGTGTAAGTTGCTGCGACCAGAGAAATTGGCCCATTGAGGCTTATGGGGTTTGTGACCAGAGTAGATCTAGATCAGTCTGTGCCTCCACACAGTGTGATCAGGATCTGCACTGTTCACTATTCCATCAATGAAACACCTGTCATGGTTCTAAAAAGCAATATAGATCGTTATCGGGCTACAGGAGTGTGCTATTTGATCATGAGCTACTCTGATCACATATCCCACTAGCCCCATTTATCCAGTCACAGCCACATATATTTGGCCAATAGCTGGACAATTCTAATGAAATGCTAAGATGCGTTTTCATGGAAAAATAAGAAAAATATGCTATAGTTGTGATCTGTTTATTGTTTTCTGCAGCATGATAAAGGAACCACAATTGTTTCATTGCTTTTTGATACTCACTACTTCTGATTTCAATTGGGTTTTTGCCAATTGTAATTGGGTATTTAAGCAAATACGCAGCTTATCTGGAGCTCTGATATATATTTGTTCTATTTCAGGGGAAGTACATCATAGTGTTTGACCCGCTTGATGGATCATCAAATATTGATTGCCTCGTCTCGATTGGTTCAATATTCGGCATCTATAAAAAGGTAACCACATGCAATGATGCAAAGTATGATTACATTCGTTATATTGCATCTGATTTACATGTAATTACTTCATTCAATTCTGAAGCTACATGTTTCTGTTGATGTAAACTTGAAGGTCATACCGTGCATGTACTGTATAGAGGATCTTACATGATCATGTTACTCGAATGTATTTTGATATGTTAATTTTGCAACCAATCCAACCGTAACAAAATGCTTTTCAGACTATTCCATTTATGAAAATGGGATGTTTTTGTTCTCAAATATATTACTTGCAAAAAGTGTAGATCCAGATGAGCCGTCACGAGCCGGCTCATCTGGATCTACACTGTTTGCCAATACCACTATACAGGTCTGTATTGTTGAAATGGTTTATATTTAATACTGTACGTTGTTTTACAAAGTGAAAGCTCATTTTGTGCAATAAAATGGGTTAACAGGTTTTGGTTTTCAATAGTCTCTGACAATTATACCCCAGACGTATGAAGTATGCTAAGGGGAATATAGTTTTCACCGTCTGTCCATAACACAAAAACTTAACATTTAAAAGTTTTTCTTTTGTTTGTCTGAACGGCGGCTGGGGGTATCCGTGAGCCTATGTTCACTTGTTATACCCCCCGTCAGGTTGTCCGTCCGTCCGTCACTAAACTTAACATCAGAGAAATATTGTTATAACTTCTATTTCCTTCATCTAAAATGCTTAATATTTCACACATGCATTCCTGTAAGGCTCTACTACCATGCTGTGTCAAATCCACAACCGTCCAACCCCCGCTGATCCCAAGGTCAAGGTCAAATACTTAGTCTCTTTACAAAACTTAACATCAGAGAAATATTATTATAACTTCTGTTTCCTTCATCTAAAATGCTTAATATTTCATACATGCATTCCTGTAAGGCTCTACTACCATGCTGTGCCAAATCCATGACCGTCTAACCCCCGCTGATCCCAAGGTCAAGGTTAAATACTTAGTCTGTTTACAAAACTTAACATCAGAGAAATAAGTTATAACTGCTATTTCCTTCATTGAAAATAAATTCTTAATATTTCACTTGTGCATTCCTCTAAGGTTGTACTATCATGCTGTAACAAACATACGACCGTCCAACCCGGCTGATCCCAAGGTCAAGGTGACATACTTGGTCTCTTTACAAAACTTAACATCAGAGAAATATGTTCTAACTTCTATTTCTTTCATCGAAAATTCTTAATATTTCATGCATGCATTCCTCTAAGGCTCTACTATCATGCTGTGACAAATCCCCGCTGATCTCGAGGTCAAGGTCACATACTTTACAAAACTTAACATGAGAGAAATTGGTTATAACTTCTATTTCCTTCCTCGGATCTGTTTCACATTTCACACAACCATTGCTCCAATGGACCTTTACCACCGTGTGACAAATTCACGTTCGTGCCCAGAGTCAAGGTCACAATCCCACACACTTTGATTTTTTTTATGGGCCCACGCGGGGGGTATTCCGTAAGCCTCGCTTACTGACCAATCTAGTTGAAATATATTTATACCCCCCGCAATGAGTTGTGGGGGGTGGTATACTGGAGTCGGGTTGTCCGTCTGTCCATCCGTCAGTCACTAAACTTAATATCAGAGAAAAATATTGTTATAACTTCTATTTCCTTCATCTGAAACGCTTAATATTTCACACATCCATGACCGTCCAACCCCCACTGATCCCAAGATCAAATACTTAGTCTCTTTACAAAAGTTAACATGATCAGAGAAATATGTTATAACTTCTATTTCTTTCATCGAAAATTCTTAATAGTTCATGCATGCATTCCTCTAAGGCTCTACTATCATGCTGTGACAAATCCCCGCTGATTTCAAGCTCAATGTCACATATTTAGTCTCTTTACAAAACTTAGCATCAGAGAAATCGGTTATAACTTCTATTTCCTTGCTCAGGTCTGCTTCACATTTCACACGTGCATTGCTCCAATGGACCTCTACCACCCTGTGACAAATTCACATTTGTGCCGCCCCCGTTAAGCCTAGAGTCAAGGTCACAAGCCCAGACACTTGCACATTTTTTACATATTTAGGGATACCTCGGCCCGGGGGTATTCCGTAAGCCTTGCTTACTGACCAATCTTGTTTATGCTGAAAATTCCACAAAGCAAATCCAAGGATCAAAATGCCCCAACAGGTCGCTATTGAACATCATGCTTCTGTGTTTGTGCCAGGATGACGGGCCGGACGACGTGAGTGTGAAGGACTGTCTACAGCCCGGGCGTAAGCTGGTGGCAGCTGGGTACGCCTTGTACGGTAGTGCCTGTATGATTGTCCTCTCCAGCGGCAGTGGCGTCAACGGGTTCATGCTTGATCCTGTAAGTATAGCACTACAACAACAGATTTGTGACTGGTCAAATGCCTCGGCAGGCGAGACACCGCTTCAGTGGCGGAATTCTTCGCATTTAAAATAAAAATAATTCTCGTAGTTATGCACAAAATTATAAAAACCTGGTTTTGACAGCACATGAGAATCGTCTCCACTGGAGACGATTCTCATGTGCTGTCAAAACCAGGTTTATGTTGTTGCCATTGACTCATTAGAAATGAGTGACATAGACATTAGTTATGTTCTGATTAACGAATAATCACAGAATTGTTGATTAATATCGCATGATCGATCATCGACTAATGATTTTCTATCATCGATTCAATTATCTTTTTTCGATGAACACGGCAAGAATGCTGGAATTTGTGAAATTATTTTAAAATGTATCATATTTTTGTCGAGCCCGCTTGCGGAAAGCGAGACATAGTGATCACAAGGACGTCCATGCGTTTGTCTGTCCGAAATCTGTGTTAAAGTTTTTAAATATCTTGTATCCCTGCAGTCCAAAGTCACATTGACTTGAAACTTTGTATGCTTATTAGGCATCATCCATATATTCATGCTGTATCCCACTCGTGCGGCCCCTGTACCCAAGGTCAAGGTCAAATGACTTAGAAGTTTGTGTTAAAGTTTTTGTCAAATTTGCGTTAAGCTTTTCACATACCTACCTGTTGCTACATTATATATATATCTTACACTGAGATCACCAGATGCCTCAATGGGCTCGACATGCAGGCCGCGGCCATCTGATTGCAGTTGCATATGCAAATCCTTACAATTAGTGTGTCTTTTCAATGTACTGGGCAATTTGGCGACTAATTATAAAATCTTAGACGCTAGAGTTGAGCCAGCTCAGAATTATGAACGAGCATTAATAACCGCATTATCGTATAATCAGCATCAGTAACTACTGTTTATAAAAATGAGATTTGATTGGCCAAGATCGGTTGCATTGTGCAATCAAACTTTTTGCGTTAAAGTTTTCGGGAACCCATCATCTCTGCAACGGTAAGTCGGATTAACTTCATATACTTCCTTATCATCATCCATATTTTCATTCCATACCACACCCATGCGAACTTCACGTCCAAGGTCAAGGTCAAATTACTTACACATTTGTGTTAAAGAGTTTTAAATATTTGCGTTACGTGTTTTATTAGTCGGTCCATGTAGCGGCCAGGGGTATCGCGAACTGCTGCTCGCTTTCTCTAGTTAATAGTAATCTCTGTTCTTATGAGCACACCTGATGATCCGAATCTACACCGTGTACCATTTCTCAGTGAAACACCATCTTATACATTTAGATGACTATATACACATTACATATGTGTACCAACAATATTTTACAGTGGAATCTCTCTAAACCGGACACCCTGGGAGGTCCCCAGGGTGTCCGGTTTAGAGAGGTATCACTGTTGATCAGATCTAGGACTATGCCAAGGTATGCGGCTGTGCTTTGCGAACTTGAACAGTCATTATCACCAAAAATATACACCAATGGAACCCATACAATTTAAGGATACACAGACTGTCTGGGTCTCCGGTTTATAGAGGTTCTACTGTAAGTCTATTAAAATTAGTTGCGAAGGTAACTTGCAATCTACCCCCGTACGAGTAGATTGCAAGAGTTACCGTTCGCAACTATATTAAAATTTGACCACTTAACATTTGTTTCAGAAAAGAAATTTACTCCCGGAGAGCTTTAGCTGCTCCGCTGTTGGCTGTATTGCCAGAATTTAATTGTATCTTTCAGGCTATAGGAGAGTTTATCCTGACAGCTCGAGACATGAAGATAAAGCCACGTGGTGCTATCTACTCATTAAACGAGGGCTACGAAGCAACTTGGGATGCAGCGACAACAGAATATGTCAAGAGTAAAAAGTTTCCAAAGGTAAGGAAGTTACAGCACCTTCATTATGATATCGTCATATTTTGACAGTACTGATTTCAAGAAATTACAATAGTTTCCATAAATTACATCAAAAGTTGACGAAAACAATTTCCTTATGTGCTCGGAAACATATTTCAATGTTTTGACATCATACAGTACTGCTTGCGCTAATCTTGTCAATATTGTCAATTTATATTTATTGAGCAGCCTATGTTCAATAAATGTAAATCCACCAATTGAACTGTCCAGACTATCCTACATTTGCAGTTTCAAACATTTTAGTTGTACAAAGTTTTATAGTGAAATGGCCCCCAGTTTTCCATTTTGGTGTGTACATTACAATGGTTGCATTATGATTAGTTTGTTGCTCCCACTTGTGAATGGTTCAACAATATGATCACACAGGCGTTAGTGTGTCCATTCAGAATCTTACTTATTTTTTGTTAAATTACTTTATCTGTTCAAGCATCAGTATGATTGGAATAATACTCCATATGCCTGTTTGTCATCATCCATATTTTCATTCTGTAGCGAGGGGTGGGAATTTTCCAGGATATATTCTGAAATCAGCATTTGAGGTTCCAGATAATTGCAACACTGATTCCGGTTGATAAAAAGGACTTACCCGGTACAACGTCTGTGACAAGTAGTGATCCTAATGATCATACGAGACGCACCATGTGAGTTTGTAGAACATGAAAAATATTTACAAAATTTATGATAAATTCTGCATTTGCTCTGAAAATTGTGTCATCTTTCAATGTCATTCACAACAAATATCACAGATTCTGTCAATATATTTCATTAAAAATCACACAAAATCGTTCAAAATCACATGGCATATCTCATTCGTAGCTGTGACTGGAGAAATGGGGCTTATGGAACTTGTGACCAATGTAGCTCCTGATCAGATAGCACACTCCTGTAGCCTGATAACAATCTATATTCCTTGTTAGAAGCATGACAGGTGTTTCATTGATGGAATGGCAAACAGTACATATTCTGATCAGACTGGATGCAGAGGCTGACTTGGATCTACACTAGTAACAAAACCCATAAGCCCCATTCCCCCAGTCACAGCTACATGTGTTATTAACATGGTTATTTAATTGGTGATGCATAAACAATGTTCAATTAATGGAATGGCATTGCTAAGGATTTAACAGTCTGTTAAGCTAACAGAAGCTTTGAGCAACCGGGCCCAGTATAGGAATGTATAGGTATATAGGAATGTGCGAGAAGATCAAGATCTAGACTGACCAGAAATGCCTCATTTAAATATGTTTCCTCTAATCATGTTCCACTTTACATCTGTTATTAGACTGGCAAACCTTACGGAGCTCGGTACATCGGGTCTATGGTTGCTGACGTGCACAGGACCATACTGTATGGAGGAATCTTTATGTACCCGGCAACGAAAGCATCGCCAAAAGGAAAAGTAAGTTATCAGAGTGGTTATAGGGAGCCATTTTGGTACCTTAGCAATGAGTTCATTCTTTGCGTATTCATATCTTAACCCTTACACCGGTATCTTAATTCTTTTGTCGTCTCGTGTTTAGTTTCTATTTTCCATTTTTATCATCAAAAACATGCATTGACAGAACTTTAGAATAATTTACAACATGGTTTGAAAGCACTTCAGAATCATTTCCAATTCTAAAGTGCTGTCAAAGCATGTTTTTGATGATAAAAATGGAAAATGAGAACATGGTTTGACATGCACTTCAGAATTCTGAAGTGCTGTCAAGCCATGTTCTCATTTTCCATTTGTATCATCAAAAACATGCTTTGAAAGCAGTTTAGAATAATTTACAACATGGTTTGACAGTACTTTAGAATCATTTCCATTGGAACTAAGACCTGACATAAAAGCAACAGCAGACGACAATTGCTGTTTGTAGCGGTCTAAGGGTTAACAGTGAATCTTAATGAGATTCATTGTTGGTGACGAGTGATTTAAGAGTGCCTGGCACCAGATTAGGACAATGTATTTCAGTGCTGACATTATGTTCTTGTTTGTAATTTTAGAGTTGAATGTACAATATAGAGGAACTATAAGATAGCAATCTTTACATTGCTTGTATACCGAAAAATTATGTAAATTAGTATTTAATAAAATATGTTTAATATACCAATTCCTCGCATACTGGTGCATTCCTGTCTATGCAACCATGGAATGGAAGTAAAACCCTAACCAATCAATCCTCACCTCACAGTAATGAGGAACCATTTTGGATGACATTGTCATACTTTTTACGCCCCGAATCTCGGTAAAGCCGGAGACATAGTGTTTCAGTTTCTGTGTCTAGTTAAGAAGTTTCTCCAATCTACCATCGGAGGCATTTGTGTGCCGACGGGCCGCGTTTTCTTGGTGAGGCACTCTGACTCTGGCGATCGCCTTATTGGGTCACGTTTCACTAAACTTCGTACAGCTAAAATGTTCGTACGTGCAAATTTAGGATCGTCTGGAAATTGCAATTGATGGATTTACATTTATTGAGCATAGGCTGCATATGCAGCCTATGCTAAATAAATGTAAATCCAATAATTGTTTACAAGAAAAAATTGTTTACACTTACGAACATTTTAGTCGTACAAAGTTTAGTGAAACGGTCCCCTGGTGTCCGGTGTGGGTCTGAGTTCAATCCTCACCCTAGGCGTGAACAATACATAAATAGTATTTCCATACCACTGGTCTGTCGGATGATACTTTAAACTGTGGTCCCGTCTCTACATGACCTTATCTTTTGCTGGGACGTTAAACCCATTCACTTTCACTTTGTCTAAAATGTGCTTCTCACATTAAGTTGTCTAAAATCTACTTCTGACCTTAATTTATCTAAAATTCTTACATTATTTTCATCTGAAACATGCATTTCACATTCATTTGTTTGAAATGTGCTTCTTGCATTATTTTCAGCTGCGATTGCTGTACGAATGCATTCCTATGGCGTTTATCATCGAACAAGCCGGCGGGGCAGCCACAGATGGCAAGATGCCCATTCTGGATATAGTGCCAGAGAATATACACGATCGCTGCCCCGTCTACATGGGATCAAAGGATGATGTTCAGGATGTTATTGATCTCTACAAAAGCAAACAGTAGAACTGACAATATAGAAAACTATGTGTAAAAATCATGACTTGGTATTTGCAGCCATCGTGTAACTGGAGCTGATAGTACTGATAAACAATGGTCTATGCCAACAGTTTGCCATATTTATTGTTGAAAATAGTTGATGTGTTGCAAACCGTATATCCAGATCTCAGACCATATGACCGAACCTAAGAATCCATGAATTTGAAATTTGTCATATGCTATATTATGATTTAGTCAGGCAGCACAATTAATGATCTCCAACGAGCTGTGAAGTAGTGGTCAACTACAATACCTTCTTTGCAAAGTGAGAACAAAGTCAGTTGAAATTGTGAAAAGTTTAATACATTTTTTCCTTGCTTGAGGTTGGGTATAAAATAATTTTCCACCAATATTACTTCATCATATGTTCATTGTTTGGTAATATCAGTTGATGGTATGACGTACGGCTGGTTGCATATACTATGTTGTGCGACTTATTCATGACACTTGATCAGTATATACCGTGATTTGCCTTCGGGTAGGACAATCATGTGATAGTTGTGATTTGACTTGTCTATTATAGATACTGGGCTATCGTGTATACTATGCAGGACATTGATACTAGTCTGGTAGCAATTTGCTACACTGTATTTGGTTATTCATTATTATTAATATACACTATACACTAACACATACTATCTAGATACACTAACACATACTATCTAGATACACTAACACATACTATCTGAAATTATGTTCCAAGTGGTATTGGAAAAGACGTATTTTGTTTGTTTAATGGGATGTTGACAAGTCGTTAAGTTGGTTATTTACATATAGGTTAGCAGATGGCTGTTTATAAATAACAACATAGAGATTGTTTGTTATGCCATGTTGCTGAGTACCTTGGGACTTTGAGAGCTGTAGCCGATTTCATCGAAATTGCAACGTATACTTTATATCTTGCAAAGTACACTTTGAGGGAGTAATCATTTATTTTTTCTGAAATGCATTATTTCATATAGGACTAATGACTGCATATATTTGATTATTAAACGTATGCAGACTTATTATACTGAATTTATTACATTATCACAGCCAAAATGGCTGTGATAATGTAATACATTCAGTATAATAAAAATTTATAAATTTATCCTTATATTGAAAATTTCTCCCTCAAAGTATACTTTGCTAGATAAGTATACTTTGCAATGTTGGTGAAATAGGCTACAGGAATATGTATTCTAAGGAAAGGCGGTTTCTCCTATTTTAGCAGTAATTCTTCTGTAATATGTATTTATTAACAATTTGTATACATATAATTAGAAAGAGAAATTATAGGTCAGTAATCAATATTTGTACTTGTATTGCACAGTATATTTTTTGATTTACCAAGAATTGATGTTGCCCAATGTTTCCATGAATTGTGTCTGTGGTTTTATAGCATAACAAAATTATACATTACACGACTCCTCAGAGAAGACCAAATTAACATACGATCATGGTTTGTTTAGTAAATCCCCATGTAAAACATTATTTGTGCCTGTATTTGTTTGCAATTGCATTTATGTACGTAATATGCATAGTTTTCCCAAACAATGTATATACACTGTATAAATGACGGGTATTTTGGGTAATTGATTTATATTAAAATACATGATCGAAAACAATACCGTTTGCTTTGTTACTCTTGTTTATTCGTCCTTTCTGTAGCCTATTTCACCATCACGGCAAATTATACTTATCTAGCAAAGTATACTTTGAGGGAGAATTTTTCAATTTACGGATAAATTTATTTATCTTTATTATACTGAATTTATTACATTATCACAGCCATAATAATTCTGCATACCTTCAATAATCAAATATATGCAGTGGTTAGTTCTATATGAAATAATGCATTTCGGGAAAAATAAATGATTACTCACTCAAAGTATACTTTGCTAGATAAGTATACTTTGCAATTTTGATGAAATCGGCTACAGGTGTTTTGTAAAGTCAGTCCAAGCATGAATACTTGACCAGTCGTAGGATAGGATGTTTATCATTATTCCCTCACCACTAGACAAGAGGGATATAGAGTCCATGTAAACACATTTCATTTCTTAACTTTCAACACTACAGCCCTGCTGTATAGTGGTATGGTATTTGCAAACAACGTACATCCAGATGAGACGGTTCACCAGGATCAGTAATTTTCATATGTTTTAGAACAAAAAACACCTCTTGTCAATAGATTAGTCTGAAAAGGATTTTGTGATGATTTGATTGGTCCTTAAATTAATAGATCACAGTCCATTCCAGTTACATAAAAGGGTTAACTTGAAAGGGTTTATAGCAACTTGGTGAACCACTGAACTGTTAATAATAACATTTTACTACAACATGTACAATGTGTGTCTAAGGATGGTGCTTTGTTTCGCACACAGCCCAAGTCTGATCACCTTAAGCAAATTCGTTTTCTCAATAACTGCTTTACACCTTATTATATGGCCGCAATGTGTGTCTAGTGATGGTGCTTTGTTTTGCATACACCCAAGGTCACTGATGACTTGCGTTCATTTTATCATCAAAGCTGCCAGTGAGAGGATTAGCTTTAAGTTAGTGATAACGAAACCTAGTTATTCCCTCGCCGATATACAAGAGGGATATAGAGATTGTCCATGTACGAACGTGCGTACGTATGGATAACAAGGACGACGTTATCATTAAGCTAATCCCTCGCTGGCAGCTTGATAATAAAAAGATATATATTTGTTAACATTTTGTCTTACAAGCGGTTCACAAGTTATTGAAAAATGAAGGGTACAAGCGGTTCACAAGTTATTGAAAAATGAAGGGTAACACCCTTCATTTTTCAATAACTTGTGAACCGTTTGTAAGGCAAAATGTTAAAATATATATATATTTTTAATATAAAGCTGCCAACGAGGGATTAGCTGAATGATAACGATGTCCTTTTTATCTATAGTTTTAATTTAAAAGCAATATGCTGCAGGGGGTGATGATCATAATGTTGTTTGGTTGTTTGTGAGAACAAACTTCACATCATGATTCATACTCGTATGTCACAGATCTGAGGTGGAATGTGGGTTGAGTGTCGCCCTTCAGTGAGCGACACCATAACCCTAACCCATAACCATTTTTGACAATACTGTTATCTTTGCGCGAATATAATGTTCTCGTTTACCTGACCATGATATACATAGCTGCACAACCACCAGTGTTAATATTGCCCATACTGCCAACGTCAATGAACATATCGATGGTCTAGTAACATAAGGTCGTAAGTGCTATGCTAAATTAAAAAATTACAATTTTCGAACAAAAACCAAAATGTTTTTTTTTTTTTTTTTTTTTTTTTTTTTGTTATTTCGAAAATTGTAATTTTTTAATTTAGCATAGCAGTTACGACCTTATGTTACTAGACCATCGATATATTGGCAATGTTAATTCGCAATCGAGCAATTCGATTATCAGAGCTGTAGCACATTGTGTAGTATTTTGAAATAAAGGAATTCACAACTATTGGCAACATTAGCCCAAGCGGTAGTGTATATCATTTAAAGGCATGTATTCTGATCAATGAAATAAAAGCTTCCGGTGAAATTGAAATGTCCATATTTCACGAGTGCCTAACCGTTATGACATTTCACACCACTCAGATGAACAAACGTATGTCATGTATTCGAGGCAAAATATACCCCCAGGAACGTAGAATTCTTTTTTTTTTATTAAATTCGTTCCCACGATATAGCAATTCGTTCCCACGAATTGACAATTCGTTCCCGTGGGAATGAATTGTTAAATTGAGGGAACGAATTGTTATTTCGTGGGAACGAATATATTAGTTTGAGGGAACGAATTGTTAATTCGTGGGAACGAATTGTTATATCGACAGAACAAATTGTTAAATTGAGGGAACGAATTGTTATTTCGTGCGAACGAATTAATAAAAACATCCATGTCTCGGTAACTATGTTTCTCCAATCGCGTTGCGAAGATGGGGATATATAGATGGAAAAGGCGTTCAGTCGTCCGTCTGTCCGTCTGTCCGTCACATTTGGCCATTCTGCTATATTTTCTTTAACATGTCACCGATTGGCTTGACATTACATACCGGTATGTATGTTTATCATCATCCATACATGTATGTCAATGTCAAGTAACTTATAAATCTCCATTCAGAAGATACATGCACGTTTATCCATTCTCCTATAACTTCTTTACTGTATGGGCGATTGGATTGCAGCTTCATGTGCATGTCTCTTGTCATACATGTTTTCATTATCCGTGTCACTCGTGCTCCCCCATGCACAAGGTCAATGTCAAATAACCTGGAAGAAAGTTCCATCTGATAGATTTTAAATATCCGTCCGATATATTCATTCTGATATAACTTCTTTACCGTATGAGCGACCTGCTTCAAACTTCATGTGAATGTTCGTTATCACCGCTTTCATTTCCCGTCCCACCTTGCGCAATGTGTGCCCAATGTCAAGGTCAAATAACGTCTGTGCAGTATGTGAGCGCGTTTCTCCATTCTCCTATAACTGTTTTACTGTACGAGTGATTGGCTGAAACTTCATGTGCATGTTATTCATATTTTCATTCCCCGTGGCACACATGCTCCACGGGTGCCCATTGGTTTTGAAATTTCAAGCTCAGTAGATGCACTGTAGTAGTATATAGGGAGTCAGTTCGTTACCGCGAAGTGTGGGGGAAGAGTTGGATGCAGTGGGTAGCCCCATAGGTGCCAAAAATAGTAAAATTTCCTGCTAATCTCCACAACAAAAGCAGGCTCTAGAGCTGTATCCGCGGCAGAACCAATGGCAAAAAAAACAATTCTTTCCAACATTCGAGCCCACGCACACGTAGTAGGTCTACCAGATATTCCGGAAATACAATTCGAAAAAAAAGTAGTATATAGGGAGGCAGTTCGATACCGCGAAGTGTGGGGGAAGAGTTGGATGCAGTGGGTAGCCCCATAGGTACCAAAAATAGTAAAATTTCCTGCTATCTCCACAACAAAAGCAGGGTCTAGATCTGTATCCGAGATTCTGTCTGTAGAAGACGAAATGGCCCCACTACAGTGCTACGCAAAAGCAAGAAGAAATCTAGAACATTTGTAGCTACAGTGCCAGACAGAAGTCTAGAATAGAAAGCATACATATTTCCACTATTTTCGCATACAAAAGAATCAAAATACATGCTCGAGATGTTCGAAAAGGGCAAAATGCTTGTTCGAGACTACCACAGTGCTCGGAATTCTCCTCCTCTACAACCTTGGAAAGAGGAGCGGTCCAAAAGTCTGGGCTCTCCCAGGCAGACATGGGCTGCCTAGGCATACCAGCACCACGACTATGCATACCAGCACCACGACTAGGCATACCAGCACCACGACTAGGCATACCAACACCACGCCTAGCAGCACCACGACAAGGCATACCACACCCACAGCATACCAGCACCACGACTAGGCATACCACACCACGCCTCAGGCGTGGTGTTGGTATGCCTAGTCGTGGTGCTGGTATGCCTAGTCGTGGTGCTGGTATGCCTAGTCGTAGGTGTGGTGTTGGTATGCCTAGTCGTGGTGCTGGTATGCCTAGTCGTGGTGCTGGTATGCCTAGGCAGCCTAGGCGTGGTGTTGGTATGCCTAGTCGTGGTGCTGGTATGCCTAGTCGTGGTGCTGGTATGCCTAGGCAGCCCAGTGGAAATATGTATGCTTTCTATTCTAGACTTCTGTCTGGCACTGTAGCTACAAATGTTCTAGATTTCTTCTTGCTTTTGCGTAGCACTGTAGTGGGGCCATTTCGTCTTCTACAGACATAATCTCGGATACAGATCTAGACCCTGCTTTTGTTGTGGAGACATTAAGTTAATTAAGTCATTTTGTTAAGTCAATTAAGAAGACATATGGGACGCGTATTGTGTGAAGCTGTGTTTTAAAGAAACAGGACCTACAATGTTTGCAATACAAAATATACGGTCTCTTTGTTACCGGCCCATAAAGTTTTATTAGCAATGTATATTAACCATTAGTTGCGAACGGTAACCCTTGCAATCTACGGACGGTACGGGAGTAAATTGCAAGAGTTACCGTTCGCAACTAATTAACCATTTCAACCATAAATATCCAATCTCGGCTTTGCGATTCACATTTTTATTGAACTATTCTATTAATGAGAAAATGCAGATTCTTTAGAATTGAACGATATTGACAAACGCTGCAGATCCTGATGAGTCGGCTCATTAAGAGCCGGCTCATCTGGATCTACAGTGTTTGCACACGTTGACTTTATGGTATGTACGCTTGGGCACGGTGTAATAGTTAAACGTATCAGTACCATGTCGTAAACTATCAGTGCTTATCCATCTGAAAGATAGATCATAGTAAATGCACACTTGTACTATTGTCCAATGAACTCAGCGAATACGCAACATCAAAGTCAGCTGTTTGTCTACAAACAAGTTCACGGACTTCTGAAGGTGACGTCAAGGACGTGTTATTTATAGCCCAATCATTGCAAGCAACATTAATATACACCTGCGCTTTGTTCTACGTCCCGCGTCCTTCACCGTGTGTCGTGTCATGACAAAATGGGGCTTATTGTTAAACGTATTAGTCTGAGACCAGTGTAGCCCCAGATCATCCTGCGCATCCGCGCAGTCTGATCAGGGCCTACACTGTTCTCTATCGAGTTGATGTCTCATTTCTGATGCTGAACCAGATCAGTTTATTCTAATTTGAGCGCGGAATATACATGTATACACAGAATGTATATGCTTATGCAAATACTCGTTTCTGATGTTGGGATGTATACATCCCCATCCCCCACCCCATCCGTATCTATAGGTGAGATGCAGGATTCGATCCCGTTGTCCTGGCCTAAAATTAATTTGCCATTAAATAAATTAATTAATGAGACTGGATGCGTGTTTTTGCTGATCAGGACCTACATTCTGATCATGTATTCAGCATTTCCCATTTTCTCGTGGCGTGCCATATAATGACCTCAAAATATGTACCACCGGTTGATAAAAAGGCGCACCTTTCATTCCAGACCAGTCTTTAATTGCATTGACCAACACTGTGATGTTATAGGACTACTGAGGCTCACCTACCTACTGGCGAACAGTGTATGCCCTGATCAGAATGCTCGGATAATATACTAATCTGGGTTACGCTCGTTTCAAGGTTAGCGCAAACCGGCGGTCAATCGCATCCCATTTGTCAAAGCTGACCGCATCACGATCTGACGAGTCTACATCATGTACATGTATATTACATTTAGGTATTTAAGTGTGTGTAGAATCCGCATAATTAATTTATTATTAAAATATGCGCCCTTGAAAAATACCAACACCATTGCTGCTAATTTCTTGTTAACCAACCGAATCGTGGCAACACAATACACTATCCAATCAAAAAGCTCGTTATAACTGAGTAAACGAACCGGTGTAGCGGTAAATTGTATACTGTACCATATTCTGCTGCAATAATGTCGGACCAAGGCTCACCAATCGATACAGAACCGATTACCCTGACGCGGTTTATGTTGGAGGAACAGAGAAAACTTCCGCATGCCACCGGGGATTTTACTGCGCTCGTCAATTCCGTACAAACGGCGGTGAAAGCCGTCGCTTCCGCCGTCAGGAAAGCTGGTGTAGGTCAACTGTAAGTATATTTGTTTGCTCATACTGGACTAGAAAAGGGACTTAATAACGGCATTTTTAACGTTTTCAGGTCTTGGTTCGTTTCCATGCACTGTCATTTAGTAGGATTAGGATCGATTTTGGTTTGTTCGCGAGATGCTACATTAATTGACTGTATAGCGAACAGCGTAGGCTCAGATCAGACTGCACAGATGCGCAGGCTGATCTGGGGCTACGCTGGTCGCTGGTCGCGAACATGTTAAGGTTAATTTTGTCAGCCGACGGTCCATTTGAAAGAAATTGATCTGAGGCTCCGCAGCTTGCATCACATATGCTTGAAGGTTCCTTTTCTCACCCGGGGGCATATTTGTATATTCGCTTGTATATGTCCGGAAACAAGTGGCACTGCCAAGGCGATTGTTGTATCGTATTTCGTAGGCGATATGTCCATTTAGGTATTAATACACCAAATTACGCCGAATTATTAGTTTCTGTTAGCCAGCCCACCCTTCCCACCCTCATATATCCATCAAGCACTTGTGTGGAGCGTCATACTTATGTACTCTCTTCCATAATTAGTGCTATCTTATTAAAACGTGTGCTGTCTGATCAGGGCCTAAGTTGATCACCATTGATTCAGGAAATATAATACATGTACTTTGATTGTGCATGAATAACTGTTACAGTGTTTTGGTAAGTCTGTTGGCTGTAGCGGTACACGGTATGATAATACTGGTCACACAAGCATGCTCATACATGCTATATTATCATCATAAAATTGACAGAAAAGTTAAAAGTTCTGTTTCGTATACTAGTATATCGCACTTTGGATAAACAGCATTATTCGGACTTTATATTTCCATACGCAACGTGGTACTAGAAACACGAATATTCCTGTTTCCGGTATCCGGTTACATGCGGGCAACTGGAACATTTTGATACTGTGGTTAAACAGTCAGTGGAAACAACCATTGTCTTGATTAACCCTATGCAGCCTGGTACTAGAAACACGAATATTCTTCATTACAGTTTCGGGTTTCACTGATACAATGTACATGGTTAATAGTGTGTATTAAATAATGAATGGCAACGACTACCACAATCCTGGTTAAACCTATGCAGCCTGCTACTAGAAACACGAATATTCTAGTTTCTAGTATCAGTTGGCATATGTTGTCTATAATGTTATTGCAATTTTGCAAGCCAATTACTACCCTTAAAAATAAACTACCTGGTTATCGTGATCAATGCATTATTGTGTGGTTCGAGCCAATATATGGCTGTGGCTGGAGAAATGGGATTTACGGGTTTTGCGACCAGTATAGATCCAGATCAGCCTGTGCATCCGCACATTCTGATCTGGATCTGCACTGTTCGCGATTCCATCAACATGATCAATGAAACAGCTGTCATGCTTCTAACAAGCAATCTAGATAATTAAACAGGCGATAGGAGTGTGCTGTTTGATTATCAGCTACACGGGTACATTGTCCAATTTTCTCCTGTCACAGCCGCATATGAGACAGGCCTTGTGATTTTGTACCTTTCTTTTCATAATCATGATTTATTTTGTAAAGAAACTGTGATATGTTCTATAAATGACGTCAATCTTTGACGAAATTCTACCTATCACCCCGTGTTGTGTGTTTATCAGCTATGGGATATCGGGATCCCACCCGGGCGGGGATGCCTCAGAGCTGGTGGACGTATTGGCCAATGAGCTATTCATCAACATGTTCAAGTCGTCCTATATTTCATGCGCCCTGGTGTCGGAGAAAAACGAAAAATGCATCATCGTTGAGCCTGAGAAGAGGGTACGTAATACGAGCACCCATGTTTAGGGCGTGACCTCTGAAATATGTTTTACTAGTTACATTTACAGTGAAACCTCTCTAAACCGGACACCATGGGGGTCCCCAGGGTGTCTGGTTTAGAGATGTTCCATTGTAAATCAGGTATATAACCATTCTGGAACATACTTATGTATTTTGCAATCATGAACATGCATTATTATCTGAGATACGTTACAAGAAACTTCTCAAAATGAGATCACATATGTGATCTCGGTGTCCGGGTTAGAGAGGTTCCAGAGTACATGTAGTTACTAATTGATTGCATTCAGATAAAACGTAGTCATATGTACAATTAAGTCTGACACCGACTGCACGTGGTTCAATAGTCGTTCATCATTTAACAAACTGACTACTATAGAATGGTTTATAATAGAACGTTCGATACAAAACGTATCTGTATATACACGGCCTTGTGTTTGAACTTTGATGGCTCAATCAATCAATCAATAATCGATCGACCGACCGGACAATCAATCAAGTAATCAATCAATCAATTAATCAATCGACCAATCAATCAATCAACCAATCAAGAAATCACCAATCAATCAATCAATCAACTATTACAGGGGAAGTACATCGTGCAGTTTGACCCCCTGGATGCCTCCTACAACATAGAGTGTATGGTCTCTATAGGGTCGATATTCGGCATCTACAGAAAGGTATGTACACACACAGTCGCGTACATAAACATCACAGATTGTCAAAGGTGTTGTACATTAATTAGATACTATTACATGAGAGATGGCTGAATATGGGACATATTTTATAAACAGGTTTACTGATTTCATAAGAAACGCAGATCTGTACAATAACTAGTTGCAGCCTGTAACTCTGTGACCCTCCCGTACCGTACGTACCTCTGGTACGTACGGTACGGGAGGACGTACGGTACGGGAGGGTCACAGAGTTACAGGCTGAAACTATACAATAACATACCATATTAAATCGTCAATGATGTTTTATTATTTGTTTGCATAACCGCATACACACACATTGAATAGAAGGGCCTCCTATGATATAGCGTGCTTGCGGTTTATATATTTATTTATTATATATTTGCTACATTAATGTATTATGGTTTTTAAAACATGTTATTACACCACTGCTAAAACCCATTTTATCCTCTAAATTGTGTTGAGTTGTTAACATTTCTAGGTTTTGTAATTCAAATGGTTGTAAGTGAAGATTGATAACATAAATCACTGACGTAGTCGAAGAAGATTACCTGTTCGACAGGAAATGGCAAATCAATATCCGTATGGGATTTTGCAGTGTAAACTTACCGACATGTAAATATGCTATTATTCACAGAGATGTTTGTACATTTTCATTTTGTTATCGACATCTTGCAAATAGTTGTAACTGTTTCCCGGTTTCCAGGAAGGCGACGACGAGATAAACGAGTCGCACTGCCTGCAGCCGGGATACAAACTGGCGGGAGCCGGTTACGCTCTCTATGGCAGCGCGTGCATGATCGTTTTCTCCAGCGGCAAAGGCGTCAATGGCTTCATGCTCGATCCGGTAAGTGGGCTGTTGGGCTGAACAATACATGTAAAGAATACACAACCGCCTGTGTTAACGTTACACAACCCAACTGTCAACGTTTCTGAACATCTATTTACACTTTCAGCTCTTTATCAAGCAGTTTGATCGGTTGAGCCTGAGCTGTGCTACAGTGCTACAGCTCAGGCTCAACCGATCAAGCTGATTGATTTCAAGCACAATAATCAATTAGTTCGAAAGAAAGAAAATATGACAAATATTGGTAATATTAGCGCAGACGGTGGTGTACCAGGCCAGTGTCTTTTGATATCAAGTTTATTTGGCATGGCTGAGAAACGCGTAGGAATTCCGAGGCTCGCCGAGGAATTCCTACCGTTTCGGAGCCGAGCCTGATAAATTTAATACAAAAATGGCTAGTATATTGCTATCACGTACATCACGTAATTTGTATGCTAACCGTGGTTAAATATGGACTG
Source organism: Conchocele bisecta (assembly GCA_029237695.1). Taxonomy (NCBI): domain Eukaryota; kingdom Metazoa; phylum Mollusca; class Bivalvia; order Lucinida; family Thyasiridae; genus Conchocele; species Conchocele bisecta. The sequence continues at coordinate 51,118,725 of CM055276.1, read as the reverse complement.
TTACATGCTTTTCGTTGAACAGAAGTGGGACTCCTGTGTCGGAGGTCTTTCGGCATCGCCATGTGACGCCGTTCGACCAATGAAACGCTTTGCCATGCATATTCGTATCCGCTCAATGCCTTATACGACATTATGTAATCAAGTTATCAATCACTCGGTACGTACATTGTAATGGGCCAATACAAACCTCGTTACCTGATAAATTACAAGCATAATAACAATGGCATCGTTATCACTAAGCTAATCCCCTCACTGGCAGCCCTGATAGTAAAATGAACAGAAGTCCTCAATGACATTGACCTTGGGAGTTTAGACGTATACACACGCTGATCGTACTCGCTGCCCTGCTTTATGCGTTACATGCTTTACATGCGTACTTTTTTTTATAACGATATTCATATACATTGTTTTAAAGTCACTCTTTTTATTAAATTTTCGACCACATGGTCTTTATCAAAATAGTGTGAAAATGTATTGAGAGTCCTATGTGACATAGGACTGTCAATACATTTTTACACTATTTTGATAAAGACCATGTGGTCGATCAATACATTTTCACACTATTTTGACTATGTGGTCGAAAATTTAATAAAAAGAGTGACTTTAAAGCAATGTGTATTAAATGTGCTTCCCGTCGGAGGTTATTGGAAATCACTATGCTATTCATATAAACGTGCGTTTTTACAGTCATTTCCGGTCGTTATTCACCGTATATAAATCTATGTCGTATGATTATAGGCAATTGGGGAGTTCATCCTGACAGAAAAAAACATGAAGATAAAACCGCGTGGCAAACTGTACTCTTTGAATGAAGGGTACGAGGCTGGTTGGGACGAGTCCACTCGCGAATATGTGAAGAGTAAGAAATTCCCAAAGGTATGTGTTATGGACGTCCTAAACAAAGACAAAGGGCTTTTGCCCACAACCACTGCTCGACCTTTATGACTGTTTAATGTAATAAATACACTACATATACCTTATTTCTACTTCATCTAACCTCAATATCAAGTTATGCAACTACGAACTGCTCATTAAATACGCAGATAAAAAGACGAATACATTGAATATGCCTTCATCCATCTCGTACAGAGTAATTTCCCCTCCTATCAGCTAGAGAACCAACCGCACATGCGACAACCGGCCCATGTGCAGCTGGCTGTCTAGGCACGTGGTAGCAATTACCATTTTCTGCGCTAGACAACCGCAATAGCTTGGTTTTCTTTTCGTCCGTGAAAAATATATGTGTCTGTTATCTACACGGTGTCTGTATGTATTATTCAGTGTGGATATTGCTTGTGAAGTATACTACTCTCTCACGGAATTAGTATCTACTATTTTCTACGAATTAGTGATAGTTGGATAATTTAGCGTCGGTTGCCGGAGTGGCGCTTTCACCCCGATTCACTTTGGACGGCAGTAAGAAATCTTCGGAAGTGGTAAGAATTAACACGGCGAACTTGTTTACCCGAAGTACGACCACCGGGGCATTATAAAGGATACACGGGATGAGACTAACGCTGCTCCGCCTCCCATCATCAGACAGTAGCGTAGCTTCACAGACTGACGGGGTGGAAGGGGTTTAAGCTACCATATAGGAATGAAGCCCCGTCATTCCCGTACATATACCCGGTATTACCACCGTCTCTGACAGGATGCACCCGAGGGTAGGACACGTTTTGGAACCCTCCGGGTTACTAGGCCCGTTGGACAGAGGTGTTTCCAGCTAATTAGACATGTAATACCGCATTTCTACCACAATCACGGGTAGTATCATCCGATGATTCGTCAGACGAGACGTCATTTACTACATCTCAGGATACTGACCGCACTTCAAGGGATGTGGAGGGATTTAGTAGATGAGGTAGAGGACAACGATTATATTTCTCCGTACGATCCATCAATATGTTTTGTGAAGGCGATACATAAGGTTATCGTCTTTTACCTAAAGAAGGTAGCTTAGCACCACCCACGTCCCCAATATTCCTAAGTACCCTGGAATGTCTGGACGAACAGGAGGACAACAATGAGTTCAGTGTATTGGCCCTCTCTAGAACAGTTTTCCAGTCTCTAGGTTTTCTGCAGCAGAGTACTGAAATTGCCCGGTCTTTTGCCGGATATCTGATTTCAGCCATGGACATTCGTAGACTGACGTTCAGAACGTCGTACAGTGTACCATCGACCTCCTTGCCCTCCACACCTTATCCGTTAGATAGCGAGGCCACTAGGACTGATATCTCGGAGGGATCTTATTGCAAACTCAGAGTGGACATGGTTAAGAAGTGGAAGGTAAGGTCGTGAACTCTGGTAGACATGACGTCACACGCCGACCTGTTTGCCCGCCAAGTGACAACGTTTCGTTAGCTCAATTTCTCAGGGCGCAAGCGAGAATGGCGATCATGATCGACGCCGCTGTTTCCTTATCGACTGACATACTTCAAGTCCAGAGGTACACTGCTGTCGCTACGTCAAAACATCTACAGCCGACTAGCAGACAAATCCTCCGTTCTGCTTCCCTCGAGTCTGCTAAGCTGTTTGGTAGTTTAGTCCCGCAGGTCCTGGAATTGGACATTCAGGCCAACGAGCGTGTAGTACTTTACAGAGTCCGCTTACATCAGCATTTTCTAAAATTGAATTGTGGTGTACGCAGCTAAATGGTAATGGTTAGCACGTGGGCTACACAGCCACTGCTCATGGGCGTGTTTGGCGCATGTGCTATGGGCTCTTCAGACGACTGGAGGGGAGATGACTCTGTATGAGATGGATGAAGGCACATTATTTGTTTACTCTGCGTATTTAATGAGCAGCTACAGTGGGGTCAGCGTGCACACACGAACGAACACGACAGGTTGGTTCCAACCTGTCGTGGTCGTTCGTGTGTGCACTTACACGCTGACCCCACTGTAATAGTTGCATATTGTAATATTGAGTTAGAATCGAAGAAATGTAACTAATTAAATTATATTTTTTTATTTGGTTCATTTAATTGAACCAGTCATTTTATTAATTTCGGCTAAATGTTGGAATTCATTTACAGGAGGGTCCGCCGTACGGGGCCCGGTATATAGGGTCACTGGCGGCCGACGTCCACAGGACACTGATGTACGGCGGTATATTTATGTACCCGGGAACCAAGGAGAAACCCGAAGGAAGGGTAAGTACGCTGCCAGACGGGGTTTAACAGCAGAGCGTCTGCGGACATGGTTTGAGGGTCACGATGGAGAACGAATCTCTGTTTAGCTCACCTGAGCCGAAGGCTCATGTGAGCTATTGTTACCGCTTTTCGTATGTCCGTCGTCCGTTCGTCGTCCTATGTCCATCCGTCGGTCTTTCTGTCAACACTTTTCCGACATCTTCTGAACTGCTGGGCTGATGTTGCCGAAACTTCACGACGTCCATTTTAACAAATCTGAACAGGAGTATTGCATTACTCCTTTTCAAATTTGTTAAAATGGACGTCGCCGCTTATTAGAAAATCTTCTTCTCACGAAATGCCAGACAGATTTCGACGAAACTTGGCAGGAATGATCGATAGTCAATGCTCTTTCATATGTGTTAAAATGATGACCTCGCGATCAAAATTGGACAGAGCCCGGGGTCAATTTCACATTTGACAAAGTATGGACATGTTATATATCAGATCGAAGGTATTGAGGAGACGATCACTCTGGCGCATTTCTCTTTTAAATCGGACTATTAAGTCATCCAAATTGGCCGCTGAAAGGTCAAAGTGTCATCCTTACATTACAGATTTCAAACTTATTCTTCTCGTGAACCGTTGATGCTGGTCCAACGTCCTAGTTGTGGTCCGTGGGTGAAGCCTCTTCATACATATTACCATGGAGGTAGTTGCATAATGCAAGATAGCCGCCATAAAAATGGTCTAATTCTTGAAAAATGTCCTCAGGAACTACCTGACCGATTTCGATGAAACGATCGAAAAGTGATCGACAGTCAATTCTCTTTCAGATGTGTTAAAATGTAGACCCGGGTTGAAAAATGGATGGTACCTGGGGATCAAGTAGTGGCCAACTTCCACATTTGACAAACGATGGTCATGTTATTTATCAAATCGAAGGTATCGATGAGGCGATCATTCTGGTGTATTGCTGTTGTCAAAATCGGATGATTACTTCATCCCACATGACCGCCGAAATGTCGAAAGGTCATCCTTTTATTATAGAGTTCAAACGTCTTCTTCTCGTGAACCGCTTAGCCGATGCTGATCAACCTTTACAGTTATGGTCCGTGTGTCAAGCCTTTTCATGTTAAACTGGAGGTTGTCGCATAATCCAAGATGGTCGCCTTAGACAATTAGGTCAAATTCTTAAAAGAAATGTAAATCTCACGAACTGCCAGACCGATTTCGACAAAACTGGGCAGTAATGATCGATACTGAAGGCTCCTTCAGATTTGTTACAATGATGAATCCGGGATCAAAAATGGGCGGGGCGAGTCAAGTAGGGTTCAAATTTGAAATTTGACCAAATATGGTCATGATATATATTAAATCGAAGATATCGAGGAGACGACCAGTCTGGAGTATTTTTTTGGTCAAAATCGGGTGATCGAGGCAACAATGATTGATGGTCACTGCTCTTTCAGATTTGTTAAATGATGACCCCCGAATCAAAATTGGGCGGGAACCAGGGGTCAAGTAGGGGTCAAATTTCATATGTGACCAAATATGGTCATGTCATATATCAAATCGAAGGTATCGAGGAGACGATCACTCTAGAGCATTTTATTGTCCAAATCGGATGATTACGTCATCCAAGATGGCCGACGAAAGGTCCATAAAAATTACTTTAATAAGACACTTAATTTAAAAATAATATTGGTCAGTCGCCTTCAGAGGTGGCAAATCTTATCATTTATGTTATTATATGTTTTATAAATTGGTTATGTTTTCCCTTTTGGGGCTGGGAATGCAGAACTGACCCGTTTTTCCAGGTGTTCCGTCCTCCCCCCCCCCCCAATGGACTGTACATATTTTGAGATAACCTGAAGAATTATTCAAATAACTTTTTATGAACTTGCAGACGAATTTTGATGGAACCTGGTATATATAATCGACAGTCAGTGCCGTTTCTGATATACTTTATAATGGAGATACTAATTTCAGGTGAGCAATAAGGCCCATTTGGGGTCTCTTGATTCATCGACTATCCGACATGTGACATTGTATAAACAGCAAACAATCAAAGAATCTTCATGTCGGATTGGATAAAACATGTTATAGGAATGAATGGCCTTTTTGTGGAATTTATCGGGGTATAAACTTGGAAAAGTCGCGGGAATACTGGACGAAGGCCGGAAGGCCTTCGTCCAGTATTCCCGCGACTTTTCCAAGTGGAAGGCCTTCGTCCAGTATTCCCGCGACTTTTCCAAGTTTATACCCCGATAAATTTCACAAAAAGGCCATTCATTCCTTATAATTCCAGCATTTGAAATAAATTCATCAAGAAAATGTGGTTATTTTGACAGACGGCAGCCATTTGTTTACATTGACAACACTGACAGCGCACCTGTAGAAAGTAGTTCGGCGTGGGAGTTTAATGGGATATAAATTTTGGACAGAGACTTGCTACGGGCCAATCAAATGTTAGGGAATTGTGTAAATATTTTTGTGCTGTAATTATTAGACTGTCTCTGTGCTGTTGACTGGATTTATACCCTCATCAATATATCAGTGTACCCCAGAAGACATTACTCAGAAGAAACTCCAATGAGGTTATTCATGTATGGTCAAAGGCCCCAACAAGAAACAAGACACAATCAATAAATAAAGTAATCAAGCAAGTAAACAATCAATAAATCAATGACTGCCGTTGTTCGACACCGCTCACAGCCGTGTTCAAACGTACAACGCGTGCTGTTCGACCATGGTTGTGGACAATGCTCTTTCCGGAGCCAAGCCAATACCTAAGTAAAGAATGTTTCTCATGACGTTACTAGAATGCGCCATTACGTCACCAGACCAGTTCACAATGGTCGCACTAACATTTTTAATTTGATGCGGAGGATGGGTCACCTGCATCACACGACGTGTACTGCGGCCCCGGAATATGTATGTGTAAATCAGCTGTTTGAATGGAACGGGTTATCAAAGTACCGAAAGTACTTCATATATATTCAAATTAGACGATATTTCAGAGTGAAATGTAACAATAACGTTCGACCATTTTAAACGTTTGTCGTGGCACTCGGGAACTGTTTGAACCCCCGGCGGCCGGGGGTTCAAACGTGGCATTCCCGAGTGCCACGGCAAACGCTTACCCACGGCTGGACATGATCGAACATTATAATCTAGCAAACAGATATCCACCACCATCAAACCAATCAATCAATCAATTGCATGTTCGGTTGTAGCACCATCTGACGTACGAGTGTAACCCGATGGCGTTTATCATCGAGCAAGCCGGGGGCCAGGCGACGAACGGGCACCAACGGATACTGGACATAGTGCCGGAGACGATCCACCAGCGATCGCCCATCTTTATAGGGTCCAGAGACGATGTACAGGACTTGATAGACGTCTACAAGAAAAACACAAAATAAATGACAGAAGAGTACTTCAGACCCGTCATATGTTTTAAGCTAAATGCCAGAGATTGTGCCATTTTACAGGAAAATAGTGAGAGATAAATAGAAAAATGCAAAAATCGCTCGACAAAATGATGTAGATGTTATATATTAGTATGTAATATGTTTAACATTAAATATCACAAAATCCTCAGTTTGTAGCGACAGTAGTATCGTCATGTTTGGAATTTGAACGTCAAAAATGGCAGACCTGTAGCCTATTTCATCAACATTGCAAAGTATACTTTGAGGGAGTAATCATTTATTTTTCCTGAAATGCATTATTTCATATAGAACTAACAACTGCATATATTTCATGATTAAAAGTATGCAGAATTATTATACTGAATTTATTACATTATCACAGCCAAATTGGCTGTGATAATGTAATAAATTCAGTATAATAAATATTTATAAATTTATCATAAAATTGAAAATTTCTCCCTCAAAGTATACTTTGCTACTAAAGTATACTTTGCAATGTTGATGAAATATGCTACAGGCGTAATTGTTTCAAAAATGCCGAACATGTCACCATTTTACACACGGAAAACATTGGAAAACATAGAACAAGCTGCAGAGAAAGACGCTGAAATCAAGCTTTTATAACGCCATGTGTTCAGAAAATTTAAACATAAATAACATCAAATTCCCAATTCCCAATTCCCAATTCGTAGCGAGCATAGTGCATATACCTGACATTGTATGGTGATGTTTGCAATTGTAAGTAAATTGCCTGATTTTCTCGAAGTCGTTGGAATTGTAATTTACCAATACCGGTAACATGGTGTATGATCACGTGGTACTAACAACAACAAGTACTGAAACTTCCAGAATCCATCCGATTCAAAGTACGTATTCTTTTATATTGTCCTTATTACGTAACGGATTTTGATGAAATATGGCGCATCAAACGCGTCTTGTTCAGCTGCATTTGGTGGTCTCTGTTTTTTTGGCCAAAACGGTAGATACGGAAATCGATTCTTCGCAACAACGACATAAGTCTGTGCCGAACTCCTTGGACGACTAAATGCAGCTCATGAAGGCGCGTTTGTTGCGCCATATTTTTCAGCAATATCCGTTTCATATTAAGGACAATATCAAATAATACTTACTTTTGAGTGGGCAAGATTTCAACACTTTCAGCCACTGTTGTTGTTGTTATAACCACGTGATCATGCACCTTGGGGTAAACCGGTAATGTAAAATAAATATCTTCGGCACTATGCCAGGTACGGCAGTTTTGCAGACTTACTGACAGAAGTGACGGGCTTGGAACTATGCATGTAATATGTACATCTAGAGTTTTTCGGCATTTTTTCACGAGGATCTGACAATTACGGGTTGAGTTAGTGCATGTGCTGTATCAGCACGGCTAGGGTGACGAGATGTAACCCGACTGTTCCGGACATTTCGTAAGGCGTGTACTTGTAGGCGGTGGAAAAATGGACCTTATGGCGGGTGCCATATATTTCTTATTTTACTTATTTCAGAATACTTGAATATCGTGCTTAAATTAAGCAACTTGATTGGCTGAGCCTGACATGTGCTACAACTCGGGCTCAGACAATCAAATTGCTTGATTGCGAGTTGGCATTGCAAATGGATGTTCATAAATTAAACAAAATTAACGCAGGGCGTGTTAGGCGGTTTTGTATATATGAGACACTCCATGCGATTTTGTACCTTCGGAGATCTGCGTAATTTCATTAAATATGTTTACTCTGAAAGTTTTGTCAACTTTTGACGCCTTTTACGGAAAATATTGTAAATTTTGTAAACGTATTTAATGGAATTAGGCAGATGTCCGAAGGTCCAAAATCACATGACGTGTCTCGATTATTCCATTGTACTTGTACAGTCGAACCTCCCCGAACGGCCACCTCTCTACAACAACTATCTCTCTATAACAGCCGCTATTTTATATCCCAAATGGATGCTTTCCTCTGTATCTAACCCTAAGACTGCTGAACACAAAAATTGTCGTCTGCTGTCGCTTTTCCTTCATTCTCAATAAACACATGCTTTGGCAATATTTTAGAATCATTTTCATTGGAAATGATTCTAAAATGTTGCCAGAGCATGTTTTTGATGAGAATTATCGAAGAAAATAAATAAACAGTGGCCGATCAAATTTAATTCAGTATTAACCTACCTACAACAGCCACCTCTCTACAACAGCCAGTTTTGCGTCTTCCCATGGGTGGCTGTTGTAGAGAGGTTGCACTGTACATGTTTAAACGTAACAGTTATTTTGAAGGCACGTGGCACAGATGATAACGCGTGCCCTACATGTATATGAACCAAATATACCTTTTTATTATATACCTACCCATGAAATACATAGTTATACGATGCAAATAAAAGTCATGTTCTCATCCATGAAATAAACATCTTCCGGTGAAAATACGACTACTTCCGCTATCTATATTCATAACGCGCACCTGCAGTGCCGGACTGCAAATACACATTTATTACCGTATACAGACTAAAAAACGTCTAATTTCCATGGAGCGGTATATAATAAATAGAATATTCATATTTTTGCAACGAATATGACATATATGTTAATCTCGTGGTGTGAAATGTCCATATTTCACTCGTGCCTAACGGCACTCGTGAAATATGGACATTCCACACCACTCGATGAACATATATGTCATATTCGTTGCAAAACTATGAATATCCTCTAATTGTTTGATCGCACTCTTGAGAAAGTTGTGTTTTTCAACTACCTACATAATTTCCCCGAGACCTAGTGGAAAATACACGCCGTTTTTGTGCCGACGAAAGTTTGGCTAGTAAACACATTAAATCTAATAGATATTTAAATGTAGTAGTTATTCATGAATAACAAAAAAGTCACCCTCCCCAAATTTTTTCATTGGATGAAATCCTATCAAATATTGATTTTATTGTGAAAACATTATTTACCTATAGGAATTTAACATGGGGGCTAAAACTAAATGTTTTTAAATTATTTTTTATTTGTGGACCGATTTTCAAAATCTAACTTTTGTTTTCTTATTTACGTCATTTCCAAGCTATCTAGACAGGTTTCTGAGTCAATTTCCAAAAATTGTCCACCTCTTCACTATAAAATCAATATTTGATGGAATTTCATCAAACCAAACAAATTGGGGATGGTGATTTTTTTGTTATTGGTGAAAAGTACTTACGTTTAAATATTTTTAGATTTAATGTGTTTAATAGCCAAAAGTTTGTCGGCAGAAAAACGTGGAACAGACAGTAGTGGACAAGCCACCGACTCGCAACTGGGAGTTGAGAGGTTCTACGTTCGGACTGATGTGGCCGGTTTGTGAGCCGCCAGCTAGTTAAATGTAATGGTACCAATTGCTTTCCTGCCTGGTCCATAAGAGATTACATAGGTTATGCAAGCAGAAGTAAAGTAGTTAACATGTGAATAAATTATGGATTAGTTTTGATAAATGGGTAGTGGTGATAATGACACATGTTATAAGCACACGGACACGTACAGTGGGGTCAGCGTGTAAGTGCACACACGAACGAACACGACAGGTTGGAACGCTGACCCCACTGTATTTCATGTATAATAAAAAAAATGTAAATATTTTTCTGCATTTTTTCTCAATTCGCATCAAAAGTGTATGTTGTTACCACGCAGTTGAACCGTCTCGGCGAGACGGTTCAACTGAGTGGTAACAACATACAGTTTGGGTGGGTAGCGAACCAACCTGTCGTGTTCGTTCGTGTGTGTTCGACGTATTGCGTTTACATCACAATACTGTTACAATACATTAGAGCTACGTGACGTCGCGCGATGTTGTTGATTGTTTATAAAGTTCGTTTGACGTCATTAATTTCCACAAGGGGTTGTCAATTACGGCACGCTATTGACCGGCAACGTCGGTGTTCCAGGAATTGCGACAACATAACGTTAAACAAGAGTATTCGTAATTTTAACGCCATATTTAGTTATTTTCATATTTTTGAAACTATCAGGAAATGCAGTGTAAATATGCGCAATAGCCCAAATTTTCTATTCCTTAAATACATACATATGTGCATATGCGTAGTTTCAAAATGAGTTCCAAGCAGAATGTCCCCATGTTAAATCCCCATAGACATCTTCACTCCGTGAAGATGTCTATGGGGATTTAACATGAGATGGGCGCGAAACAGATTGCGGGGATGCACCCTCTGGTCAGCACACATCCCGATTATCATCGTTATTAACCCTTGCACCCGTAGGTAACTGGAATGGATTTTGATATGGTAATATTGCAACCAATCCAACCGTCACAAAATTATTTTCAGACTAGTCCATTTATGAAACGGGGGTGTTTTTATTCTCAGAAATATGCAAATTACTTTCAAATAGTGCAGATCCTGATGAGACGGCTCGTTACGAGCCGGCTCACCTGGATCTGCACTATTTGCATAAACCGCTATTATAGCGGGCTTTCGGGTTCAAAGGGTTAATGTTTACATATTAGCAGTTACATGCAGGACTTGGGAAGTACTGATTGTTCGATAGAGTGGCTCACACGTCAAATATGACTGACCCTTTCAATAGGGGTGACACTATAATAAACAAACTTTACTTTCATGTCCAGTATGACAGACTGTGAAAAACATGGCCGGGCGGTACATGTAGCTGGGTATTATGACGTGTGAAAAGATGTGCATGTAGCATTTGTTGCTCAATTAGCATGCATGCACTATACTGCAGTTAGAAATGTGCTTCCAAGTTAGTTTCTACATGTAGCTTAAAGTTTAAACTACTGTCAATTTCGCGTAAATCTGCCCACTGTTTACGGTTATATAAATATTGCAAAAATAATATTTTGTTTCACTACTGTACTTTTTACCAAAGTTTATTTTTTATTTCGTGACATTGTATCTATATTGTTTTATTACGAAGAACAAATTTCCCCATTATGGAAATTTAACTTTAGTGAAACTATCAATGGTGAGTTTCAGAATTTTTCTTTTGTAATTTGTTTACAATTTTAGTTTACATTGTTACTAGATACAGAACTGAAATTAATTGTCAATGATTGAAAGCAAGCTTATATAAACAAACCCTCTTCCGTTCATGCCACTACTGTGTTTCACGAAACCTGTCAACATTATACGGCCATACATGTACAAACAATGCAAAAACAATATTTTTTCGATAATATTAAATTATATCAAAATTTAAGAATGAGCCTTCTTTTTATTTTATGAAATTTGGTAAAATATTTTATTGCGAAAAATTGATTTGTCTACGGGAATTTAACATGGAGGACAAGGAGGTGGAGGAGCTGGTGGAGGAGTAAAAACAACAAAACATTTTGGGAATTGACTCAGAAATCTGGCTAGCTAGCTTGGAAATGATCTAACTAAGAAAACAAAAGTTCAATTTGGAAAATCAGTCCACTATTTCTGAAATTAGAAAAAAAATCCCCGTGTTAAATTCCCATAGACATCTTCATTCTATGAATATGTCTACGGGGATTTAACATGGGGATATTGTTTTTTTGCAATAAAATCGATATTGGACCAAATCTCACAAATAAAAAGAAGGATCATGACGTCGACAACTGGTTTGGAAATGATCTAAGAAAATAAAAGTTAAATTTTAATAATCAATCGAGTATTCCCAAAATTAGAAACATATGTTAACCATATCATCTCTAAATATCTGAGTTGACTTCTACATGCTAATTCTTCTCCTATTACATTAATGGGAAAAGTGAGTATTTTCATCAATTTCCCTGGGGGCCGTTTCACTAAACTTCGTACGACTAAAATGTTCGTAAGTGCAAAATTATGATAGTCTGTAAATTTCACACTAACAATGTTGTAAACAATTATTTGATTGACATTTATTGAGCATAGGCTGCATATGCAGCCTATGCTCAATAAATGTAAATCCATCAATTGATATTTCCAGACGATCCTAAATTTGCACTTACGAACATTTTAGTCGTAAGAAGTTTAGTGAAACAGACCCCCTGGATCTAGTGGCTTTATGGTCTGTATGGTTACACACAGTGCGACATGATACGCCGTGTTCGTGACAGTGGTTAAATGAATCGGGGATTATGGTGTTCGTGGTCAGTATTGCTGCATCAAACCATATTAGTATCATAGACCAAACACACTCAAATTGAAACATCTGTTTCAAAAGCAATCTGGAGACCGCTTCACTAAACTTCGTACGACTAAGAAGTTGGTAAATGCAAAACTAAAATGTACAACAAATCTCACAGCCGATTTGGTGAAATCGTTGGTGGGATTTGTTCGGATTTAATGACATGTACATGCAGGTTGAAAATGGTAGCATTAATGAACCGCGTTAATGTGTGAAGTGATTTATAGAAGAAATCTTCGTGCGAACATTTTTGTCGTACAAATGTTAGGGAAACGGGCCCCTGAAAAGCAGTTAAGAAATCTAGCAATTTTTATGAAAACCTCCTTATCATTAAACTGATCAAACTTTTGTACCAATCGTGGTAAACTGGGGCCTGTTTCACTAAACTCCTTACGACTAAAATGTTCGTAAGTGCAAATTTAAGATCGTCTGTAAATTTCAATTTGTGGATTTACATTTATTGAGCATAGGCTGCAAATGCAGCCTATGCTCAATAAATGTAAATCCAATAATTATTTACAAGAAAACATTTGAATGTAAACTTTACAGACTATCATAATTTTGCACTTACGAACATTTTAGTCGTACGAAGTTTAGTGAAACGGCCCCCAGATGTACCTCATGTGTCACGTGGGTGGCTTTGAGTGAATAGTAGTGTAGCTGTAGCAGTTGCTGAGCTACTAGTCCTACAGCATGCCTGGAGCTAGTTGCGAACGGTAACTCTTGTTGCAATTTACTCCCGTACCGTCCGTAGCCAGCTACGGACGGTACGGGAGTAGTTTGCAAGAGTTACCGCTCGCAACTAGCTCCAGGCATGCGGTAAGACTAGTAGCCAGCTACGGATGGTACGGGAGTAGATCGCAAGAGTTACCGCTCGCAACTAGCATGGAGCATGATTATCAACTATAGTGTGTGCTTGGCGCATTCTTTGGTTTTTTCCTTTTCTGAGAAGTACAGACCACGATCAGACAACGACTGACTTTAGCATACGCTGGTTACATGTCATGTGATGCTCTCCATTCTCCAGTCACAGATAACTACATACTAGATTCTACCTCATTTTCATATTTGTGTACAAACAAAACAGTAGACAATTTTACTAAATGCATTTTACATGTGGTATTAAATAGATTACATGCGTTTTAATGAAATAGCAAAGAAACAGCTGCAAACATCTACGGTGTGTTCACACTCTGCCATTAAACAAGTTTAACCGACCGTCCTATACATGTACATGTATCAATCAAATACTTTGATTAGCAGACACACATAAATTAATACATTTGATTGGCCAACCAATTGCCATGATTGTCACGCAAACATGTTTGACACGGGTCGATCATCTGCCATTGAAACTGTTCCGGTCATACAATGTAGTACATGTATATGGAATATTATACAATTTTAATTACTGATAGTATTTTAATATTTGGTGTATTTCTCCATAAGAAATATATGTTGTTGCCACTCATCTGAACCATCTCGTCGAGACGGTTCAGATGAGTGGTAACAACATAGATTTTCGACAAGAAAGAAACACAATGTTGAAAAAAAATCATAATCGAAATCATTCTACTGTAATTGTATCTGGTCTACAAAGCTCTTAAATCCCGGTTTTCAAATTGACAGCTGAATAAACTGCATACATTATAACATAGTGTTGTTTTTTCAGGATATAATGAAAGCATAATATTCTTCCTTGGTCTTCATTCAAAGTTATGTATTATTATTTTTATTACATAAAATTGGGTTTCACAGTGTAATAACACAATGTAATAAAATTCATAATACACTAGTGTAATACATAGAAGATATTCATATTTTTGCAACGAATATGACATATGTTCATCGAGTGGTGTGAGATGTCTATATTTCCTAACGGCACTCGTGAAATATGGACATTTCACACCACGAGATGAACATATATGTCATATTCGTTGCAAAAATATGAATATTCTATTTATTATATACCGCTCCATGGACATTAGCAGTTTTTTAGACTGTATACGGTAATGAATGTGTATTTGCAGCCTATTTGCAGTCCGGCACTGCAGGTGCGCGTTATGAATATAGATAGCGGAAGTAGTCGTATTTTCACCGGAAGATGTTTATTTCATCGATGAGAACATATGACTTTATTTACATTGTATAACTATGTATTTCATGGGTAGGTATATAATAAATATGTAGATTAGGCTGCTGCTGAAAGCAGGATAGATGACCAGTATAACTTCAATGTATACTAGTGTGCTTATGCAATAAATATAATCTAACATTTGTGTTGATTTAATATAATATTTACTAAACTCGTCAACTCGTTTCTTAGGAACTCAGTAAACTCGTTTAATAAATATAATAAATCCTAGTTGCGAACGGTAACTCTTGCAATCTACTCACGTTCCGTCCGTAACCTACGGACGGTACGGGAGTAGGTTGCAAGAGTTACCTTCGCAACTAATTAAATCCTCACTCATGTAAGATCCTCTATTTATTTATGTCAGCGATTTCTAGTGTAAGATTCGGCGATTTCCAGCGAAAGGAATGTGTGTTTTAACCTTTTGAACCCGAAATCCCGCTATATCGATTTATGCAAAAAGTGCAGATCCAGATGAGCCGGCTCGTAACAAGCCGTCTCATCAGGATCTGCACTTTTTGAAAGTAATTTTTATTAGCCGATCTATTTATAGATCGGCTAATATATTGGTCATCCATCGAATTCTGAAAAAGTTTGTAGCAACCCTTTTCTCCGCTATTCGGTAATCTACGAACGCGAATTTTGCTGTATCACTTCCAAATTGCATCAACCGATAAAGTTTGCATTTTTGGCAATTATCTCCGTTTAAAACTTGAAATATAGCCAAATAACACAATTTTGAATACGTAATGAGCTGAACGCCGGAAGAGATTGATCCCGGAAGTTGTTGTTGTTGAAGTCCATAGTTGGCTCTAATGGCCATATACGCCAACATACGCCGATTATTGGGCTAATAATTTGCTTTTATTTATTAAACAGAACAAGTTTCAGCCACGTATAATCGCGTAAAATGTGTTTATTCGGCTAATTTATAATCGACCTCTGCTCAAAATCTCCTCCGACTAGCAACCCCAGCATCTCGGGTTTATCCCATTGGATCGCGTATGCGCGTCATTTGACGCTAGTTAATATTCACAAAATTTTCCACCAATCAAAACTAAGAATTGCCCTTCATAGCGAACTTTGATTTGTTTACGTATCATGCAGGGATGGCAGGGATGCATCCAGCACGCGCGATTGCGGCAATCCCCCTTAATTATTGTCAATGCCGCAAATTATTGATTGTCTTGCGCCCGACATCGTGCAAAAAATCACGGATGGGCCCCTTTTTAAATGACCAGTGCGCACATTAAAAAAACGTAATTGACTATTTAAACGCGCTGCGTATTTAAATCATTGGAAGGAGTTTGTGCGGCCGTTGAACGTAAGCTTCGAGTCGATTTAAACCATTTAAATCGATAAACAAGGGATAAACAAGTGACAACGTTAACCTGTTATGCTCCATTAAGAAGTAATAAGCTTATGGCAAATCATATTACTTTGGGGCCGAGCTACTAAAGTGACTGGTGTGGCATGGAAATATTTAGTTCTGATTTTGTGAATTTTCCTCATCGTGGACCCGTTTAATGCGGGATAGTACAACCCGTTGGCCCGGCCTTAAATGACCTTAGCTGTTGATAGGCCGTTAAACACCAATACTCACTCGCTCATTCATTCCCCACCCCCCCCCCGAGACTCAGTAACTACTAAAATGCGGACATATATTGAACCCTGATTTGATAGGCTAATAACATCATGCTCTGCATGACTTTTCATATATTTATAATATTTTTGAGAACAAAAACACCCCTTTTCATAAATGGACGAATCTGAAAATCATTTTGTGACCATTGGATTGGTCGGAATATTAGCATATCACAGTCCATTCCAGTTCCTTAGGGTTGAAAGGGTTAAAGGCACTGTACCTAATAATAAACACAAGCCATACCTGTAGAACATACATGTACATGTAAAAAGTACATTTGCGATTTCTCATGAAAGATATTTACAGAAACAGTGGAATTTTCTATAAATGCTATTCCGGATATGCTCTGAACAGTTCTTCAACTTTCGACTTCATTTGCTGAAATATCGTAAATTTTGTAAATATTCTGAAAATATTTTTAAAAAATGCACAACTTCTAAATAAGGTACATACTCACCTGGTTCGTCTTAATTACGGTGTATCCGACATTCACATGACACATCTCGCCATTGTTGCGAATAGTAGCTCTTGCAATCTACTCCCGTAGCTCTGGTTACTGTTCGCAACTTGATAGTCCAATAGCACATACAAATGAGTTCCATTCCAGAGAATAGATGCATTAATTTAAGCAAGATTAAGTTGATAGGTAAGAATCGATTTCACAAAAGTTATCATTTGCAACGCTAGTTCTATTTCATTTGTATATGTTGTGACCACCATTTGAACCGTCTCGTCGAGACGGTTCAAATGGGTGGTCACAACATATTATATAAACAATGATTCAGCAAACTTTTGTTTCAGGCAAATATCCGCGCCACTGGATTCAGAAATACACGCACATTTTTGTAATACATGATATTGTATTACTCTGTATCATCACGTTCGGTGCATATCGAAGACCATGTTCCTTTAATTAAACTACGATAATTATTTGTGGCTGCGTTTGCATAAATGGAGCTTATGGGTTTTGCGACCAGTCTAGATCCAGATCAGCCTGTGTATCTGCACAGTCTAACATGGATTTGCACTGTTCGCGAGTCCATCCATGTAACACCCGTCATGCTTCTAACAATCAATATAGATCGTTATCAGGTTACAGGAGTGTGCTATTTGATCAGGGTCTACATTGGTCACAACTACCATAAATACCAATTCTCCAGTCAAAGCTAGACTTATATATACATCCGTAATATAACTCCTATATATATACATGTACATTGTGACTGTAGCCTATTTCATCAAAATCACTAAGCATACTTATCTAGCTAAGTATACTTTGAGGGAGTATTTGTTTTTTCCCGAAATGCATCACTTCATAGAGAACCAACGGCTGCGTATATTTGATGATTAAACGTATGCATAATTATTATATTGAATGTATTCACATGATGACAAAATGGCTGTGATAATGTAATACATTCAGTATAATAAAAAATAATAAATTTATCCTTACATTGAAAATCTAGAAAATACGCACTCGAATTTACAAACGTCTCGGAGAAACATTCATTTTTATCCCGTCAACACAGTGCGTATATGCCGTGAAACACGGTGCCATGAAACATTTTTGATATCCTGTCAATACTATTTTTGCATTTTACAGCCATTTGTAGGTGTTCACGGGATAAATAGAATAGTAGGTTAGTGCCGTGAATGGGACAAAATATCTGGCGCGGCACGGAAACGGGATGTGCTCGGCAGAGCCTCTCCCATCCCGTTTCCTGAGCCTTGCCAGATATTTTTCCCATTCACGGCACTAACCTTCAATTCTCTATATTTATGGCTGTGCCTGGGACAATAGGGCTTATTGGATGTGTGACCCGTGTAGCTCCTGATGAAACACAACACTCCCGGAGCCTGATAACGGTCTTTATTATATGACTGAGATGTCCATCCAATGAGATTGCCCGATAGAGGGTCACCTGATTGCGGATATATATGATATTCTAAATGTGATATTGACCCGGATGCGCGAGTCACTGATTCACGCAGCGGAAACATGACAAGGTTCAACGACGAGCCAATTGAACAAAACTACGCAAATACATGTATTATCATCCAATCAGCAACACGCTTACAAATGTACTTCGCACTTGACAGAAAAACAACAACAATGGATATAAACTGAAACGAACTTGTACATAAATGTCAGTCGGGTCTCAAAAGTCAATAATTGTATAATATTATCGAGTTTGCATTGTTTATATAGCTGTATATTTTGGGTAGTTTTCGTGAAACAGACAATACTGTCATGAATATGCAAATTAGGCCGCTGTAGAAAACATGTTGTTTGATAAGTACAGCGTCAATTAATTCTTCGTTGCTTATGCAACAATACAAAATAGAATGTTCGTTGATTTAATATGATAGTTATTAAACTCATTATAGCATCGTGTCTTTTGAAATCAGTAAACTTCTTTAACAATGTGCATGATCACGTGGTTACAACGACAACAATGGCTCAAAATATTGAAAGCGCGCCCACTCCAAAGTAAATATTATTTTATATTTTCCTTAATAGACAACGGAATTTGATGAAATATGGCGCAGCAAACGCGTCTTCGTGAGCTGCATTTGGTGGTCCCGGGAGTTCGGCACATACTTATGTCGTTATTGTGAAGAATCGATTTCCGAGTCAGTAGACACGGAAATCGATTCGTCGCAAAAAAACGACAACAGTTTGGGCCAAAGTACCGAGACCACCAAATGCAGCTTAACATGACGCGTTTGATGTGCCATCAAATTCCGTTACATAATAAGGACAAACTATAAGAATACGTACCTTTAATCCGAGGGCTTCTGGAAGTTTCAGAACTTGTTGTTGTTGTAACCACGTGATCATACATCTTGTTTAATACATCGCGCATGTAAGGTCATTTATCATTATATTAACACACAATAGCTGCGGACGATTGCACAGCGTGTAATTTACATGCACAGTGGAGCGCAGTGGCCTAGTGGTTAGAGCGTCATACTGCTGATCTAAAGGTCGTGGGTTCGAGCCTCACCGGAGGCGCTGCGTTGTGTCCTTGAGCAAGACACTTTATCCACACTGCTCCAGTTCACCCAGCTGTGAATGGGTACCGATAATTCGTAGTTGCTCTGTAAATACGAATTACCGACTTCTCTCAAAAAATCTCTACCTCCGTTCTTTCTCCCATTCTTGGGAGACGGCATGCAAGGTCCTAGAGCCAGTGCCGCCGTTAAATATAAGCTAAAAAAAATAATTTACATGCACATGTATAAATCACAGGTTCTTGAAGAACGCTTCATATTTCGGTATTTTATGGGTTATTTCGGTTCATCTGGTGTTGTGGGTGCATTGTTACCAACATACAATTTACGTCAGACCCCGCCAATTATACGTATAACTAGGAAGTACATATTTTCACAGTATAAATGGGGCCGGAAAGTTCTGAACGGTCTCTAATAGAAGACGGTACTGTACGAGACCAAGTGGGTGGGGTAATGGGATTTTTGTTTAATAGGCATTTTTGTTGGTGTCATAGGTCCGAGTCTTAAACCTGTGGTGGTACACACAGGTTGAAATAACGGACCGAGGTCTATACATACATTAAATATGCCTAGAAGCATAAATAAATGAATAAAATAAGCTAAACAAATATTTTTGACTGCCTATTTATAAACATATATGTCTATACATAGGGAGTAAACAATTTTGTTTAGCTTATGTTTGTTTCATTTATTGACGCTTTTAGGCATATTTACATGTAATGTATTTATAGACCTCGGTCCGTTACTTCAACCTGTTGTGGTATATGTGCAGTTGAATGTCCCGTATAATGCGGGATACGAAAATTGTCGTCTGGTGTTGTTTTGTATTAAATGTATCTCTTCTTTATCAATAATTCATGTTTTGACGGCACTTCTGAATCAGTTCCAATGGAAATACTGGACCTGCTGAACATGAGAATTTCAGCTGCAATGAGGGATCGTAGCTAGTTATCTCCCGTTGAATTTATTTCTAGAAATCCGGTCCAAATTGTGTACTTTAGGGCCTTACTGCTTGTAAAAAGAGTGACTGTAGCATGATTTGTTGTGAATGGGAGTCGATAAAGTCGACTTATTAATGTTATTGCAATCAGTGTAGACTCAGATCAGACTGCACAGATGATTTGTGCAGTCTGATCTGAGTCTACACTGATTGCATAACACAATGTTCGTGTACTTTAGGGCCTTACTGCTTGTAAAAAGAGTGACTGTAGCATGATTTGTTGTGAATGGGAGTCGATAAAGTCGACTTATTTATGTTATTGCAATCAGTGTATACTCAGATCAGACTGCACAGATGATCTGTGCAGTCTGATCTGAGTCTACACTGATTGCAAAACACAATGTTCGTGCTATTCAGTGTGAAATAAACGCTGAAATACAACAACGGACTCTTTTTCTTTCCCTCTCTGTGCTTCCTTCTACCTTTCCTTGGCCTACTGCTCTATCTAGTCTTTTTCGTTTTTCCTCTCCTTTTCCCCTAGCACTCAACTGGTGATAACACTCACGTGTGAGGGTATACCAGTATACCGGCAAAAGCAAAAAAAAAAGGACCTGGGGCCCGTTTCACTAAACTTCCTACGACTAAAATGTTCGTAAGTGCAAAATTATGATAGTCTGTAAATTTCACATTAACACTGTTTTCTTGTAAATAATTGTTGGATTTACATTTATTGAGCATAGGCTGCATATGCAGCCTATGCTCAATAAATGTAAATCCATCAATTCAAATTTGCAGACGATTCTAAATTTGCGCTTATGAACATTTTAGTCGTAAGAAGTTTAGTGAAACGGCCCCCTAATCTCTATACATAGATTTGCAATGGGAAATAACTAGCTACGATCCCTCATTGCGTGATATGAGCACTGCATGCCATGCGTGCTATCTAAATATAGTAGACAGACACCATTTGTTTGTATTTTATTTCATTAATAAATATTAATACTTATATTTACAGTTGACACTTAGTTATAGCAGTTGATAATAATAATAATAATATAATAATAATAATAATAATAACAATTTACAATGTACCGTAATAACCGTAAATATTCAATTTCGTACACCATTTAATTGCGGAAACACATAGAAATATATGATTTCCCTACAACAGTGAGCATGCCAATATTTGGCGTTATTATGGCAGTAGTGGTTTAATCACATTGACAACGTATTTGCATACAATTGGTTTCCAAAAGCAAATTGTGTCCAAATACTTAGGGTTGTTACGGTAGAACACGTACTGAATATATATTACCGCCTGCACTAATATTGTCAATATGTGTCAATTGTTTTATTTAAAAAATGCTTGAATATTTTGAAATCAATTAGCTTAATACGTTGAACCTGAGCAGGTGCCCGTTTCACTAAACTTTGTACGACTAAAATGCAGCCTATGCTCAATAAATGTAAATCCATCAATTGACCTTTCCAGACGATCCTAAATTTGCACTTAAGAACATTTTAGTCATACGAAGTTTAGTGAAACGGCCCCCAGACTATTAAATTGATTAATAGTGAGTTGGCATTTCCAATAGATACATACAGAAACGTTGATAGTCTGGACAAGATTAACGCAGGCGGTTGTGTACAATGTATATTCGGTGTAACCTGAATACACGAGCGTCCAACGTGCACGCTATGAATGACACATTGCAACAAACATTTCAACAAACAGGCATATTCGATTCGGCGTATATTTAAGGGTGGGAATTGGCTCGAATACCCGGTCAATACATAACATTGTATAAGTTAAATATTATCCACGGTGACGTCGTTACGCATAAGTAAACACCAATTGAAATAAAACGTATATGTGGCTGTGACGGGAGAACTGGAGTTATGGGTTTTTACACCCAGTGTAGATCCAGATCCATCGAACAATGATGTCATAAGCCCATTTATTATATACCTAGCCATGAAATACATAGTTATACGATGTAAATAAAAGTCATATGTTCTCATCGATGAAATAAACATCTTCCGGTGAAAATACGACTACTTCCGCTAACTATATTCATAACGCGCACCTGCAGTGCCGGACTGCAAATAGGCTGCAAATACACATTTATTACCGTATACAGTCTAAAAAACTGCTAATTTCCATGGAGCGGTATATAATAAATAGAATATTCACATTTTTTGCAACGAATATGACATATATGTTCATTTCGTGGTGTGAAATGTCCATATTTCACTCGTGCCTAACGGCACTCGTGAAATATGGACATTCCACACCACTCGATGAACATATATGTCATATTCGTTGCAAAAATATGAATATCCTCTATTTATCCCGTCAACATAGTGCGTACATGTATGTGCCGTGAAACACGGTGCCGTGAAACATTTTTGATATCCTGTCAATACGACATAATCTCTGCGTAAGGATATGTGCGGTGGCTGGGGTTATATTTTTGCATTTGAAAGCCAGTTGTAGGTGTTGACGGGATACATAGAACAGTAGGTTAGTGCCGTGAATGGGAAAACAGTCTGGCGCGGCACGGAAACGGGATGTGCTCGGCAGAGCCACGCCCATCCCGTTTCCTAAGCCTTGCCAGATATTTGTTTCCATTCACGGCACTAACCTACTATTCTTTATTTCTGTAGCCACAGCCACACATACAGTGTACATTGTACATGTTTCTAAATGCATGTATAGTTATCCCGGCTTTCTATGTCCATCGCTGGGATTAACCAACAATAAATTATATATTACCAGACTTAATGATTAACTGTTCAACAGGAAATTGAAAACCAATACTCGGATGTGACATTGCATTTTACACTTGGCTGAACTATAAGTATGTTATTGTTCACATATTGGATTTTTCAGGAACTAAATTCTGCGACCGCAGCATTTAATTCCTTAAAAATCCAATATGTGAACAATAACTAAAACATATACATTGCCTAAAAGCGAGTTTTCCACTGTAAGCAATCAATCACCAGGGGCCCGTTTCACATTTTCACATTATAGGTTTCACTAAACTTCGTACGACTAAAATGTTCGTAAGTGCAAACTTATGATAGTCTGTAAATTTCACATTAGCAATGTTTTCTGGAAAACAATTATTGGATTTACATGTATTGAGCATAGGCTGCATATGCAGCCTATGCTCAATAAATGTAAATCCATAAATTGAAATTTACAGACGATCTGAAATTTGCACTTACGAACATTTTAGTCGTAAGAAGTTTAGTGAAACGGGCCCCAGCTCTCAGGGCCACAGCATGGCCCTGTTGAAGAGCGGGACTTTGAGGTACGCGAATTGTACAGTTGAACCTCTCTATACCGAACACGCCGATAGTACCCGTGGTGTTTGGTATAGTGAGATTTCATTGTATTAAAATAATTGAACTAATGTGGACTCGTACCCTGCTGTCATGCACACTATAGTGACGACACATGGATATATTTCCTATTATGTAACATGTATGCATGTGACTAAAAAGAAAATAAATATAAAGAAAAAGCATATAATTATATTGTCTAAAAGGCACTGGATTTAGATAGATTCAGATAGTGATGAAACAGATTCTTGAAAATCATTAATAATGGTTCGCTCGTATTTCTGAACCCGGTCGTACTGAAAAATATAGGATTTGCAAAAGGCTTACTAGAGCAAGTGACCAGGGGCTCACGGGTACCCCAGTTCGCTGCCTGCTCCGGCCTACACATATTCTTGAAGTCCTGTCACATGGACGCATGGGTGGGATATAGAATGAAAATGTAAATGATGATAAAGAAGTACATGCAATTTCAAGTCAATCCAACTCACGGTTACATGTACAGAGATATTGGGTGCCCAAGTGGGTACGTTTACGCGAAACAGATACAAAATGTAGCAGATTTACATTTACAATACACGTATAATTAATCTGCTGATATATTACCCAGCTCTTCGATGTGATGGGTGCGATCTCTTTGCTCGCCTCGTTCGGCCCTCTCCTGGTTGTCATGCTTATCGCTGCTAGCGCGTGTTGTTGACGTATTTACCGTGCTAGCCGTTTTGCCCTACCTGGACTGATTACTGCGCAACTCCCTAATCCGGCTGCGACAAGCCCCCAGGTGCAGGATGGACGCCATTTTGGCGCGGAATCTCGCGGAGCAGAGCACGTAGAGGATGAAGTTGGTCGAGTAGTTGAACTGCTCCAGCATCTGGGCGACCTCACGAAGGACGAATAATTCGTAGGTGTTCGCGTCGAACGTCGAGACGTTCTTGTAGAAGGCGAGGTTGTGCACGACGGTGATTGGCAGGATGAATATGATGTAGGCGACGACGACGCCAATCAGCATTAGTGAGATCCGTGACGTCTCTGCGGCGGCGTTGCGTAACGACACCGATGTTGACGACATCTGGCGGCGACGGGCGCTCTGGCGGAACAGCTTGACGACGATACATGGCGTGAGGATGGACATGACAACCATCGGGATCAGCGAGTAGAAGAACGACCCCGCTAACAGGAAGTTGCGGTACTTCTCCTTCGTGTGCGGGAACGTTACGTCCGGTTTACAGACGCCTTTGACGACGATGGACGAGAATGTCCAGACGGCGTTGAAGGTACCCATAAACAGATAGTCCAGGGCAATGAGAGCCCACACAATCCTCTTGGTGATGATCACGCGGACCTTCAGGGGAAATATCACGGCGACAAACCGCTCAAAACACAACAGTACCACCAGCCACGATGACGTCATCTTCGCCGTCTTGTAAATAAGAAAGAAAACCTTGCAGCTAATGTCCGACAGGGCCCTGGGATCGTAACCGAACATGGTTTGCACAAACATCTTGTTGAATGGCTGTGTTAGCAACATCACACTGTCGGACACGGCGAGGCATATCAAGATATAGCTTGACGTCAGAGATGAGAATTCCTTCGACGACATTGTAATGATGGTCAGCGAGTTCCCGAAGAGACCAATCAGCAGGAACATTGGCAGGATAACATATTCGGCCCTGTAGAAGTTGACCTTGACATGCGCCCAGCTACTTCCACCCGGTGGAAGTCTTGACAGCGTTGTGATCTCTGCTTGGTTGGTTGCATTCTGCAACAGTGACGTTACGTTGTCAAACAACGTTGTAACCACGGTGGTTGCTTCCGTTAGGTTGGAGGTCACAGATAGGGCGTCGGTTGTTAGGTTCATTGTGACGGGCAGTCTGAAATGTAATTTAGTATATACCTACCCATGAAATACATAGTTATACGATGTAAATAAAACTCATATGTTCTCATCGATGAAATAAACATCTTCCGGTGAAAATACGACTACTTCCGCTAACTATATTCATAACGCGCACCAGCAGTGCCGGACTGCAAATAGGCTATTTATTACCGTATACAGTCTAAAAAACCGCTAATTTCCATGGAGCGGTATAAAATAAATAGAATATTCATATTTTTGCAACGAATATGACATATATGTTCATCTCGTGATGTGAAATGTCCATATTTCACTCGTTCCTAACGGCACTCGTGAAATATGGACATTCCACACCACTCGATGAACATATACATGTATGTCATATTCGTTGCAAAAATTTGAATATCCTCTATGTATTGCATACAATGGGCGCTCGCAGTGTATTAACCCGGTGTAATAAAAATCATAATACACTAGTGTAGTAAATATGCAAGTCAGCTCGTTTCAGAAAACAGGTTTGGTGACAAGAATGTCGTCAATGTATGACGATGTGTACATGCAATAAATGCAATCTAACATTTGTGATGATTTAGTATGGTATTTATTAAACTAGTTGATTGTAATGTGTATCTAATAATAAAGTTTAGAACAACTACCCCGAGAAATGCATTTTCTACGATGTTTACGCTTAGATAACATTTCTTAAAGACAGCATAACATTCAGCGTATTTAGCAACGAGAATACCGAGTACATAATATTTTCTGATATTTGATATCTCAAGCAAATGCACATTCTGAAAATAAATATTTTTATTCGCATTAATAAATGAAAAAAACGCTAAGTATCTCCTCATTGCTAGCCAGTACGTCCAAGAAATGCAGTCCAAGAAATGCAATTTCTTATCTCTCTTTCACGTCTATTCTATACTTCAACTCCCGGTTTTCGGCCATTTTGAAAACAACGTCGTTAAAATGCATATTACTTCACTAACGCGAACATGCGACGAGCACGTACGTTTGTTCACGTAAAAAATGACCGTCATTATATAATTATGAGTGGTAACCCGGGGGAGAAAATAGTATCATTTTGATGTTGCACGTTTACAACGTTTTAACCCCGTAATTAAGGCGAAACATGCCTTTCTTCCATTAGTCTACAGTAGGGATATTGCTAAAACCATCAAATTCGTATTGTCGAATCAATTTTCTGAACATTTGCCAAAACTTATAATTCTAAATTTAACGTAGAAGAATTGACAACATTTTACCAGAAACGCACATGTCAAGAAGGCAGCACTGTGCGTGACGTCATAGTTATGCCATGTAAATAAAAGTCATATAATATGTTCTCATCGAATGATATGCGCAAATTCTGGTGACATACCAGTATTTCTGGTATATACAGAGAGAATTTCTTGAAGCGAATCAAACGAAAACTAAACGAATAGAAAACGAAGTGAAAGCGATTGCTTTGAACAATGACATGCATACATGTAGTAACGATTATCGTTGTTGTTTTTTCTCTACTCTAATACGATATGTTAGTTTAAATACCAGTGGGCCGTTTCACTAAACTTCGTATGACTAAATTGTTCGTAAGTGCAAATTTAGGATCGTCTGGAAATTTCAATTGATGGATTTACATTTATTGAGCATAGGCTGCATATGCAGCCTATGCTCAATACATTTACATGTAAATCCAATAATTGTTTACAAGAAAACATTGTTCATGTGTAATTTACAGACTATCATAATTTTGCACATATGAACATTTTAGTCGTACGAAGTTTACTTAAACGCCTGGCGTTTCTTTCAACGCATGTCTTGTCGATTTTTTCAACGCCTATCTTATCGTATATACATCGTTTAGACATCGTTTTTGGTTCTTAATTATAAAATGATGTTTTCGTTTAAACCAATGAAACCATGATCTCGTCTTCTAATTAAAAACGCAAACGATGTGAAACCGATTTGTAAACGACAGGCAATTGTTCGTGTGTGGAACTAAGAACACATCTGGGCTGTATAATTTTTCATGTGCGCACGTGCCAAAGCTTACATAGACTGCAGATGTCAATACACAATTCTTACCGTATGCTGTCTACAAAAATAACTAAGTTGGCGGAGTGTATAATAAATGCAATATTAACCCATTAAAGACGGGATACAATTATAGTAATATGAAACTTATTAGGGCTAAAACATCCTATTTTCTTTATTTCATTTCTAAAGCATATGTTTTTACCACTCATTTGAACCGTCTCGGCGAGACGGTTCAACTGAGTGGTAGCAATATACATGTATACCTTTATGGAGAAATAAACAAAATTATCGTATCCTTAGACTGAAATGGGTTAATATTTGTTTGCATCTATATATATTCATCTCTTGGTTTGAAATGAACATAAGTCACTGTCGTGCATTACTAAAACATTTATTTGACTGATATGAACAGAAGTATACAATAGGAGTCTGATTCAGCCCTACTAGGTGGCTGTGACTGGAGAAATGGGGCGTATGGGATGTGTGATTTTTCCGTTAGAAGTACGACGGATGGTTCATTGATGGAATGGCGAAAAGTGCAGATTCTGATCAGCACATGTCTGAACTGGATCTACACTGGACGCAAAGCCTAGAAGCCGCTTTATCCAATCACAGCCACATTTGCGTCCCGATAAATGGGATACAAATAAATTAATTTACGAAAATATGCGAATATACAAAAAAGTCACCCTCCCCAAAAAAAAAATTTTGATGAAATTCCATCAAATATTGATTTTATTGCGAAAAAAAGATTTTCCTATCGGAATTTAACATGGGGGCTAATAATAGATTTTTTTTAAATATTATTTTTATTTGTGGACCGATTTTCAAAATCTATTTCTTATTTCTTAGTTACACCATTTTCAAGCTATCTCGCCAGGTTTCGGAGTCAATTTCCAAATTTTTTCGTTTTTTGATACTTCAGGAAATTGACTCCCCATGTTAAATTCCCATAGGAAAATCGTTTTTCGCAATAAAATCAATAAATTTCATCAAATAATTTTGTTTGGTGCAGGTGAATTTTTTGTTATTGATGAAAAAGTACTTACTTTCAAATATTTGTTAGATTTAATGTGTTTAATAGCGAAATGTTCGTCGGCAGCAAAACGTGGAACAGACAGTAGAGAAATAGTGCTTATGGGATTTCTCACATGATAACGATGTATGTTCTTATTAGAAGCATGACGGGTGTTTCGTTGATGGAATGGCGAACAGTGCAGTCCCTGATCAGACAGACTGATATGGATATGCACTGGTCGCAAAACCCATAAGCCACATTTATCCATTCACAACCATATTTGGTGCGGCGTCTTATTATATATGATTTTGAGCAAATTTTCAAACATCACACACATTTCCACCTTTCCTAATTAACTTCCTACTCGGAGGCCAGTGCACAGAATATCTTGAACTATCAGGATTATAACACTGTTATTGATTGATATAGTATATAGTGCGGTAGGAGAATGAACTAGCTAGGTTAAATTAACCGTCTCATAACCTTCTTAATTTAAAGTACACAGTTCGAATGCATTGCAACTAATACTAAACTCGGAATGAAAATCGAGCCAACTGCCATTGGCTTGATACATTTTGTTGGCTCATATGCCCGGGTTTAGAAGGTATGCGAGCCAATTGTTACCCTTAACTACAAGATAACTAACTAATATAGTATAATATACTAATTGTTGCTATTCACAATATCTGTCCATGAAAGTTGACGTATACATGTATTCACTCTTAAATGTCAGAAATGCACGTACATGTACATGTATATCCTACAGAGCCCCGCAGGAGACAGACACGGATTTCTTTTTATTGATTAGTTCCCACGAAATAACAATTTGTTCCCTCAATTTAACAATTTGTTCCCTCGAATTAACAATTCGTTCCTACGATATAACAATTCATTCCCTCGAATTAACAATTCGTTCCCACGAA
This sequence comes from Conchocele bisecta, assembly GCA_029237695.1. Classification (NCBI taxonomy): domain Eukaryota; kingdom Metazoa; phylum Mollusca; class Bivalvia; order Lucinida; family Thyasiridae; genus Conchocele; species Conchocele bisecta. The sequence goes on along the minus strand of CM055276.1, from coordinate 51,089,098 downwards.
ATGACAATTCGTTTCCTCGAATTAACAATTCGTGCCCATGATATAACAATTCGTTCCCAGGAATTAACAATTCGTTCCCGTGGGAACGAATTGTTATTTCGTGGGAACTAATTGTTAAATTGAGGGAAACAATTGTTAATTCGTGGGAACGAATTGTTAATTCGTGGGAACGAATTGTTAAATTGAGGGAACGAATTGTTATTTCGAGGGAACGAATTAATAAAAAAAAAGAATTCTACGTCCCCTGCGGGGCTCCGTATATATCGGATTCAGAAAACGTGTAGATGTTTTAATGCTAATGCATGTAGTAGTAGTAAGGGAGTCAAAATGATACCACCTACCGTGGTATCATTTATAACCCTCTATAATACCCCCACCACCCCCGAAAATCAAAAAATTGGTTAACGAGGAAAATTGGGTCTCCCGACAATTTTTGGAGAAAATAATTTTGAGAAGAGGGAGTCCCAATTATATTGGTAATTGACTTTTGAAAGTATATATTGGTGTCATAAATACATCATGTTTTTTTTCACGTCCAATTGAACAGAAAAAACGAGTACCAATATTATTAGAGAAAATGGATAATACAATACAATTTGAATTGAAAATTTTTAATGACTGTGTTGAAGAAGTTTACGAAGAATACGGGGGTTATAATCCTATGTATAAATTCTATAAAATGAGAACACTAGGCGATATCGAATATATGAAATACCAGCGTAATTTATTACGCTCCGATAAAAACGTTACATTTCCAATATATTATACCGGCAATTATGTCAACTATACAAGAGGCAAATACGAACATTAAGACAGATAATGCGTATCGGATATGAAACTAAGGCGTATATACAAAAATTTTAAAACCCAACGATTCGTTTACGAACGTACATTTCTACGATATCGCTTATAAATTTATATTGTAATCACAACACCAAGCAGACGACAATGTTTCACTTAAACGTGTTATAAACACGCAAATTATGTGTCCTACCTTACACGTATATTAAGTGTCCATTTTATAGAGAGATTACACGATTACGTCTTCCGGGATGAAACATAAACACACTATAATACAGTCGAACCTCCACGAACGGCCACCTCTCTACAACAGCCACCTCTCTACAACGGCCAAAATTTCAAAACGCAATGCGACCACAGTTAGTGTACGTAATTTGATAAACTTTGTGGGGGATTTTGTTAATTCTTCATCAGAACTGGCAAGTTGGGAGTGCTTTAGAATCGTCTCATTGAGACGATACTAAAGCACTTCCAACTTGCCAGTTTTGGCGAAGAAATGAAAAAATATGCTCTTCAAATGTAGCTCTGATTTCTATATGATATACCTCTCTTCAACAGCCACCTCTCTTCAACAGCCAGTTTTCAGTCTCCCCATGGCTGGCCGTTGTAGAGAGGTTCGACTGTATATACTACACACACGTGGGTGTGTATTACACAACCCGCTATCGATATTCCGGAATGAAACATAAACACACTATAATATATACTACACACACGTGGGTGTGTATTACACAACCCGCTATCGATATTCCGGAAGTATTTCTTACATTGTGATTGGTTGGCATGTTTTTAATTTTTTTAATTTTACTTTTAATAATTTAGAACGTTATAACCTATATTATTAAATAAAAAATGAACTTGTTATATATAAAACAAATAAAAATAAACGAGTAAATATTTGGTATTGCACAACACGGTTTTAACTTCATATATGTAAAATTAACAACAATACTTTGTCTTGGGGGACGCCCCTTGACGAAAAATGAGCGCTCAGTGCTTCCGTGCAGGCACTTCCAAGGTTGCCTAGACTTTCGACACTGGTTCCTAGATCAGCCGATAGATGGGGGTGTGCTGTACAGGCAGCTATTACACCCGGCTAGCCACAAACATGAGACGAGTAAGAAAAGCAACAGACAGTCAGACAAGATCAGAAAAGGTGGTTAGCCGGGTGGGCACAGAAGGGTTTTGCTGGCGTGGGTTCGAGCCTCGGTGGAAGCTAAAAAAAAAAATCTTTTTTTTCTTTTTAAATTGTTAATAATTTTCCTAAAATTAATTAATAAATTGTTTACTGCGACAATATAATTAATTTTAATTAATTTTATAATTAAAATTAATTATTTTTTAAAAAATCACAATGGTGCTGTAACATTTCTTTCGACTTTATCTCCAAGTTTTTCCCTAAATTTATCCCAATCAGTTCACTCAATCTTGGGCATGGTGGCGCGTGCCTTGATTCTTATATCATTTTTTAATTTTTCATATCTCCGCATTTCTTCCACCACGGATTCAAACTCTAAATTTGATATTTTCTTATCGGCCAACGCTTTGGACACCATAACGTCGATGCTATTTTTCTTAGACCTGGCGAGAACGGATATTCTATCATGTTTTCTACATTTTTTCTCGAGTTTTCCACCCAACGACGACCCTAATTACCATACACAACAACCCAGAAACGGCCGACACCGCACATAAAATCCCCGCTACGGGAACCGTTATAATGGTGGATATAGTTGCAGCTGTCCCCGCCCCACACAACACAGAAACACTCGCCAGAGCCGTGCTAGATTACTTCAGCCATGTTCACCGCGCGCCTATATTTTTTAGCGTTTCTTTTTCTATTTGTATATTCTCTAACTAAAATATCCTGCATAGCGACGATATTATTCAACCTAAAATCTGAACTTCTTTCGTTAATTGTACACAGTGTTGATGGAGTGGTATTGAAAATTGGAAGCGTTGATTCGTTCATATTTAAATTTTACAAATTTATTTCAATATATTAGTATTTATAAAATAAGTTCAATTAATAACGAGACAATAGTGGAAGAACTCTCTGAGTCACCGATTTTCGTAACAAAGTTAATAACACTACTTTGGGAAAGTCTAATTCGATCATTACCGGCGAACGAAACAATCGTCGAACTATCTCCAGAGATTTTAGTGACTCCAACCCCCCGTTCTTCCCCATCTACTACAATATTTATCGCGACCGCGCCCACAGGTTTACCATTAGCATTAACCGAGCAGACCGCCATTTGGATAACTTCACCCGCGGCTGTCATAGTGTATCCCCCATATTTATTACTCGCTTTGGCACCGTACGAAATATTCATAGTGCCCCTCAGTCAATGGGCCCCTCCCGCTTCTCAGCCCAAACTGTTATGACACGTTTTGGCGTTTTCATTGTTTTCACTATTCCGGCAAGCGCCTTGTTTGCGTTATATGCCTCAGTACGAATCTTATAAGAGGCCTCCTCAAGAGCTTTGGTCGCGGCTATACGATCATGTTTCAGTTTTTATCGGGAAACTTCGGTTATCTTTCCGTCTAGTTCGGTAAGTGCCGCTTCTCTGCTGAGAGAGTCCTCTAAGCGCAACGCATCATAAGCCTCCGTAATGGTCGCCTGGTGGCCTTCTAGGGCTTTCTCAACAACACCCGACCGGGCCTCTTTTTGAAATTCGGTTATTTTTCCGTCTAGTTCAGCAACCGCCGCTTCTCTGATGAGAGAGTCCTCTGAGCGCAACACCTCATAAGCCTTCGCAAGGTCCGCCTGGCGGTCTGCTCGGACTTTATGAATACCCAATCGGGCTCCTCCTTTCGAAATTCGGTTATTTTTTCGTATGTCAGTAAGTGCCGCTTCTCTGTTGAGAGAGTCCTCTGAGCGTAACGCCCCATAAGCCTCCGCAATGGCCTCCTTGTTGTCTTCTCGGACCCCCTCAACCCCGACCTGGTCTCTTTCAGAAATTCGGCTATTTTTTCGTCTAGTTCGGTAAGTGTCGCTTCTTTGCTGAGAGAGCCCTCTAATCGCAACGCATCATAAGCCTCCGTAATGGCCTCCGCAAGGTTCGACTGGTGGTCTTCTCGGACTTTATCAATACCCGACCGGGTCTCTTTTCGAAATTTGGTTATTTTTTTATCTAGTTCAGTAAGTGCCGCTTCTCTGATGAGAGAGTCCTCTGAGCGCAACACCTCATAAGCCTTCGTAAGGTCCGCCTGGTGGTCTTCTCGTACTTTCTCAATACCCGACGTGGCCTCTTTTTGAAATTTGGTTATTTTTTTACCTAGTTCGGTAAATGCCGCATCTCTGATGAGAGAGTCCTCTAAGCGCAACGTAAGGGCCGCCTGGCGGTCGGCCCGGACTTTATCAATATCCGACCTGCTCTCTTTTCGAAATTTGGTTATTTTTTTACCTAGTTCGTTTAGTTCAGTTTCTCTGATGAGAGAGTCCTCTGAGCGCAACACCTTATAAGCCGCCTGATCTTTCTCAATATTCGTTCGGGTCTCCTTTCGAAAATCGATTATTTTACCGTCTAATTCAGTAAGTGTCGCTTCTCTGGTGAGAGAGTCCTCTAAGCGCAACGCATCATAAGCCTCCGTAAGGTCTGCCTGGTGGTCTTCTCGGACTTTATCAAGCCCCAACCGGGCCTCTTTTCGAAATTTTGAAATTTGGTTATTTTTTCACCTAGTTCGTTTAGTTCCGTATGCGTTTCTTCACGACTTTGTGTATTCACAGCCAGGGCGGGATATTCTCTAAGTTGTGACAGTAGACTCTTGTGAATCTCGTCCGTGGCCCTCGATATAGTTCTATTGATCAAGCTTTTGTTTTTTGGGTAGTTAAAAAGTCGCCCTCTGTCGGGATGAACCCCCTTCTGCCGGTTCCAAATTCTTTGAATTTGTCACCCAATCGGAGAACTGCCTGGTCCGTATATACTCATTTTCAATAATGTTGATAATATATATTACGAACATGCGTTTAATTCTAAATAATTTTCTTAAAATTAATTAATTTGAAATTTATGAAATTTCTAGGACGACCGAAATCGGGTAATCGTTCTTCAACTCTCTCCCTTTATCATCGAGAATAGAAATCTTCAACTCGTGGATGTGTCCCGATTCCCCAAAACTAAAATTTCATCTCGGGGCTGTGGGAAGTCTAAGGTCAGGGTCTCACCATAGAAAACAGTCGCTGGCGGGCACGGTTTTCAGTAATGTGCTGGGGGATCCGTCTACCGTGTTGTACGATGTGTTCACCCGATCCAGTTGCACCCTGAGAGTTTTCGTGAAGGTGAAGTCCACTGGATTATCACCGACGTACTCACCCGGGGTAAACACTCCTTTGTTTGAGGAGTATGTCTCTGTAAAAACCGAGTTGAATACCCAACCCCGGGGAGACCACTACCTTATTATCACTGCTGATGGTCATTGTTGCGAGCCCGGTAGCATTCGATACTGTGAGGTTGATTATACCATCAAGCTCTGAGTTGACAAAATCTTTGAGCTGTCTTATTCCCCACAGTCCGTGAGGCAGCTTTACACCTAATTGTTGTCCATCCTTCACATAGTAAAACCCTTCGCTCTTCCCCACTTCTGCCATCCAACCGTGAAGGTGATTGATATAAGGCCTACCCGGCGTTGTCCGCAGCAGTTGTCTATTAATTTTTGAAGTTCACAACTCCCTTTTTGAACATTAGTGATAGTAGCAAACATAATAATATCTTTCAATGGATACAAAAGCATTTAGCTTTAACTCTAATGCAAAGTATAAAGTTGGTGGTGTATACGCTCAAAAGAACACCATTGGTTGGCTTGTGCACCCTAAAATAAGAGTCAGTTTGGGCATGGGTTTCGACACAAATTTAACTAATCATTTATTTGAGGACAATATAGGGTGGACCAAGATTAGTACGGTGGATGGGGTAAACAGATGGCGGGCAACTCCGATGCAGTTCTGGCAGAACCAACTAAAATTTTGCCGTGTGGTGTGCCACAACTGGGTGTGGTGTATCTTTCGGAGACCACATAAAACCAAGTAACAGCATGATTGAGCAGTAGCTTATACAACTTTCATGTTTATTATACTATTAGAAGGATTTTGAAAGAATTACGTGTTCCACTACCTCAAGACGACGGGTGGAATCCCATTTCCAACACATACAACCGTAAGGAGTTCGAACGGATATGTGACGAATTTGGTGTGGACCCAAACCGTGATTGGAAACAAAAAGTTTACACCAAGAACGATTCAATGGGCGACCCCTTTTTTGAAGAAGCTGGAAATGATGTAAAAGTTGTTGATGGCACATTCGATAGCAGTACTATGAGGTACACGTCAAGTTTCCTAATACATAAAAGACCAAGCTTTTTTTCTTGATATGTTCTCAGATAAAACCTACTACCAAACATATCCGGCTTCACTACACCAACCATCTAAAGTTGGAATAGCATGGAGTACATTTATATTAGATAAAAGCACTGGATTTACTCAGGCCGGGGTTACTCGCCTCAACGACTCCATTCGTTACATATGTGTGGGCTATACTAGGTACACAAAAAACAAACTCGCAGTTCTATAATAGGATTCGGAACGGCGTTTGATGCGCAAAAACAGTTCTTGGTACTTGTTGAGGGACGCCATCTCAGCTAAGGTGGACCTGGAGAAGGCGATCCAGAATTATCAAGACGTTTTGCAGACTGCCAGCACCCCAGTGGACTATGTATTTGGAATAGGTCTTTATATGGCGCCGAGCAATATGATACTACGAGACGACCCGGTTGATGGTTACAATAATCAGATCGTAATCGCCACCGCCAATCAAAAAATCGGTCACAACGGTAACGTGAACACGGATATCATCAAGCGCACCCCCAACATGATCGGGTTCAACAGTGTTGAGGGAACCGATTTCATAAAACGCCCAAAACACAAAATGGATACACATCCCTCAACACAATCGAACCCAGAACTCCCAATTAGTAAATTGGATGCACCATCGAGTTCCATCAACAGACCAATCGCGATTGGAGAAACACCAATCAATCACAGATTGGTGGGTGAAATTGGAAGCACAACACACGAGGAGGAGAAATTAGGGCTCGTCGTCGCCCTCGTGGCGATCGGATTATTTGCGCTTTGGTTTTAGGAACTCTCTGGCGAAGAATAGTAGGAGACCGGCGATTGCCACGATTAAAGCCCAAGTATTTTTGGCTAGCCATCCGGCCGTTTTTGATAATATAGATAGCAAGTAAGAAACGATACTTCCGATCAGTCCAGGTAATGCGGCAGCCGCCTTTTCGGCTAATTTAGCCAGGAGGCTGGCGAGGGCTTTTAGTTGTTTTTTTACCCACTCCTTGGCTTCGCCTGATGGCGCGGGTGCTGATGCGGGTGCTGGTGCTGGTGCGGGTGCGGCACCACCAGTGAAAGCTAGAACTATGGTCGATATAGTCATGCTGATAGCAACGAGGATGCTTGCTATCGTGATGCCCTGTTCTCAGAGTGCGAAGACGCTCACCGAGTGTCGTCTCCTCGTTCAGGACCCTCGAGATTGTTTCGCGGATCCGACTTATTTGGGTGCGGAGTGTCTCACGGTTAGTAGATGCAGCCTCCAAGCGAGCTTCTCTTTGATCCCGCAACGACCGCAGGCGTTCGGTGATCCGCTCGGTAGATTCTCTATCGCCACCGGCTTCCTCCAGTTTTCTTTCTTCTAGCGCGATATGTTCATCCAGCGACGAGAGTTTGGCGGAGGGTTTAACAGGACCAGTTTCGCCCCTGGACCGTTTGCCATAACCTTATCGAGTCCCCGGAGTTCGCGAAGAGGTAACGATGGGTCATCGTTAGACAGGTCGATTTCGCTGAACGTGGTCTCCATCGTGTTAATAGCGTCGGTGGCTACTCGAGGGAGTTCGCTGAGCTCAACAGTTTCTATATCGGCGGCCGTTTTCGCCATCGTTTCGTCGGTAGACTGTAGGGCCTCTACAGCGCGGGTTAGCATAAAATTGTTTTACTACGCGTCCAATCTGGAAATCCTAGTTCGCTCCTTATGATTTTCACCACCGCCCGGTAAATCCGCAAGGTGGTTCTCATCGCTAGGGGTTTACCGGCCATCGTGTTGACGATTCGGGACATTTGATGCTTTTAGTCGCAATCTACCGTTCAGATCCAATTCGAACTTGGAGTAGTCGCGACCGACAGATGGGACCACACCTTTTTCTGCCAAACTGTTGTAGTAGTCGTCTACAGCTCCATCAAGTAATTCCCGACTTTGACCAACGCTGCTGGTAGCGCCACCTAATTCCCCCGATTGGAGGAATTGGAACTGGTGGGCTGTATCAAGGGCGTTTCGTCATTATAATCATCTATGTCATAATCATCCTCATCCGCATCGACGTAATCGTCTCTGCCGATTTCATACATGTCATTATCGTAATCAGCCATATTAATTTCTTAAAATTAATTATGTATTAAAGACAAAACCATAAGGGTTTAATATAGTTTCACTAAATTATGTCTTCGAGTCAATACGGTCGCCAACTCAATCCATACCGCAGACTGCGTGAGCCCCTCGGGGCAAAAGGCGTGAGACAGAGTGTCGTTATTACGAACAACCCATCGACGATCGACCAGAACCAGCAGCTCTTGGTCCGCTTCCCCAACCTCGGAGCTAACGACGTCATTGTGCCGGGTACTGTTCGCCTAGCTTTCACTATTTCGCTGACGTCGACGGACGAGGACCGAACCGTCGTTCAGAACCTTGGTCGCGCCATCGTCAAGAAGACCATGATAAAGATTTCTGGTAATGAGGTGATGTCGATCGACGACAGCGACGTCTACCATTGTTATCAGGACCTATGGAAGACGGCGCAAGAGCGCGAAAACGCTGTCTATCATGGTATTGACACCAGCAAAAATAAGAACGTAACCAAACTTAGAATCGGGGCTGGTAACAAGGTAGATAACAACGCGAGTGACAATGCGGTCGCGGGCGCTTACGGCAACCGATTCTACATCCCGCTCGACTTTGAGTTGCAGGAGAGTCACATGCCCTACTATCAGAGCGCTTTGGCTGACCGCCTCGAATACGCAACTAACGTTCAACGACTACGGCCGAGTTCTCATAGCCAGCGACATGTTATCGACGTATACGATCGATAATGTTTCGCTGGAGTACGACATGGTCACGATGCCCGAACTCGCGCGATTGATCAGAACCCAGTACGCCGGCGCGTTGCCATACATTTACGACCGAGTTCTTCGCCATCGCAAGATGACGAAAGACAAAGGCGACACATTGTGGAATATTAACGTCAACGTACCCGCCCGCTCGATGAAAGGTATAATGATGTTGTTTCGAGGATGCTCGGTTCGCGTTCGGTGCTAGAAAAACCGACAAATTCTATAACCGCAAAATC
>CM055276.1:50856582-51079391 GCA_029237695.1 Conchocele bisecta | reverse complement strand
TCTAGTTCGGTAAGTGTCGCTTCTTTGCTGAGAGAGCCCTCTAATCGCAACGCATCATAAGCCTCCGCAATGGCCTCCGCAAGGTTCGACTGGTGGTCTTCTCGGACTTTATCAATACCCGACCGGGTCTCTTTTCGAAATTTGGTTATTTTTTTATCTAGTTCAGTAAGTGCCGCTTCTCTGATGAGAGAGTCCTCTGAGCGCAACACCTCATAAGCCTTCGTAAGGTCCGCCTGGTGGTCTTCTCGTACTTTACTCTAATACCCGACGTGGCCTCTTTTTGAAATTTGGTTATTTTCTTACCTAGTTCGGTAAATGCCGCATCTCTGATGAGAGAGTCCTCTAAGCGCAACGTAAGGGCCGCCTGGCGGTCGGCCCGGACTTTATCAATATCCGACCTGCTCTCTTTTCGAAATTTAGGTTATTTTTTTACCTAGTTCGTTTAGTTCAGTTTCTCTGATGAGAGAGTCCTCTGAGCGCAACACCTTATAAGCCGCCTGATCTTTCTCAATATTCGTTCGGGTCTCCTTTCGAAAATCGATTATTTTACCGTCTAATTCAGTAAGTGTCGCTTCTCTGGTGAGAGAGTCCTCTAAGCGCAACGCATCATAAGCCTCGTAAGGTCTGCCTGGTGGTCTTCTCGGACTTTATCAAGCCCCAACCGGGCCTCTTTTCGAAATTTGGTTATTTTTTCACCTAGTTCGTTTAGTTCCGTATGCGTTTCTTCACGACTTTGTGTATTCACAGCCAGGGCATATTCTCTAAGTTGTGACAGTAGACTCTTGTGAATCTCGTCCGTGGCCCTCGATATAGTTCTATTGATCAAGGCTTTTGTTTTTTGGGTAGTTAAAAAGTCGCCCTCTGTCGGGATGAACCCCCCTTCTGCCGGTTCCAAATTCTTTGAATTTGTCACCCAATCGGAAGAACTGCCTGGTCCGTATATACTCATTTTCAATAATGTTGATAATATATATTACGAACATGCGTTTAATTCTAAATAATTTTCTTAAAATTAATTAATTTGAAATTTCTAGGACGACCGAAATCGGGTAATCGTTCTTCAACTCTCTCCCTTTATCATCGAGAATAGAAATCTTCAACTCGTGGATGTGTCCCGATTCCAAAACTTTCATCTCGGGGTGTGGGAAGTCTTAAGGTCAGGGTCTCACCATAGAAACAGTCGCTGGCGGGCACGGTTTTCAGTAATGTGCTGGGGGATCCGTCTACCGTGTTGTACGATGTGTTCACCCGATCCAGTTGCACCCTGAGAGTTTTCGTGAAGGTGAAGTCCACTGGATTATCACCGACGTACTCACCCGGGGTAAACACTCCTTTGTTTGAGGAGTATGTCTCTGTAAAACCGAGTTGAATACCCAACCCCGGGGAGACCACTACCTTATTATCACTGCTGATGGTCATTGTTGCGAGCCCGGTAGCATTCGATACTGTGAGGTTGATTATACCATCAAGCTCTGAGTTGACAAAATCTTTGAGCTGTCTTATTCCCCACAGTCCGTGAGGCAGCTTTACACCTAATTGTTGTCCATCCTTCACATAGTAAAACCCTTCGCTCTTCCCCACATTCTGCCATCCAACCGTGAAGGTGATTGATATAAGGCCTACCCGGCGTTGTCCGCAGCAGTTGTCTATTAATTTTTGAAGTTCACAACTCCCTTTTTGAACATTAGTGATAGTAGCAAACATAATAATATCTTTCAATGGATACAAAAGCATTTAGCTTTAACTCTAATGCAAAGTATAAAGTTGGTGGTGTATACGCTCAAAAGAACACCATTGGTTGGCTTGTGCACCTAAAATAAGAGTCAGTTTGGGCATGGGTTTCGACACAAATTTAACTAACATATTTGAGAAATATAGGGTGACCAAGATTAGTACGGTGGATGGGGTAAACAGATGGCGGGCAACTCCGATGCAGTTCTGGCAGAACCAACTAAATTTTGCCGTGTGGTGTGCCACAACTGGGTGTGGTGTATCTTTCGGAGACCACATAAAACCAAGTAACAGCATGATGAGCAGTAGCTTATACAACTTTCATGTTTATTATACTATTAGAAGGATTTTGAAAGAATTACGTGTTCCACTACCTCAAGACGACGGGTGGAATCCCATTTCCAACACATACAACCGTAAGGAGTTCGAACGGATATGTGACGAATTTGGTGTGGACCCAAACCGTGATTGGAAACAAAAAGTTTACACCAAGAACGATTCAATGGGCGACCCCTTTTTTGAAGAAGCTGGAAATGATGTAAAAGTTGTTGATGGCACATTCGATAGCAGTACTATGAGGTACACGTCAAGTTTCCTAATACATAAAAGACCAAGTTTTTTTCTTGATATGTTCTCAGATAAAACCTACTACCAAACATATCCGGCTTCACTACACCAACCATCTAAAGTTGGAATAGCATGGAGTACATTTATATTAGATAAAAGCACTGGATTTACTCAGGCCGGGGTTACTCGCCTCAACGACTCCATTCGTACATATGTGTGGGCTATACTAGGTACACAAAAACAAACTCGCAGTTCTATAATAGGATTCGGAACGGCGTTTGATGCGCAAAAACAGTTCTTGGTACTTGTTGAGGACGCCATCTCAGCTAAGGTGGACCTGGAGAAGGCGATCCAGAATTATCAAGACGTTTTGCAGACTGCCAGCACCCCAGTGGACTATGTATTTGGAATAGGTCTTTATATGGCGCCGAGCAATATGATACTACGAGACGACCCGGTTGATGGTTACAATAATCAGATCGTAATCGCCACCGCCAATCAAAAAATCGGTCACAACGGTAACGTGAACACGGATATCATCAAGCGCACCCCCAACATGATCGGGTTCAACAGTGTTGAGGGAACCGATTTCATAAAACGCCCAAAACACAAAATGGATACACATCCCTCAACACAATCGAACCCAGTACCCCAATTAGTAAATTGGATGCACCATCGAGTTCCATCAACAGACCAATCGCGATTGTTGGAGAAACACCAATCAATCACAGATTGGGTGAAATTGGAAGCACAACACACGAGGAGGAGAAATTAGGGCTCGTCGTCGCCCTCGTGGCGATCGGATTATTTGCGCTTTGGTTTTAGGAACTCTCTGGCGAAGAATAGTAGGAGACCGGCGATTGCCACGATTAAAGCCCAAGTATTTTTGGCTAGCCATCCGGCCGTTTTTGATAATATAGATAGCAAGTAAGAAACGATACTTCCGATCAGTCCAGGTAGTGCGGCAGCCGCCTATTCGGCTAATTTAGCCAGGAGGCTGGCGAGGGCTTTTAGTTGTTTTTTTACCCACTCCTTGGCTTCGCCTGATGGCGCGGGTACTGGTGCGGGTGCTGGTGCTGGTGCGGGTGCGGCACCACCAGTGAAAGCTAGAACTATGGTCGATATAGTCATGCTGATAGCAACGAGGATGCTTGCTATCGTGATGCCCTGTTCTCAGAGTGCGAAGACGCTCACCGAGTGTCGTCTCCTCGTTCAGGACCCTCGAGATTGTTTCGCGGATCCGACTTATTTGGGTGCGGAGTGTCTCACGGTTAGTAGATGCAGCCTCCAAGCGAGCTTCTCTTTGATCCCGCAACGACCGCAGGCGTTCGGTGATCCGCTCGGTAGATTCTCTATCGCCACCGGCTTCCTCCAGTTTTCTTTCTTCTAGCGCGATATGTTCATCCAGCGACGAGAGTTTGGCGAGGTTACGGACCAGTTCGCCCCGGACCGTTTGCATAACCTTATCGAGTCCCCGGAGTTCGCGAAGAGGTAACGATGGGTCATCGTTAGACAGGTCGATTTCGCTGAACGTGGTCTCCATCGTGTTAATAGCGTCGGTGGCTACTCGAGGGAGTTCGCTGAGCTCAACAGTTTCTATATCGGCGGCCGTTTTCGCCATCGTTTCGTCGGTAGACTGTAGGGCCTCTACAGCGCGGGTAGGCATAATTGTTTTACTACGCGTCCAATCTGGAAATCCTAGTTCGCTCCTTATGATTTCACCACCGCCCCGGTATCCGGCAATGGTGCTCATCGCTAGGGGTTTACCGGTCATCGTGTTGACGATCGGGACATTTGATGCTTTTAGTCGCAATCTACCGTTCAGATCCAATTCGAACTTGGAGTAGTCGCGACCGACAGATGGGACCACACCTTTTTCTGCCAAACTGTTGTAGTAGTCGTCTACAGCTCCATCAAGTAATTCCCGACTTTGACCAACGCTGCTGGTAGCGCCACCTAATTCCCCCGATTGGATTGGAACTGGAGGCTGTATCAAGGGCGTTTCGTCATTATAATCATCTATGTCATAATCATCCTCATCCGCATCGACGTAATCGTCTCTGCCGATTTCATACATGTCATTATCGTAATCAGCCATATTAATTTCTTAAAATTAATTATGTATTAAAGACAAAACCATAAGGGTTTAATATAGTTTCACTAAATTATGTCTTCGAGTCAATACGGTCGCAAACTCAATCCATACCGCAGACTGCGTGAGCCCTCGGGGCAAAAGGCGTGAGACAGAGTGTCGTTATTACGAACACCATCGACGATCGACCAGAACCAGCAGCTCTTGGTCCGCTTCCCCAACCTCGGAGCTAACGACGTCATTGTGCGGGTACTGTTCGCCTCGCTTTCACTATTTCGCTGACGTCGACGGACGAGGACCGAACCGTCGTTCAGAACCTTGGTCGCGCCATCGTCAAGAAGACCATGATAAAGATTTCTGGTAATGAGGTGATGTCGATCGACGACAGCGACGTCTACCATTGTTATCAGGACCTATGGAAGACGGCGCAAGAGCGCGAAAACGCTGTCTATCATGGTATTGACACCAGCAAAAATAAGAACGTAACCAAACTTAGAATCGGGGCTGGTAACAAGGTAGATAACAACGCGAGTGACAATGCGTTCGCGGGCGCTTACGGCAACCGATTCTACATCCCGCTCGACTTTGAGTTGCTGGAGAGTCACATGCCCTACTATCAGAGCGCTTTGGCTGACCGCCTCGAATACGAACTAACGTTCAACGACTACGGCCGAGTTCTCATAGCCAGCGACATGTTATCGACGTATACGATCGATAATGTTTCGCTGGAGTACGACATGGTCACGATGCCCGAACTCGCACGATTGATCAGAACCCAGTACGCCGGGCGCGTTGCCATACTTTACGACCGAGTTCTTCGCCATCGCAAGATGACGAAAGACAAAGGCGACACATTGTGGAATATTAACGTCAACGTACCCGCCCGCTCGATGAAAGGTATAATGATGTTGTTCGAGGATGCTCGGTTCGCGTTCGGTGCTAGAAAAACCGACAAATTCTATAACCGCAAAATCACGAAGGTAGAGGTGACGATAGAGGGAGTTCCCAATCAACTCTACAGCGCGGGTCTTCGCGCGCACCAGCAGTGGGACGAAGTAAGAAAGCAGTTTGCTGCCGGCTCTAAGCGCTCTCCGGAGGTTGCAGCGGTTGCCAAAGACCTGCATCTCTCGGCCGTCTCCCTCGCGGAGTTCCTGAATACCAAATACGCGTTATGGCTAGACATGCGAGCCAGCGACGACGACCAAATACACGGCAGCGGACGCCAAGTTGAGAAACGCTAGCGAGGGTGTGACGATCCAGATAACCAAAGAGGCGGACGGAGCCGGGCCATTGAACGTGTACTTATATATAATAACAGACGCACAACTCAACATCGAAGATGGCCGATACGTCTCAGCACTCTATTGATTTAATAAAAAAAATCATTCTAACGATTTATTAATTAATAATTTTTGAAAAAATTAAGAAAATTAGCAATCATTCTAACGATTTATTAATTAATAAATTTGATAATTCTAAAGAATTAATTAAGAAAATTAGCAATCAATACCAATTCACGATTGGAGATGCCCACTCTGCCATAATATGTGGGCAGACAGGATGTGGAAAAAACGGTTTTCATCCTCGACTTGCTCGAGGAGTCCTACCGCGATGCCTTTCGTCACATTGTGATCCTGTGTCCCACTGTGCGGCACACCGATACTTATCAGCGGCGAACGTGGATATGGACCGACCCTGAGGTATACGTTATTGACCCCGGTGATAGGCTTCACGATTGGTTGCGTGGTTTATACCAAAGATTCCAGGGTGAGCCCACCCTATATGTGATTGACGATTGCTCGGCCAAGGCGGCGATGACCAAAAAGAAGGACATGCTCTCCGAGCTCGCATTTTCTGGCCGCCATGCTAGGCAAAGCGTATGGATATCCACTCAAAAGTACAACGCCGTCCTCAAGGATCTGCGCGAGCAAACGAAATGGGTCGCCCTCTTTCACTGCAAGGACCGAGACTCATTCGATGACTGTCTTCGAGAGAATGACGTTATCCCAACGCGCGAGGAGCGCCTGGAGGTTCGACAGATGCTTTCGGAAACTAAGCACGCCAAGCTTTTGCTAAAGACTGATCAACCAACTGCTTACGAAGTTATCAATTAATTTTATAATTAATTAGCAATTACTGAACAAATGCTGAACAATGCTGAACAATGCTTAGCAATTGCTGAACAATGCTGAACAATGCTGAACAAATGCTTAACAAATGTTGAACAAATGCTGAACAATGGTTAACAATGTTAACAATTTGGTGCTCCGCTGCGAGCTTTGTTGCGAGCATAATGGTGATCATAAGTATCGGGTGGTGCGCTTGCCAATATGTTAAGTGATGAGACTTGTTAGAATAGTTAAATTAATTTTAAGAAAATGAACTGCGACGAACTTCTCGATCAGCTAATAGAAGAAACCTCAACTCCGACTGCCAACATAGATAATGATCCGACAGAGCAATCGGAATCAAACTCCAACGGCGGTTGGTATTGGGTTGAGTGCAACGACTCCGAATGAAAATGAAAATGCGGCGCGACGAGAGCGGCTAGCTGCGCTGGTTGCTGGGGGACAATCGGAGCATTATCTCGGTAGGCGTCTCTCAGTTTTTCAGGTGGATAAGATGTCAGATGCGGAGATCGATAAAATGTATGCGCGATACGAATCCAAATTGGGAGCGGAGATGACAAAAACTCTCGGATCGGCGGCTATTCATTTGTACGCAACCGCCGTTAGTATACTTCTCCCTATACCATGATTGACGATCTAGAGACTGACCCTTTTATAGGTCACACTCTTAGAACAGCCTGCTGCTCAATTTATCACAAGTTTGGAATGTACTTAGCTCCGCTGACAACCGCGTTGACCACGGGTAAGCACTGTCAATTTGGACATATATGCCCACGAACTATAAGCCCGGAAAATGATGACACAAGACACACCCGCGAGAGTGACGGAGTTGAACACGATTGCTCCAACCCAATCGAACCCAACTCCGCCACTGGATGACATACCGCATATAAAAAATCCCAAAAGACAGGCAGCTGGGCGGGCGGCGGCTGCCACCCGAAAAGTTAAACAAGATAAAATACTCGCCGAGCTTCGAGAGGCTAAACTCCAATCGAGATTGGGGTTGCAATCGGGGACGGAGACAGCAAAACATCTGAAGACAGAGTTGAGTACAACCCCAATTCACGAATTGGAAGCACACTCAACACCCAATACCAACCGCCGTTGGAGTTGGGCGAATCCGATTGAACCCAAATTCGTGAATTGGAGTTGGGTTGTTGGTGGTGGTCTGGCAGTTGTTGGTGCCCTGTGCGTGTGGAAATACCCCATATTATCGAAAAAACAACCAGCCAGTGTTCAGAAGAAAGTTACGAAACACCAATCGCGATTGGATGCGCCCCATTTAAACATTGATCGCGACCCTTTTATATGCAATAATGGCTGAACAAGACGGTAAAATGTTAGTGAATGCGCTTTATCACGCCGTGGTGATATCGGGTTTCAGTATCGGGTATGCTCGACTATCAAAGATGGCCCTAGGAGGATCCGCTCCCAAATTGGACTTTACTGTGAGAGACGTAGGGCTCGCGACCTTAGATGTAGCGGCCGCAGTTTGGACCCGAGATTATCTAGTTAAAGCTGGAATTCTACCAGTTAATATATGGAAATAAATGGCTTCAATCGCAATAATGATAGGTGGTGCGCTCTTAAACGCATTTGCGTTCACCGGCAGCAACTTTCTATTCTCTAAACTACAAAAACTCGAACGCGGATGAGGAGAGTACGCGTCACGATTTAGCTGTAGAAACAATTCAATAGCGCAAAGGAAGCGTGGTCGGAAAAACAAACCGCCCATCTTGACTGGGTCAATGAAGAGCTTCGCCGCGAAAATCACGCCGCACAAACTTTTCAGAATGTTGAAGAAGCCAACCACGAGTACGCGCTGGCATATCCGCAGAAAAGTCTCGCGCCGCTGGATCGCGAGCCCCAACTTTCAGATTTCTATGTACCGTCAGAGCCCCAAAAAGACCGCGAGATCGCGTTCATCGTCGTGGGAATGGGTATGGTGGGGCTCGTCGGCTACTATATTCAATCGAGATTTTAAATTAATTATTTTAAATAAACTA
Organism: Conchocele bisecta; assembly: GCA_029237695.1. Taxonomy (NCBI): domain Eukaryota; kingdom Metazoa; phylum Mollusca; class Bivalvia; order Lucinida; family Thyasiridae; genus Conchocele; species Conchocele bisecta. The sequence goes on along the minus strand of CM055276.1, from coordinate 51,070,866 downwards.
ATATATATATATATATAGAACGATGTCAGTTGACGAACTTTATTTTGCTATGATTGATGTAGGCTACACTGCCCTTAAACACTGCATAGCTGGTGCAAAGGGTATGATTCGTCTGGCCCGAGATTCTCTCGAGACGTGGCGGGAGGAGACGAAAAAGCGGCCACCCTTTTCGCAAAGCGGATGTTAGATTCCTCCACCGATCCTGGGGGATTAGATTTTCCCAATTTCCTTCAGAACTTAACCCCCAATCGCGATTGTACTTCCAACAAAGGTTTATTATTATCGACGCAGTTACCGGACGATCTGGCGAGGGCATGTTGGAGATTGTCAGATATATTAGAATACATCGCATACGATGAACACGCGCAAACTTAATACCAAACTATCGGTTCGCCTAACGCGCAAGCTAGCGAACACGTACTATAGCCCCCGCGGCTACTGGAAGGGACTCGCTGCCATCAAGAACCTCGCGTCGGCGACCAAGGTTTCAGAAAACGCTGTCAAGGAATGGCTCAAGAAGCAGGCCATCTGGCAGATCTATTTACCCGCGCCTCACAATATTCCGCGCCCGAAATTCGACATGCCGGTACCGAACCAAGTTCACCAAGCGGATCTCCTGTTTCTCCCTCACGATCGCGTCGGTCGTAAGACGTACAAGTACGCGCTGACAGTCGTTGACGTAGCGAGTCGTTATAAGGGGGCTGAGCCGTTGGCCACTAAAGAGTCTAAGGAGGTGGCCGAGGCTCTCTCCCGAATATATAAGAGGAGTCCTCTCAAATGGCCGAATCTTCTCCAGGTCGATCCCGGCCGCGAGTTCATGGGCGCGGTCTCTCATCTATTGTCTAAGCACGAAGTTTCTATCAGACGCGGCCGCGTCAACATCCACCGGGACCAGGGGATCGTGGAACGCTTCAATCGAACCCTGGCTGAGAGACTGTTCGGACACCAATACGCTAAAGAACTTGTAGACCCTCATTCGCGATCGACCGAGTGGGTGGCCAGACTGCCCGCCGTGGTCTCCGCACTGAACGGAGAGGTGACCAGATTTATAGGTAAGAAGCCCGTAGATGCCATCAAGTTTAAAAGGGTGACGAGCGAGCCCTCTGCCGTCTCGCGCGGGCGACCCGTTGGTTTAGAGGAGCAACGGCTTCCATCGGATATTGACGTCCGGTACCTTTATCAACCGGGAGAGCTCGAAGGTGGCAGCCGCCGCGCGACTGATCCCGTGTGGTCTCTCAGTGTATATCATCTAGATCGATCTATTACCAAGCCCGATGAGCCCGTGCTCTACTATTTGGATGATGGGCCATCTCGAGGGTTTGTTCGCGAAGAACTTCTCGCGGTGCCTTCTGACACCCAGCTACCCCCGGATCGTCAGAGTCTTTAGATTGCTAATTTTCTTAATTTTTTTCAAAAACAAAAAAATTATTAAATAAATCATTAGAGAGGTTCTGTATGTATTCCGTCTGGTAACACACGTCTTTTATCGTAGTATGCCGAGAGTCCTAATTTTTGTTGACAGTACGTTTTCATAACACCGTCTTTCATTTTAAATACCCTATTTTGTGCTACATCTATAATGTGTTTTCCATCTTCTGTAGTTTCACTTAGTACTCGTTTATATCTATCCCAATTTAAATTGTTAGTTCTCTTGGACATTCCTTTCGCAGAGTTTTTATTAATAGAATTAAATTTTTCTACAAAATAACACTTACTAGATAAGTTAATAACGCTATCGCCCTATCTCCGCTAAATTCCATTTTGAAAAGTCCGGGCTCTCTTTCGCTCCATTTATACCCAAGCCAACCATTTCTTTTTTTCTTTTTCAAACCCGTCTAGTAAGTTAGGTCTAATCAATTCCTCTATCGTTTTCCCACTAACTCCTATATACATACTATCCGTATCCATCTGTATTAATTCAAAGTCTTCTCTTTTTACGTATTTGTCAAGAAATTCGTAGTAAAATTCCAACATTCTCAATTTAGCTAGTTGATAAACCGCTATTCCACAATGGAATGGTCTCTTTACCGCACACCTGGGTTTTCTTGAAGATATTTCGTACGCATCTCCTATCTCTTCCAAATCGTCAAAGAAGTCAGATCTTAATGCTTTGTCAACACAGGTTCCGTTTTGTGTATATGTCGTATTTAAATGTCTCTCCAGTTGCCTCTATCATTTTTCCACAACACGAGTTTCCTAATAATTTCATTATGTCGGCTACTGGTTTCTTATTTGGTTCTACATCGCCCGTTCGTCTTGCGGCTGTAACTTCTTTTGCGAACCATTCGAATGGTTTTCCGCTAATATAATCTATAACACGATGAACTCCAGTTATTTCTAGGCCGTGTTTTAAATACCATTTCAACAGTGGCGCGTACAGCAATACTTTGGTGGCCGACATAGATCCAACCAATTTTCTTCCATTTCCTCTAGTTCTTCCAGTATCTTCCAAATATTTTATCATGTGTGTGGGAACTTCATCAACCTCTACTTCTCTGTTTATAAATATTGGGGACATTTCAGAAAACTTATCTTTTAAGTTGTGTGGAACTTCTATATCCACCCTCCGCAAAAACCCAAACCAGTCTCCAGATAAAACTCTTTTACAAAACTTTTTAATAATTTTAGGGTTATGTGGGGTATCTATTAATGGTGGGTATAGTTTCTCTCCCACACGGCATCTCTTTATTTAACGTAGATAAATATAACGCGTTTGCGTCGTACCCCAAAACAGCCTTGCACGGTTTGGAACCCACTCTAATATTTGAAACACCAGCTTCTGCATATCGTGTAAATATATATTGATGGACCGCCAACTAGAGCGTCCTTCATCATTTCGTATGTTTCTTCTTTTGGTGCATATAGAGCATCCTCCGGTATAATCGTCTTTGAAGATTTTTGTTCTTTAATGGTTCCTCTCAATAAATATTGTATAGCTACTCCAGGTAGTGTTACCGCATCTTTGAAAAATATCCACACCTCTGTGTTTATAAAATTCACACATTTTTTCCACCGCTTCTAGGAACGGTGCTACATTTAAATCGTTATAATATTTCAACCAATCTCTGAAAGTTTTCATATTATTTTCTTCGAAATTCTACGACATTTACTTAATTCTGTTTCATCTATTAACATTTTCCCAGATAGTTTGGAATACCAATTCTCTATATCCGGTAGTCCTGGGTAATCCAGTTTGTCTGGAGAATCGAACCACTCATAAGGAAAGAAAGATTTCTGTCCTTTGCATTCGTAGGCTTTTATCCAACTATCGTAGCTTACACCGGGTCCTAGATAAAGTATTACATCAAGAAATCTAAACTCTGGAGTAAATAGAAATATTGTTGCGTTTGCACGTTTTCCGACCATTACTTTCTTTGTTGTTGATGCCAGTTCGCCTACTAGGTATTTCTTTATTAAGTTTATATCGTACTTACTGCTGTTAAAACCTATAACCGGTACTTGCTCTATCCACTGTTCGATCTTGGCGATTTGGTTTTTACGTAAATGTTCTGTATTAAACCCATATCTTGACCACACTTCTTCTCTTATAGCTTTTCCCCTGACTTTCAAATCTTCTACGAATTTTTCTATAAGTTTTGCGGGATCTTTATCACAAATATGAGTTACTGTTCCTGAGAAATTATCTCCTATACTAACGCTTACCGGAACGTGCTCGGCTTCGTACTCTAGATTATTACCGAGAGTTTCAAATTCTGGGTTGAGATATGCTCAAAATCGTATACTATCTGATATGGATAAAGAGTAGTGTCGCAACCGATCTTTATGTCTTTACCAGTTCTTTGAAATTCGCATTCCCACATAACTACTAGGTTGAATTCTTTGCTTTTTCTAATAAATGTATCTCTTCTCATAGTGGATGCGCGTTCTTCTTTTCTATGCTTTGCATTGAATCTCACACCCGTGCCAGTAACAGCCGTGATATTGATATACGGTATTGGTTTCTGGACAGTATCCATCTACTGGAGCTCCTAAAATCCATCTTTCACCCCCGTGTCCACACTGTTCGTGGTGAATGTGAATTCCCTCGCGCTTTTCCACAGAGTACATCCAATCGATCGCCCCATAACTGTTAGAACTTTTTGGGTAGAACGTTTTCTCGAACGACGAACGCGGGCGCTCTAAATAATTACCATCACATATTACTTTTGTCTCACCTCTCTTACATTTTGGCCCGTGTCTCTTCATATTACTCGCTTTCGTGATTTCTTGCTTGCAAATTATCGCAGGCGTAAATTTAGATAGGTTTTTAAGGTTTGGTTTTTTATCAGAAATGCGTGATTATTAAACAGTCCTATTGTCATTGGTTTATTACCTATTGCCTTATAGTGCGCTGGTACCTTTTTCAACCACCATATATTACATTCGGTGGGTTGATATACTTCTATACCGATTTTAAAAAACTCTTCAACCTTTTTCAGATCTGGAAAAGGAATTGGTGAAACCACATTACTACCAAAATATTGCTTACTAAGTTCTTTCGCCTTTTCTGTACATCTGTCGGGTCTTTTATCTGTCATATGCATAGCTAGACACCTGAACAGACAAAGGTCGTCATTATACTTATCTAAAGAATACATACCTTTTATTCTTCAGCCATTCTGGAAGTTCTCCTCCTGCTGCTTCTTTGGATTGTAGTCCCAAATCTATTCCCCTACTACCCTGTATTAGCTTTACGAAAACCTCCTCTACCCATCTTACAAACTTCCACTTTGTATTCGGTCTGTCTATTTTATCGGACATTATTCGTGTTTTGCTTCCTTATCTGACAGCCATTTTTTAACGGTTTTCATTGATGATAGTGGTTCGCTACCACCGAGATTTTTGTGCATTATTATAGTTACAGGTTTTCCATTTTTAATTTCCTCCATATGTTCTAGCTTGTAAGAATATGAATATCTCAAATAAAAATTGGTTGTTAGATACGGAGCGAGTTTATCGGACATGCGTTCAGACTCGTTAATGTTAATGTTTTTACGAAAGGATAATGTAACTACCCGTCTTCCATTTTCTACCTTTTCCAATGTTTCATCGTGAGCCCCCAATATTTCTTCACCTTTTTCCACTATCGCGCGAACGAGAGATCTTTTATTTTGTATTGGGCCACCTGTGTGTCTAATTTGGGACAAAGTTATTGGTGCTTGAAGGTTTTATTACACTAGCCCTTAACTCCGCAATACTTTCGTTTTTGAATTCTGTTACCAACTTCATCCGCTAGTGAGAGGTTTGTAAATGCCCCTCTTTTATAGGCGCGGGTAAACCGCTTCATAAACGCCTCATTCTTTGTGGCATTTATCAGCTTTGTCAACCCCCTAACTCTCAACCGTGTACTATAAGTAATCCCTAGAGATTCGGCTTCTCTTCTCAAACTTTCTATTTCTGCTCTAGTTTCTGGCGTTATCATATTTTCTGTATTATACTTTTGTATATATACTTTTGTATAACCTATAAAATTTATCTGTTCAATTGGACGTCAACAATTTACATAATGTTTTTTTTTCACGTCCAATTGAACAGATATATATACATATATAATGGAGTGTGTGACTTGTTGTAAGAGGTTTACGTGTAAAGACTATCTACGAAGGATCTCTGCGAGACGTAGAAAGTTTCCTTGTGTCCCCCCACAATTTCAATGCCCTAGATGCCCTTGTAAATTCGTTAGTGCCCAAACTCTTTGTAGACATAAGCAACTACGCTGTCAGGTGGCTAAAGGTGAACGTGGTAGACTAGAGCTGGTAGAATTAGTTGCTGATCTGCGAAATAAATTAGCTATATCGGAGAAGAAAAATGAGGAATATAAACTATTGTACTTGCATGAATGATTTCGACTTTTTTCAAAAGTCAATTACCAATATAATTGGGACTCCCTCTTTTCAAAATTATTTTCTCCAAAAATTCATAAATTTGCTGTCGGGAGACCCAATTTTCCTCGTTAACCAATTTTTTGATTTTCGGGGGTGGTGGGGGTATTATAGAGGGTTATAAATGATACCACGGTAGGTGGTATCATTTTGACTCCCTTACTACTACTCATGTGCATGTAGTTATAGGAGGAAATATGCATGCATTTATCATGTAATTCGCTATGCCTGACTGAATGCACGTTCACTTATACAGTGAAACCTATCTAAACCGGACATCCTGGGGACGCCCACTGTAACTCTGCAACTCACTGCAACACTGGAATATGAGCCCTCCAAGACATGTTTGTGTGCGTTGCAATCATGAACAGACGTTAACATCAGACGTAAATGTCAGCGAAACCAATCAAATTAGTAAAACTAATGCGTCCTCTGTGTCGGGTTTAGAGAGATTCCACGGACATACGTGTATCCACAGCTACATTAGCTGACGTTCCATTGGTCGAACGGTGTCACATGACGTTACCGAATTACATTATTGTAATGATGCAACGAAAATAAGTCCGTGTCTTTTTTCAATGAACACCGTGTCATTTTCCACATCCTCTATCATAAAACGCTACCTGATAAACAGAATATCATGCTACATTGGAACCTCTCTAAACCGGACACCCTGGGAGGTCCCCAGGGTGTCCGGTTTAAAGAGGTTCCACTATAAATCGGACATATAACTCGTTGTGAACTTCAACAGGTGTTACCATCGGAGATAGACGACAATGAAACCCATACGATTAAAGGTACAGAGACTGTCTTCGTGTCCGGTTCAGCGAGGTCTTACTGTAGTGCCTTTTGATATAGATTTTATCAGACTCGGCCTGGAAACGGTAGGAATTCCTCGGCCAACCTCGGACGTCCTATGCATTTCCGAGCCTCACCTGGTAAACTTTATATGAAAAGGTATTAACCTGGTATATTTCAAACAGATACATTTCTCAATTTTAAAACAACACAAATTTCAGACACATATTCGCATTTTTTCGTAAATTAATTTATTTGTATCCCATTTATCGGTACGCAAATGTGGCTGTGATTGGATAATGCGGGCTTCTAGGCTTTGCGTCCAGTGTAGATCCAGATCAGACATGTGCTGATCAGGATCTGCACTGTTCACTATTCCATCAATAAAACACCCGTCATGCTTCTAACAAACAGTATATATCGGTATCAGGCTACATGAGTGTGCTATTTGAACAGGATCTGCACTGTTCACCATTACATCAATAAAACACCCGTCATTCTTCTAACAAGCAGTATATTTGATGCATATATATACAGTGGGGTCAGCGTGTAAGTACACACACGAACGAACACGACAGGTTTGAACCAACCTGTCGTGTTCGTTCGTGTGTGCACTTACACGCTGACCCCACTGTACATGTATATTATTTGAAATAAATATTGTTTAAACTAACAAGCAGTATAGATCGTTATCAGGGTACAGTGCAGTATGCTATTTGATCAAGAGCTACACTGGTCAAAAATCACATAAGCCCCATTTCTACAGTCACAGCCACAACTAAGGCAGAAGCAAAGTATTGTAAAGTAACTTACCAGACAAAGTCAATCACAGACTTGCATACATTCAAGCGGTTCCACTTCAGTTCCGTGTACAGGCGAGTGATGAGCGGTCTCCGATGGGCTGGCATTATATACTGTACGCACGGTCTTCGGGAGTGGTCACACGGTGGGCATGGCATCTTATTAACATCTTCTAATTGTGGTAATAAACTAATCGATGATGCGAAATGGCGCGAAAACAAATGAATGTATACGTACATGCAATTAGTCACCGTAATTGGCTACCTATAGGTACAGTACATGTATATATTCTTCGTTTCCTCCAGATATTGGAGATTCAGGCTAATGCTGGGACCATACGTATACCTTTACAATTTTCAATTTATTGGAAGAATCAAATTAATACTTGTTTATGTGTAACTACTAAACCAAGTTACTCAATGATGTTAACTCACTTTGCATTTGTTGTACATGTAAGTGTTAGAAAACGCACGTGCATACATGCTTTTGCTAGTTCCCACGAATTAACAATTCGTTAACAATTCGTTCCCACGGGAACGAATTGTTAAATTGAGGGAACGAATTGTCATTTCGTGAGTGTAAATACCTTCATGGTTCTCATAGGTCGATATCGGCCGGGTTTTTTATGTTGTACTGTGACTTATTTTATTGTTTATTATATTGTAAATAAGCAATGTGACACGTTAATAAAATAAATACATACATACTATTTGTTAAGCCAATCGCTGGACAGTATTGTGCCCTACTTATTTCATATATTGCAACGTTAAACCCAACGAAGTTATATATTACCAGATTAAATGATTAAATGTTCGACAGGAAATGGAAAAATCAATACTCGGATGGTACATTGCATTGTACACTTGCCTGTACTATAAGTCAGCTATTGTTTACATATTGGATGTTTAAGGAATTAAATACGAGGGGCGCTAGCTATATCTTATACATGTTGCAACGTTTAACCCCAATAAGTTGTATATTAACAGACTTAATGATTAACTATTCGACAGGAAATGGAAAAATCAATACTCAGCTGAGGCATTGCGTTGTGCACTTGACTGAGCTAGAAGTCAGTTATTGTTCACACATTGTATTTGCAGGAAATAAATGCTACGGTCGCTAACGCTCCATCGCATTTCATTCCTTAAACATGCAATATGTGAACAATAATGTATACTTATTTACTTAACCATGTTAACGGCCTGTCTAGTCAATATCTACGGTAATTTTAGGCTGGGTCAACGGGGACCAATCCCGTATGTCACATGTACGATCCGGATGGGTGTGGGGGAAGGAATCCAAACATCGATCATATATGTTTGATGTTTGGATTCCACCCCCTATGCGTATATATTTCAGTCCTGGAATTAGAATAAACTAATCTGGTGCAAAGTGCGCTACGCACCAGGGGGCCGTTTCACTAAACTTCGTACGACTAAAGTGTTCGTAAGTGCAAATTTATGTATGTTTCAAATTAACAATGTGTTCTTGTAAACAATTATTGGATTTACATTTATTGAGCATAGGCTACATATGCAGCGTATGCTCAATAAATGTAAATCAATCAATTGAAATTTACAGACTGTTCTAAATCTGCTCTTACGAACAATTTAGTCGTACGAAGTTTAGTGAAACGGCCCGCTGAGTCGCATAAACGTATAGTAATAGGATTAGCACTAATCGGACTCGACTCTCACGTACAGGAAAGCCAACGCAATATACAGGAGGGTCAAACCAGGGATATCGGGTTTCTGGTATGGCTGAATCCCCTCGTTAAATCGCACTAACCAGTGTAGAATAGGGCGTGGTATAGTGGTTATACTTTCCATACTTATATAACTGATATGTTTATGACATGTAAGTCACCTGACATCAGATTTTTATCACTGGTGCTGCACTCCGCCATAGCGTAACATATTTCTCGTCGAAAAATGCACCGGTTTCCTAACGAGATACAACTACATGTACTGCCTGTTTTTTTTTTGCTGTTTTTGATCAGCTTTTGGCTCTATTGAACATATCGAATTTAAAAAAAAAAAATAGTTAAATGTAAGTAATTTTTCATCAATAACAAAAAGGGACCCTCTCCATTGTTTATATTTAATGAAATTCCATTTAATTGCGAAAAAGAAATTCTATGGGAAAATTGTCGGAAAAGTAGACATTTTGGATTTGCAAATATTACAATGTAAATGCAATACAGTCTGATCTGGGCCTACACACCTGTAAAAGCAATGACTCTTTTAATTGGGACCCGATTGAGAAAGTGGACGTTTAGACGAATGCGACCAGCGTAGCCCCAGATCAGTCTGCGCATCTGCGCAGTCTGATCTGGGTCTACGCCGGTCGCCATTCTGTTGATTTATCACCGTTTCTGCAAACTGAAACCGAATTCTGCATACATACACAACGGTCTGCATTAATCATGGTCAGAATATCAACGTTTTTGAACATCTATTGACAATGCCGACTCGCAATCAAGCAATTTGATTGTCTGAGCCTGAGCTGTACACCGCACAGCTTAGTTCAGCCAATCAAGCTGCTTGAATTAATGCATCATATTCAAGTATTTTAATTAAAGAAATTTATAATATTGGCAAGATTGCTCAATAAATGTACGTCCATTATTTGAGTATATGAAAACAAATGTTAAGGTGAAATTTACAGACAATCATAATTTTGCACATACGAACATTTTAATCGTACGAATTTTAGTGAAACGGGCCCCATATATCACTGGTTTCAGGTACAGCTTATTCTTGGCGAATAATCCGGTTGTATCCATTATAAAAGTAGTAAGATTAGTACTAACCATATTACTTTTAACGAGTGGGGTTAAGTGACTTTGGTGTGGTAAAGATTTTTCACCAGCTCAGGTTATTCTAAGTTCAGGATTTAATATATTGGTTTTCTTTAAATATTCAGATCTGATGTCGGGATCCACCCACCTCAACAGGTGAAAAACAAACAAACAAACAAACAAACAAACAAACAAACAAACAAACAAACAAACAAACAAACAAACAAACAAAATAAACAAATAAATAAATAAATAAATAAATAAATAAATAAATAAATAAATAAATAAATAAATAAATAAATAAATAAAAATAAATAAATATAAATAAATATAAATAAATAAATAAATAAAAATAAAATAAAATAAAATAAAAAATACACTGGTCACAAATAGCATAAGGCACCCTTTTCTCAGCCGGTGGACTAATTGCCATAGCAAGTCTGTTATTAATAGTATGGCATACGCGCAATTTCAGACAAGATCGACTAGTTGTTTCACATCTCAAACTGGCGTCAGCACGTCTATATGTGCGCGCACGTTCCCGTAACTCGATATGTCGCTAATGATATCCCCGCATTGTCGTATGACAGTCGTCTCTAATTAGTTCGATTAATGACAATAACTCCTGTCGGTTTCATATCCATACACGTATTACTATAATAGAATAGAATAACATAGAATAAAGTAGAACAAAGTAGAACAAAGTCGAACAAAGTAACAAAGTAGAATAGAATATAACAGACTAAAATAGAATAGAATCGACACATTCAATCTTTGAATATCTCTCAAACGAGAGTGGTTTCACAGTAATCCAAATTCACGAAATCTGTAGCCGATTTCACCAAAATTGCAAAGCATACCTATCTACAGTAGGGTCAGCGTGTAAGTGCACATACGAACGAACACGACACCGTCTCCACACGGCACGCACACGACACCAAATATCACACGATATGCAAGAATTTGGACGCACTATTGCCTGTTACACGACACTAATATGGTGCCGCATCACACCAGCACCATCCAATATGTATATTGACCAATCAGATGATGGAAGTCGTGTGAATTACACGGACAAATTCATCCGGTGTCAATAAATATAACAACGGCAAAAACGTATCCGCGTTCAAATCCAAATTTGTCACAATGCATTAGATTGTATCCCATATTTAAGGCGTCAGGGGCGAGCCCCACGTAATGGAGCGAGTACGCTAGGGGGGTCCGGGGGCACTCTCCTGCATTTTAAGTCATTTAAATTGGACGGTGGTAAATTGTGACATTTTCATGCAAATTACCTGTATATTAATGCATTTCAAGATTTGTTGAGATTACTGTTTGAAAAATAGCGGACCTTGGCGAATTTAGGGGGGTGCGTACGCACCCGTCACACACCCCCTGCGTACGGGCCTGATCTGTTTTATTCTTCAGAAATGATGGTGCGCAAACAAAATATAGCGGGTTATTTCGCGAGAAACACAGTCGTGACCTTGAGGCATCACAATTTCTCGGACAAACAAATGTCGTCACTGACAATGTCCCACGTTCCAGACATCAAGAACAAATATACACCAGCATACTCATACTTATTTTGATATACAATCGAATTAATATGTATGGTCTACGGTATAATATGGCAAAACTAAGCACCAAGTTAGCGTTTTGTTTCAGTTTTAGTCGGTATCAAATTAAGTGTTCCAATTCCGTTAACGTTATTTCGACGCGATCCTATAGTCGACAGGACTTTTTGAGATCAGTTTCAACTCGTATATCTTTCAATTTAAAGCTGCAAGGACCCTGTGATTGCAATTTAATCATTCATAATATAATAACAGGTGAAAATATTGATATTAATTTTAAAAGAAAAGTATTATTTAATTTTCCAAATCTACAATGATTGAATGAATGAATGATATTGATACAATTTATTTCATAATTATTACAGCAACTGTACTGCTCTGTTGTCGTGTTCACTTCTATTGGTCTGAATGAAATGTTGTGAAAAAGATATTGATACCGGTGATGGCTATTGCTTAAAAAACAAAACGGTTTACTTGTCTCACAGAGTGATAAAGATGCATACCAACCCCGGAATCGAACTGGGGACCTCATGTTTACCGTACCATGCACATGCTCTACCGACCAAGCTAACCAGGCACAGATCATACACACTTCCTTCCCATAGTCAGTTGCGTACCGTGACATTCTTCCCCGCCAAATTGAAATTCGTCCTCGAATTCCATGTTTAATTTTGTCTCCGAATTCCATATGTTTGGGTACACTTTCAGGAGTATTTATCAGTCACGGTCCTTCGTTGGGCACCAATTGTCACTGCGGAGAAAAATGTCCACCCTGAATTCCATATTTGTGGAACATTTTGGAGAATCTTCATAAGTCACGACTACGTGTTGGGAGAGGTTGCGGCAAGTAACTCTGCAGAATACTCACTTATCGTCCGTACCCAGAGTTATGGTACTCCTTATGTTTCTCCTGCAGTGTACCGAATCGGATCTCATTCACGCTTTAGCTGTTAATTGTGACATATTTTTCTGTACTTATTCCACAGAAATGAATGTCAGTATAATACTGACATTTCTTTCAATTGAAAAATACAGAAAATATGTCACAATTAACAACAGCTGAAGTGCGAATCAGATGTGATTTGGTACTTTGCAGGGGAAATCTACGGAGAGCACCATACCTCTACAGGAGTAGTCTGCAGAGTTACTTCCCGCAACTACGTTGGGCGCTAAATATCATAGGGTGAGAAATATGCGCACCAGCCCGGAATCGAACCGGGGACCACTGGTTTACCACACCATCGCTCTACCTACTGAGGAAACCGGGCACAGATACACACTTCTTCAGCATAGTGATTACTTCATTCAACCAAAAATTCACAAGCTAGAAGTTATGCCAAATTATTAAAGTCGACATCACAGATTATGCTCTTGGCGACATTAGCGGACACAAATTTGTCCATCAATTTGATCGAATAAGCAACGGAATCTGAGAGATAACACTACGACGGCGCATGTAAAACATCATTATTCTGGTACTTGGAATCAAAATGGTGGAGAGTAAGATCAATATGTGGGGCGTTGACAGAACCTTTACCATTTTTGATCACGATAGCAACTACAGGGATTGTTGGACACATTTATTTAGAGAAACAAGAGATAACAACCCGCATTGGATTACTAAGTGACATTTTGTTCATACACTAACAACATAGAGGATAAATTTGCGACATAGTTGGATTCTGGATTTGGCGGACAGGTGACGGAAATCGGAGCTGTGTGGTGAGAATGAAAGTTCATTCAGCGTCTGATGTGTAACTGATGAATTAAGGTAAGTTACTTGTATATGCCGGGGCATGCCAATATCGTTTTAGTAGAGTCCGCTTGCAGATAACTCAACAGTGATCACAATGACGTCCAGGCGCGCACGGATTTGTCCGGAGCATAACTCGAACTCCCTTTGCAATATTCTTATGAAACTTAACGCATGCATAGGTCTCACGGAACAGTGAGGAGCTAGCGTTAAAGGTACACGCCCACTCCGATGAGTAGGCACAAACTGTTCTTTATATCAGAGACATCATCGGAGACATTTTATGGCAAAATAAACATTCATTCACCATTACCCATGTATTGTTTGGCATTATTATACATTTTATATCGGAAGAAAATTTCCACACCTGATATCAGGGGCGATAACCGTGTTTCCTTAAAATGTTAATGGACATTGCTATTTATTCTCGGTATTTATTTTTTGATACATGCAATGATCATTCTTTATATTCTGTCGAAAATATTAATTTTTCAGGTGACGCATTTAATTAGTATAAATAATTTAAAAAATATCATGCCTCATTTTCATATGAAAATATCCTGATACCACCGCGCGTCACTATCAATAAAATAAATATTACCAAATGATTATATCTGTATAGCGGGCACTCGTAATAATTTTTAGAACTAGTGGAATAGTGACACAATTATACACTTATTTAATTCACATAAAGACCATTTTGAGTGGGCATGCACCTTTAAAAAGGGGTTTGACAATTTTTGTCGCGTCCGCTTGCGGACAGCGCGATATAGTCTGCACATTGACGTCCATCCATATTTTTTTTTGCCGAGCCTGCTTGCGGAAAGCGAAACATAGTGATCACAATCACGTCCGTGCATCCATCCGTACGTGTGTCTCACTCATGCGGCCCCTGTGCCCCAAGGTCAAATGACTTTGAAATTTATGTTAAAGTTTTTACAGGTATACCTTATTATATCTCCACAACACTTACTCAGATTTGCTTCAAACTTCAAATAATTCTTTATTCGTATGTTCATTCTATAGCTCATCCATGAGACCCACATGCCCAAGATCAAGGTCAAATGACTTTCAAATTTGGGTTAAAGCTTTTACATACCTTAATTCAAACTCAAATAAATATACTCCGAGACTATCAATTGCCTCGGTGGGCTCGACATGTGGGCCGCGGCCGTTTGGTTTTTATTTACCGTAGGTTAAAGTTTTTAAGAACACTATATCATGGAAACCGCTTCGCCAATTCACTCGAAGCTTCACATTTGTGGACAGTGCGATATAGTTGCCACATTGGTCTACATACGTACGTACATCCATATGTACGTCATTTCGTGCGTCCGGTTAAAGTTTTTTGGATTTAGGTTAAAGTTTTTAAAGGTACATGCCCACTCAGTAGGCACAAAATGTTTTTTATAGGAATTAAATAAGTGTATAATTGTGTCACTATTCCACCAGTTCTAAAAAGTACGAGTGCCCGCTATACAGATAATAATTTAGTAACATTTATTTTACTGATAGTGACTCGCGGTGGTATCAAGCTATTTTCATATGCAAAGAGGCATGATATTTTTTAATTATTTATACTGATTAAAGGTACAAACCCACTCAGTAGGCACAACATATTGTTTGTACGAATTAAATAAGTGTATAATTTTGTCACTATTTCACCAGTTCTAAACATTACGAGTGCCCATTATACGGATATAATCATTTTAAAAGTAATGTTTATTTCACTGATAGTGACGCGCGGTGGTATCAGGCTATTTTTATAGGCAAATGGGGCATGATATTTTTAATTACTTCTACTAATTAATTACTTCTACTAATTAAATAAGATTATTAAGTAATATCATTGCACATCAAAAAATAAATACAGATAAATAAATTGTAATGTCCGATAACATTTTAAGGAAACGAGGTTATCACCCTTGATATCAGTGTTGAAATTTACGCCTGATATAAAATGTATAATAATGCGAATAAATACGTGTATTAATGGTGCATTAATGTTTATTTTGCCCGAAAATGTCTCGGATGATGTCTCCGATATAACAAACATTTTGTGTCTACTGAGTGGGCATGTACCTTTAAATGCGTGACCTGAAAAAATAATATTTTCGACAGATTATAAAGTATGATCATTGCACATCAAAAACTTAATACAGAGAACAAATAGAGATGTTTGTTACCATTTTAATGAAACGCGGTTATCGCCCCTGATATCAGTGTGGAAATTTACGCCGGATATAAAATGTATAATAATGCCATTCAATACGTGGGGTAATGGTGAATGAATGTTTATTTTGCCAGAAAATGTCTTAGATGATGTCTCTAATATAAGAACATTTTGTGGCTACTGAGTGGGCATGTACCTTTAAGAACACTATATCTCTGAAATCGCTTCATCAATTCACTCGGAACTTCACATACTGTGCATTTATCACCCACATTTTCATTATATGCTCAACGTGTGCGTCTCCTGTGCCCAATGTCAAGGTCAAATTACAAATTTCCTTTAAAGTTGTTGTTGGGCCCGCTTGCAGACAGCGCGATATAGTCGGCACATTGGCGTGCATTCAGGATAAAGTTTTTGGTTAACGTATTTTTTTGGTTAAAGTTTTTCGGTATACTATCAAAGCCTCGGCAGGTGCGGCATGTTTTTACGTCAACAGGCTAAAGCTTTTTTTGCAATATAAGTTTTTTTTGTACTATCAAATGTCTCGGCGGATGCGACATGCAAGCCACGGCCATCTAGTTATTATGGCATGCGATTTGATCAGTCGGCCATCGCACCATGACAGTATTGTAACGTCCCTATGTAGTATCCGTCTTCAGCAATACGGTATAAACCATAATATTTCCTGTTCACGCAGGGGGTTGGTAGCGGGCCCTCGTGAATCGGGGTAGGGAAATTTAACGACTATATCTACTTGGCAATGAAAAGACGACAGTGACGAGATTTTAGTAACATCTGATATTTTGATAATAGTTCTAACATGCAGTATTACTCAACGTGTACAATTAAAGAGTTGTGACAAACTCTGATAACAACGATGAGAGTGATCTGATTATGGACAGATAATGACTATAATATGAGATGTACACATGGCAAGATACAAAAGCACAACAGGCGACTGTGGGAGTAAGCAGACTCAAGAAAGGTTATTAGCGCATGTAAACACGGACTAGATTTATGCTAAAATCTGGCGGAAAATCACACTAACGCAAACCCAAGTCATGGTGGGAAATCACGAAGCTGGGGTGGGAAATAATGCTGGGTGGGGGAGTCACACAGCGGGGATCACAAAGCTGGGGTGGGAATAATTCTGGGTGGGGGAGTCACACAGCGGGGTTGAAAGGGAGGGGGCACGAAGCAATGGTGGCGAGTCACACATCTGGGGGGTCAGGAAACTGGGTGGGGACTAATGTTGGGTGGGGAGTCACACAGCTGGGTGGGGAATTACACAGCAGGTGGGCACACAGCGGGGGGGGGGTGGGGAGTCACACAGCCGGATGTCACGAAGCTGGGGTGGGAATCATGACACATAGCTGAATGGGGGGCACACAACAGCTAGGACGCGTGACAATGGAATGGGGATCACCTAACAGGGTGGGAGGGGGCACGTTAAGTTAGGGTGGGGCGTCACACAGCAGTGGGGTCATGAAGCTCAAATTGGGAATCGTATCGCAATGGGGAAAAAGTGGGCGGGGTAATGGGATATTGGCATTATTATGGTTCCAGCCAATATTAATAATCAATAATGCCAGAATGACGTTCAAATCATCACATCTCACGACTAACGGACAATTGGTAACATCGTCGGTGAGTAATGTTTAAGGGGGGGGGGATATTTGGGCCTTGGGAGTTCTGAGACGCGAGTTGCGTTTCGAGTAGCGTCACTCGGGACAAAGTAGAAAACTGACATATTTCACTCCTATTTATAACCTTCGGTCCGGACGTTGTCCGCAGATGCAGCCCTTTGATTGGCTCGTAGAGACTCCGAGGACAACATTCGGACAATGAGGACCGTATTTGGAATCCGCGGAAAGTTGTCCCAGATTCCGCACAGTGGGATTGGTTGGAATGTGTAATAGGATACCGGGACTTTCCCACTTTGACGAAATGTGAAAGTTGTCCCGCATCGTTGATTGGTCGGAGAGGTTTGGCGGAAATTACCGAGCTTAAACAGGTTCACGCAGTATAAAATGACGGCCGTGTTCAACACACACAGGAAATGTCAACAAACTATTGTGACTTGTAACTATAAATGACAGACGATAATAAGTTGCTGGAGGTCAATCGATGAGTCCAAATATAGGTAGACCAGGTGTATTATCATATCATAGCCTCGTTTTCGTGTATACTAACTACATGATAAAGTGCACGTGCATGCATGTCAATATCATAGTGTATCTTGGTGCGCAAAATAGACATGTAGTGTGGCTCAGTGGTATCGAAGCGGGAGAATATCCATACGTTAGCGTAACTTTTGTTCATTTTATCTGGTCGAGAGTTCGAACCTCACAAAACGCATTACTTTTGTGATATCATTCTGTTTTTTTTATGACTGCTTGCTGGAGAAGGGAATAAGTGAAACGGTGAGGGTTATCACTATTGCTGTTTGACCTCAATATGATATGATCTGCGAGAACATACTCCAAGAGTCTTCATGTACACACGTATGTGCATTTAGTTATTAGTTTTCTTCAAAGTGAGAGACTAACGTTCTACATGTAATCTATCTCATGCTTAGTTAATGTAATTTGTAATAGCAACACATATACAAAAGAAATATATAATAAAATATAAACAAATACAAATATATGTGTATACATGTATGAAAAACTAAGATTCGAACTCACTACCTACGGCATTGATATCTTCACTGTAACCCCTCGACTACATAACACTTGATGACAAATCTCAAAAATCAATATTGAAAAGGAATATTGCCACGGGTATATTTACCTGTCTCACCTATTCTGTGTTTTGTTTATGATCGGTTTGTATTTAAACAAGTAGCAAATTATCGTCTGCGGACTATAACTAAACAAGTTTCCTGGTGTATGAAGACGCCGATAATAAACTATTGACAATTGTGAACATCCAGGCATGCATCGGAGATCGTGGTAAGTTCTGTGAACAAAATGACAGACATGTTTTGTTGTGCAAAATGAGTGATCAGTTCGAAGCGATGAATACGCAATACACATCTGTGTATGGCGATGCTTCGCTGGCTGGGTCGCTTCAGTATAGCACCTGATCACAGGCTATCGCACCACGCCCAGTATAGCACCTGATCACTGGCTATCGCACCATGCCCAGTATAGCATCTGATCACCGGCTATCGCACCACGCCCAGTATAGCACCTGATCACTGGCTATCGCACCATGCCCAGTATAGCACCTGATCACCGGCCATCTCACCATGCCCAGTATAGCACTTGATCAGTCAGCCATCGCACCATGACTAGCTTAGCACTTGATCAGTCGGTCATCAGCCCAAGACTATTTCAGCTCTTGACCAGTCGACCATCGCACCATGACTAGTATAGCACTTGATCAGTGAGCCATCACACCATGACTAGTATATCAGTTGATCAGTCAGCCATCGCACCATGCCCAGTATAGCACTTGATCAATTGGCCATCTTACCATGTCAAGTATAGCACTTGATCAGTCGGCCATGCCCTTCATAGCATCTGATCACCGGCTATCGCACCATGCCCAGTATAGCACCTGATCACCGGCTATCTCACCATGCCCAGTATAGCACCTGATCACCGGCTATCTCACCATGCCCAGTATAGCACCTGATCACGGCTATCGCACCATGCCCAGTTTAGCACTTGATCACCTGCTATCTCACCATGCCCAGTATAGCACTTGATCACCTGCTATCGCACCATGCCCAGTATAGCACCTGATCACCGGCTATCTCACCATGCCCAGTATAGCACCTGATCACCGACTATCTCACCATGCCCATATAGCACCTGAATCAACCGGCCCTAATCCTCACCATGCCACCCAGTAATAGCAACCTGATCCACCCGGCCTATCCGCACCATGCCCCAGTAATAGCAAACCATTGGAATCCACCCTGCTATCTCACCATGCCCAGTATAGCACTTGATCAGTCCGCCATCGCACCAGGACTAGTTCAGCACTTGATTAGTCAGCCATCAGTAGGCCATCGCACCATGACTACTGTAGCACTTGATCAGTCGGACAATGCACCATGACTAGTACAGCATCTTATCAGTCGGCCACCACACCATGCCCAGTCTAGCATCTGATCACCGGCTATCGCACCATGCCCAGTATAGCATTTGATCAGTCAGCCATTGCACCATGACTAGCATAGCACTTGATCAGTCGGCAATTGCACCATGACTAGTATAGCACTTGATCAGTCGGCCATCGCACCATGCCCAGTATAGCACTTGATCAGTCGGCCACCACACCATGACTAGTATAGCACTTGATCAGTCGGCCATCGCACCATAACTAGTACAGCACCTTATCAGTCGGCCACCACACCACGCCCAGTATAGCACCTGATTACCGGCTATCGCACCATGCCCAGTATATCACCTGATCACCGGCTATCGCACCATGCCCAGTATAGCACATGATCACCGGCTATCGCACAATGCCCAGTATAGCACGTGATCACCGGCTATCTCACCATGCACAGTATAGCTCTTGATCAGTCAGCAGCCCAGGACTATTTCAGCTCTTGACCAGTCGACCATCACACCGTGACTAGCATAGCACTTGATCAGTGAGCCATCACACCATAACTAGTATAGCATTTGATCAGTCAGCCATCGCACCATGACTAGCATAGCACTTGATCAGTGAGCCATCACACCATAACTAGTATAGCATTTGATCAGTCGGCCATCGCACCATGCCCAGTATATCACTTGATCGGTTGGCCATCTCACCATGTCAAGTATAGCACTTGATCAGTCGGCCATGCCCAGTATAGCACTTGATCGGTCGGCCCAACACACCATGACTAGTATAGCACTTGATCAGTCGGCCAACGCACCATGACTAGCATAGCACTTGATCAGTCGGCTATACCACCATGACTAGTATAGCACTTGATCAGTTGGCCATCTCACCATGCCAAGTATAGCACTTGATCAGTCGGGCATGCCCAGTATAGCACTTGATCAGTCGGCCAACACACCATGACTAGTCTTACTTGATCAGTCGACCATCGCACCATGCCCTTTATAGCACTTGATCAGTTGGCCATCTCAACATGCCCAGTAGAGCACCTGATCACCGGCTATCTCACCATGCCCAGTATAGCACTTGATCAGTCATCCATCGCAACAGGACTAGTTTAGTACTTGATAAATCGGCCATCGCACCAGGACTAGTATAGCACTCGATCAGTCGGCCATCGCACCAGGACTACTTTGAAACTTGATCAGTCGGCCATCGCACCAGGACTAGTTTGGAACTTGATATGTCGGCCATCGCACCAGGACTAGTTTGGAACTTGATCAGTCGGCCATCGCACCCGGACTAGTTTGGAACTTGATCAGTCGTGCTATGCACCACGACTAGTTTAGAACTTGATCAGTCGGCCATCGCACCAGGACTATCATAGCACTCGATCAGTCGGCCATCATACCAGGACTAGTTTAGAACTTGCTCAGTCGGCCATCGCACCAGGACTAGTTTAGCCTTTGAGCAGTCGGCCATCGCACCAGGACTAGTATAGCACTCGATCAGTCGGCCATCGCACCAGGGCTAGTTTGGAACTTGATCAGTCGGCCATCGCACCAGGGCTAGTTTGGAACTTGATCAGTCGGTCACCGAACCAGGGCTAGTTTGGAACTTGATCAGTCGGCCATCGCACCAGGGCTAGTTTGGAACTTGATCAGTCGGTCACCGAACCAGGGCTAGTTTGGAACTTGATCAGTCGGCCATCGCACCAGGGCTAGTTTGGAACTTGATCAGTCGGCCATCGCACCAGGGCTAGTTTGGAACTTGATCAGTCGGCCATCGCACCAGGGCTAGTTTGGAACTTGATCAGTCGGCCATCGCACCAGGGCTAGTTTGGAACTTGATCAGTAGGTCACCGAATCATGACTAGTATATCACCTGATCCGTCGGCCACCGAACCATGACTAGTAGTCTGCATTTAACTTAAGTCATGCAAGTCTTCATGCGTTACATACAGAAGTGGGTGTCGTGGGTGTTCTGTAGTCATAGACAAAAACTGGTGGTGGTGGTGATACACATTGTTCCCACTGTGGGATATAGACCGGAACATTTAGGACGCCAAATGTAGATGGCCGGTGTGTGTGGGGGATCATTGTTTTGTGTCATCGGCGGTGGTGCGGAGTACAATGATGAATTACTGATGAATTACTTTATTGAACACACATGTATAAGATGCATTGTGATACTTCACAATCCTCAGTTTTAAATTGATTCTGTATCGTAAAACTGAAAATATATTCATTTTGAAAAAATTAAAATCGTGGCCGAAAATAGAAATGAAAACCGGATGTTTACATGCGAAATGAACCGGTGTATCGGTATATTTTAACCGCACGATTCTGACAACTCATTGGTTAATTCAAATCGCCCCGTGTGGCATGGCACGAATGCCGTGTAACACGGCACGAATGCCGTGTAACACGGCACCTATCTTCTAATTCGTATCGTTTTACACGGCACGATTCACACCAACACGATATGCAAATTGAAAACACGGCACGAGACGCACACGACACGCGTGCGTGGAAACGATACACTTACACGATGACCCTACTCTAGCTACGTATACTTTGGGGGAGTAATCATTTATTTATCCGGAAATGCATTATTTCATATAGAACTAACGACTGCATATATGTGATGATTAAAAGTATGCGGAGTTATTATACTGAATTTATTACAATATCACAGCCAAAATGGCTGTGATAATGTAAAAAAATCAGCAAAATAGAAAATAATAAATTTATCCATAAATTAAAAATTTCTCCCTCAAAGTGTACTTAGCAAGATAAGTATACTTTGCAATTTTCGTGAAATCGGCTACTGGTATATTAACATTTGCAGACATACGTGTTTGATTTGTTATTATGAATCGACAAAGTACATAATTCTAATGACAGCATAATAGTTATGATGTGCCTTTGTTTGATAATTTGCATTTTACGTTACAGAGCTCCAGATAAGTTGTGTGTCTAAAGAGTATTATACGCCCTGGTTTCAAATTCAATGCGTAATTTTACTTTTATAAATTTATTATTGATTGTCTTCCTTATTAAATTGGTAACACATTATAAAAAATATAACAAATTTAAAAGTTCACTTATTTGAGCTGCAAAAAGCCAACACTATTTTTGCAATTCAACTAAGTAAATTTTATTACAGTATTTTCACTACTGAATTTAAAAATCAATGCGTATTTTCGCATTGCTGTGATTATTATGTACTCCCACTTTTGAAAATCAATGCGTATTCGGCTAAAATAAGTGCGTACAATACGGCAAAACGCACCTTATCTGGAGCTCTGCCGTAGTTATTCTTATTTTCGAAAATTTTTAGAGAGAAATACTAAACTTCGCTACTGCATTATAGTCTGTTTCACGAAAGCTGCCCAAATTTTACGGCTATATAGACAATTCAAAAACAATATTATTTTCGATAATATTAAATTAAAGGAAAATTTAAGAATGAGCCTTCTTTTTATTTCGTGAAATTCGGTCAAATATTGATTTTATTACGAAAAATTGATTTGTCTATGGGAATTTAACATGGGGGAAAAAGTGGTAAGGAAGTGTGGGCGGAGTCAAAAAACGAAAACATTTGGAAATTGACTCCGAAACCTGACTAGATAGCTTGGATATGATCTAACAAAGAAAACAAAAGTTAAATTTTAAAAATCGGTCCAGTATTTCTAAAATTCAAAAAAAAATCCCCATGTTAAATCCCCATAGACATCTTCACTACGTGAAGATGTCTATGGGGATTTAACATGAGGAAATTGTTTTTTCGCAATAAAATCAATATTTGACCAAATTTCACGAAATAAAAAGAAGGCTCATTCTTAACGTTTCCTTTAATTTAATATTATCAAAAGAAATCTTGTTTTTGAATTGTTTATATAGCCGTAAAATTTGGGCAGCTTTCGTGAAACAGACAGTAGTTAGAGAACATACAGTGGAATTTCTCTAAACCGAACACCAAGAACATAATATACAGTCGAACCACCCCGAACGGCCACCTCTCTACAACAACATCCTCTCTATAACAGCCGCTATTTTATATCCCAAATGGATGATTTCCTCTGTATCCATGGTATCTAACCCTTAGACTGCTGAGCACGAAAATTGTCGTCTCCTGTTGCTTTTCCTTCTTTCTCAATAAACACATGCTTTGGCAACATTTTAGAATCATTTCCATTGGAAATGATTCTAAAATGTTGCCAAAGCATGTTTTTGATGAGAATTATCGAAGAAAATAAATAAACAGCGGACGATCAAATTTAATTAAGTATTTACCTCCCTACAACAGCCACCTCTCTACAACAGCCAGTTTTGCGTCTTCCCATGGGTGGCTGTTGTAGAGAGGTTGCACTGTATGTGGTCCCATTGCGAGATGTGTCTTGGTAACGCATCTCATAATGCATGGCCATGATTGCAAAAGTTTTAAGTTTGTCCCAGAATTGTCTTATGCCTGATTTACAGTGGAACATCTCTAAATCGGACACCCTGTGCACCTCCCAGGGTGTCCGGTCTACAGAGGTTTCACTGTACCTTCACAATAAAGATACTTTTATACTAATTGATAAATCGCTGTCACCGTGCGCTATCTGATAACAAGAGTACCGTAAATCACAAAATACGCTCGTCGAAGATGGGCCTGACAACGAAGATGCAGAAATGTGAAGCTGTCATAACAAAAAATAAAGAAATCCCACAATTTTTATATGACCGTTTAAAAAAAAAGGTTACATATTATGTTTTACCGTGGGGCTGGCGGGCGGGCGTGCTGTTTTATTCACATATTGAAGATCTGCACATTTGTGTTTTTATGCCGAAAACATATTTTTACCAAAATATCACCTATTTAACTTAGCCATTATTTCTATATTTGTTTGCTATATGTGTTTAAACAGTTTTTAACAAACATATCACCTTTTCAACTTAGCCAATTGTTCTACATGTTTGCATATAATTCTATATAGAGTTCAGAGTTTGTGTACACTACTCCTCAAAAACCTTTCAGTCAATCGCTCTGAAACTCTACACACTCAGTGTACACCTTGGTGATTTTATGCCGAAAATATATTTTAGCAAACATATAGACTTTAACGTAGCCATTTTTTCTACATGTTTGTATCCAATTTTATATAATTTCTAGTACTTCACACATTTCGACCTAAATTAGTATACCTGTTTATCACAACAAGAGGAAGACATAATGCTATAGATTTTCAAATTCACATTAATGTTTCTTGCATTGGTGACTCTGAAAATGCCGTCAACTTTCGCCGCCATTTACGGACTGTTCGGCATAAAAACACCAAGGTGCACCTGTAGCCTATTTCAACAACACTACAAAGTACACTTATCTAGCAAAGTATACTTTGAGGGAGAAACTTTCAATTTAAGGATACATTTGTTAATTGTTATTATATTGAATTTATTACATTATCACAGCCATTTTGGCTGTGATAATGTAATAAATTCAGTATAATAACTATGCATACTTTTAATCATCAAATATATGCAGTCATTCGTTCTATATGAAATAATGCATTTCGGGAAAAATAAATGATTACTCCCTCAAAGTATACTTTGCTAGATAAGTATACTTTGCAATTGTGATGAAATCGGCTACTGTACACTATAAAGACGTTCCCATTATAGTCGCCAGCGTAATTGATTTAAATAAAGATATTACAACTGAAGGTGTATGATCACGTGATACTAACAACAACAACAAGTACTGCAAATTCCAGAATCCATCCGATTGAAAATACGTATTCTTTTATATTGTCCTTAGTACGTAACGGATTTTGATGAACTATGGCGCATCAAACGCGTCTTGTTAAGCTGCGTTTGGTGGTCTCTGTATTTTCGACTAAACTTCTGTCGTTTTTGCGAAGAATCGATTTCCGTGTCTCCGACACGGAAATCGATTCTTTGCAAAAACGACAGAAGTCTGTGCCAAACGCCCTAGACCACCAAATGCATCTCACGAAGACGCGTTTGCTGCGCCATATTTCATTAAAATCCGTTGCATATTAAGGAAAATATCAAATAATACTTACTTTGGAGTGGGCGACGTTGTTGTTGTTGTAACCACGTGATCATGCACCTTGTATTAGTAACCATCGATTGAAATATATGTACATGTGAATACTACTGAAAAGCAATTAGCCTTGCAAACGCTAGTTATCATCCCTTATTATCAAGATACATGTATGTTATACCAGTCCTCATAGTTTAAAGGCGACTACATGTACAGTAGCGCTTTTCTGCTCCTTACCCATTTGTATATACTAATATCGTATACATATCGTAATCGTATAGTATTGGTATATTTAATGCGCATATCGTATGGTCATATAATATTGGTATGTTTGTACCGTATCATCGTATAGTACAAACGTACTATACGAATATTATACAAACATACGATATCCGTTCGTATATACGATATATCCGTACGGATATGGTATGAATATACCATAATCTGGTATGTTTGTACGATGCAAACGTACCAGAATTATACACATGTATAAAAATCGTATACACGTACGATTTGAATGGTATATCTATACGATATTGGTTGGTATGTACGGTACAAACATCCCGTACGTTTATATTATATGCATATCGTATAGAAAACATATCGTATTTGTATAGTATACGTATAGTATTGATATAGTACGTATAGTTGACCTGCAGAAAAGCGCTACTGTATGTGTGTACTAGGTTCAGAAATACGATACAAATCTTCCAGTAAAATGTTGTCTTATTCCGTTTCTTCACGTGTTACACGCCATGGGATTTGTGCGTGATTTCATGAAATACGATTACAAAATTTACAATATTTTCCGTTAATGGCGGCAAAAGTTGACGAAATTTTCAGAGTACATGCGGAATTATATTATATATTCCGCATGTACTCTGAGAATCTTGTCAATATTTTACTTAATTTTTGAAAAATATTGTAAATTTTGTAAACTTTTTTCATGAAATTACGCAGATGTCCGAAGGAATAAAAACACATTGCGTGTCTAAAGTATTATGAGAGCTAGTACATGTACCTTTAACCTGTCCGAGTGCGCTCGCAGATAATGTTCCCATGGTAAATCTCCATAAACACATTCACATGTGTCTATGGGTATTTAACATGGGGAAAGTGTCGCAATATGTATTTTTTTTCTAATTTCAGAACCAGTAGACCGATTTTCAAATTTAATTTCTGTTTTCATGTAGTTACATCAACTACAAGCTATCCAGCCAGATTTCGAAATCAATTTCCTCCAGCAGCTTCTCTGGCCAAATGCACAATAATTGCTCAACTGGTGTTTGAGAGCCTAAACCATGGTTTAGACTCTCAAACTGGGGTTTAGTGAATTATTGTGCATTTGGCGAGCCTAAACTAGGGTTTGGGCAGTCTAAACTGGGGTTTGAGCTCAAAACGTGGTTTAAGCTATCAGAAACCCTAGTTTGAGAGTCTAAACGGTGGTTTCTGCCGCCAAGTGCACAATAATTGCTCAAACCAGGGTTTAAGAAAACTACCGTTTGGGATCACGATTGGCAGTTTTTTTCTTAAACTGTGGTTTGGGTCCAAACTAGGGTTTATGCTCGTTATTGGATTACGACCTCAAACGGCAGTTTCTGGCAAAATGCACAATAATTGCTCAAACTGGGGTTTGAGCGCCTAAACCATGGTTTAGACTCTCAAACTGGGGTTTAGTGAATTATATAGTGTGCATTTGGCGAGCCCTAGCTAGGTTTTGAGGAGCCTAAACTAGGGTCTGTTCCACGTTTTTGTGCTGACGAACTTTTGGCTATCGAACACATTAAATCTAATAGATATTTAAATGTATGTAGATTTTCATCAATAACAAAATAGTCACCCTCCCCAAAAAAAATAATTTGATGAAATTCCATCAAATATTAATTTGATTGTGAAAAATATATTTTCCTATTGGAATTTAACACATAAATTTTTTTTTTTTTTAAATTAATTTTTATTTGTGGACCGATTTTCAAAATATAACTTTTGTTTTCTTATTTACGTCATTTCCACGCTATCTAGACAGGTTTCGGAGTCAATTTACAAAAGTTTTCGGTTGTTTACTCATTCCCCACTGCTTCCACCTCTTCTTCCCCGATGTTACTAAATTCCCATAGGAAAATCGTTTTTTCTCTATAAAAATCAATATTTGATGGAATTTCATGAAACAAAACATTTTCGGAAGAATGACTTTTTTGTTATTGGTGAAAAAGTACTTACGTTTAAATGTGTTTTAGATTTAAATTTTTGTAATAGTCAAAAGTTCGTCGGCGGAAAAACGTTGAACAGACAGTAGTGGACAAGGCACCCGCCTCGCAAATGGGACGTGGGAGGTTCTACGCTCGGACTGATGTGGCCGGTTTGTGAGCCGCCAGCTAGTTAAATGTAATGGTACCAATTGATTTCCTGCCTGGTGCCTGGCATATATTTCATCCTTAAGATAGAGATTACATAGGTTATGCAAGAAGACGTAAAGTAGTTAACAATAAATTATGGATTAGTTTTGATAAATGGGTAGTGGTGATAATGACACATGGTATAAGCACACGGACACGTACATACACCACTCAAGCATACACATATATATTTACACCTTGTACACACACACACACACACACACACACACACACGCACACACGCACGCACGCACGCACGCACGCAAGCACGCACACACACACACCATACATACATACACACATACATACATACATTACATACATACATACATGTATGTGTATACACGTAGTTTCAAAATGTGTTCCAAGCAGAATGGGCGCGAAACAGACTGCGGGGATGCACCCTCTGGTCAGCAAACAGCCCGATTGTCTCGAGATATTAATGTTTACATATAACAAGGTGTATGATCATGTGGTACCAACAACAACAAGTACTGAAACTTCCAGAATCCATCCGTTTCAAAGTACGTATTCTTTTATACTGTCCTTATTATGAAAAGGATTCGTTGGAAAAAATTCAGAATGAAGCCGCGAGAATAGTAACAGGATTAACACGGTCAGTATCACTCGACAACTTAAGGCAAGAAGTTGGATGGCAACTTCTATCTGTTCGACGTAGTATTCAAAAGCTTTCGATCATGTACAAAGCCAACAATAATCAAGTACCTAGTTATATTTCGAACCTGATTCCACCCACTGTTAATAATATATCTCGTTACAATCTTAGAAATCAATTTGATTTAAATTTCCCCACTACACGACTGGAAGTATACAAACAATCGTTTATACCATCTTCGGTACAACTCTGGAATGAAACGGACCCGTTGCTGAGAAATATAGATAGTCTTAGACACTTCAAAACATCATGCGCCCAACAACTATATACTCAATATAATATACCACCATACTATTTAGAAGGAGATCGTTTGTTTTCAGTTATGCATGCAAGAATTCGAAATAAATGTAGCAGTCTTAATTGTGATCTTTGCAATAACCATATCAGAGAAACTCCCTACTGCGAATGTAGTGAAGTTGTAGAGGATGCTGAACATTACTTCTTTGAATGTATTAAATATCATGCGCAACGTCTAATTTTATGCCAGTCACTGCGACAATTTTATCCCCTGAACGCACATATACTTTTGCATGGCATACCTGAAGAAAGTAATGAGTGCAATACTGTTATTTTTAAAGCTGTACAAGATTATATTAAAGCTACGAAAAGATTTGAGTAACACACTTGGTGGATGCATGAGACGCAAGCTCTATCGGATGCTTTCCATTTGCCAACATCATCCGGTACCACCTGATAACAACGAACATTGAAATCAACTGCACTGCACATCTATCTATGCATTAGGTTATATATTATATGTACATTGTGACACATAACTCTTTCACTCTTTCACTCTTTCTCCCAATCTCCTCTCTCACTTTCTTTACTCTCTCTTTTCATCCGATTTTTCTTTTCGTACATTGTGCAAATATATATATA
The DNA here is from genome assembly GCA_029237695.1 of Conchocele bisecta. Taxonomy (NCBI): domain Eukaryota; kingdom Metazoa; phylum Mollusca; class Bivalvia; order Lucinida; family Thyasiridae; genus Conchocele; species Conchocele bisecta. The sequence continues at coordinate 51,041,006 of CM055276.1, read as the reverse complement.
TACCGCAAGATTATTGGTATGTACCCATGTACATATACCTGTATACTTATCGCCATTGCTGTTAAATTGATGTATTGTTGAAATACTTGGGTAAGGGCTGTAATTAATGTTGTGAGAACTTGTAGCCCAAGCCCATTGTACTTATATGCAATAAACTATGTTTAAACTATTACGTAACGGATTTTGATGAAATATGGTGCATCAAACGCGTCTTGTTAAGCTGCATTTGGTGGTCTCTGCACGTTGGCCCAAACTTCTGTCGCTTTTGCCAAGAATCGATTTCCGTGTCGGTAGACACGGAAATCTATTCTTTGCAAAAACAACATACTTGTAAGTCGGGCCGAACTCCCTGGCCGACCAAATGTAGCTCATGAAGATGCTTTTGCTGCGCCATATTTCATGAAAATCCGTTTCATATTAAGGAAAATATCAAATAATACTTACTTTGGAGTGGGCAAGATTTCATCACTTTCCGCAACTGTTGTTGTTGTTATAACCACGTGATCAAGCACCTTGTGTACGCAGTTACATGTAGCACTTGGGAAGTACCGCTTGCTCGATAGAGTGTCTCATAAGTCAAATATGACTGACCCTTTCAATAGGGGTGACACTATAATAAACAAACTTTACTTTCATGTACGTACGACTACAATGTTCGTAAGTGCAAATTTAGAATCGTCTGGAAATATCAATTGATTGATTTACATTTATTGAGCATAGGCTGCATATGCAGCATGTGCTCAATGAATGTAATTGCAATAATTGTTTACAAGAACACATTGTTAATGCCCACTCAGTAGGCACACAATGTTCTTTATAGGAATTACTTAAATAAGTGTATAATTGTGTCACTTTTCCACCAGTTCTAACAATTACGAGTGCCCGCTATACATATACATGTATAATAATTTAGTAATATTTACTTTACTGATATTGAATCGCGGTGGTATCAGGCTATTTTCATATGCAAATTATATTTTTATTATATACTAATTAAATGCATCACCTGAAAAAAACATATTTTCTACAGATTATAAAGTATGCTCATTGCACATCAAAAAATAAATACAGAGAATAAATAGTAATGTCCGTTAACATTTTAAGGAAACACGGTTATCGCCCCTGATATCAGTGTGGAAATTACGTCTGATATCAAATGTATAATAATGCCAATCAATACGTCGGGTAATGGTGAATGAATGTTTATTTTGCCACAACATGTATCAGATGATGTCTCTGATATAATGAACAGTTTGTACCTACTGAGTGAGTTTTTTGATAATTGTATGTACATGCTTCACTTAAAGCCCCTATACGGCTCAAGTTGCCGAATTTGGCCTTCTATTGGGTTTTCCCACACATAAATACAACAGGTTTCTATTTACACACACTTTGAAACTGTTTGCATTCATTTTGGTACAACAATGAGTTTGTAGTCGATGAAAATATCAATATTTGTTGATAAACAAACAGCAGGTGCGTGTTTCAAAGCCCGATCTATTTTCCGATAGACGCTCGGGTCAACTCCTCAACTACCCGATTCGCGGCCGATGAATTCCGATAGCCGGAGTTTATCGACTCGCTTCCGAGCCGAAGCCATTGGGTTACGGAAATGAAATTGTCAATATTGACATTTTGCACTGAGTGGTACACAAAACAAGTTTTTTGTTGTCTTCACATTGCGATTAAGATGTAAATCTCAAGACTTGAGATGTATCTATTAGGCAGTATATGTTAGTTTTGTGTACTAAATCAGTTGCCAAACATGTTTTTGTGTTTGAAAAAATCGTAAAATTGTAATATTGAGCCGCTCAGGGCCTTTAACTCTTTGCATGCTGGGACACTTGTGGGCTATAAATATTTCAAAACTAGCGGACAAAAATTCATCATATTTTCTTGTATTTCTCCCCGTAAATATCATGAATATGTCTTGGAATTTCATTAGAATTGAGTCCTGAGGACTCAATTATTATAATTAAATTTCAAGACATATTTACAGAGAGAAATAAAATATATACTCCTAATTCGTTTGGCGGATATTTTCACCGCTAGCATGCAAAGAGTTAAGGGATACATTTTCAGATATTTTAGAAATACATGTACCACTGAACAAATAATTACAATGTCGTGTTCGTTCGTGTGTGCACTTACACGCTGACCCCACTGTATCTGCAGGAATGCACTCTAACTGGGACGGGGCTATCTGTGGAATGACATGACACAGTTTCACATTTTTATCAAATACCGATTTATTACATATTCTGATATATTGATTACAACATGTACTTACACCGGAGATAGGAACCTTGTTCAGGTGCAGAAGTACAATATAGGTTTCACAGTATGTAGGTGACATACTCTAAGTACCGGACACGTGGACACGTTACGACATGCATATCATCGTATCAGCTGGTGCATCCTCACAGCCTCATTAGGATCTACACTGTTTAGTTTGGTGGTCATTCGTGATGGCTCTAATTAATGATGTAAACTGCATCATGCTGTAATCATGTGCTGTATGGACGGTGAGTTAAACTGAGCAAACACTCAATAAGCAATTGTGCTATTATGTGACACATGGAAAGGTGTTTCAATCGATTTTACTTCCTAATTCTATTTCTATTATAGCATAAACATACTCATTGCTTTGAAATAGTTAGCAGCAGTGGATTGATACCAAGTAGTAAGCTCGTTGCAATGCTAGTGAAGTGATATAGGTATGTGCATACGCAGAGCTCCAGCTAAGGTGCGTAATTTGGGGACAAATTTCTTATTTCTGTATCAAAAATGGCATGTTGGGAGTGCTTGAGAATCCTCTCAATGAGACGATTCTAAAGGATTCCCAACTTGCCATTTTTGGTGAAGAAATAAGAAGATTTCACCACAAATTGAACAAATTACACGTACCTTAACTGGAGCTCTGACATAGGTCATACTTTTCTCATAGAAACATGTCATAACTTACTCATACACACATTATTATAAATTCAGGCTCATAACATTTTATTTATGTATTTAACCCTTTGAACCCGAAAGCCCGCTATAGTGGTTTATGCAAACAGTGCAGATCCAGATGAGCCGGCTCGTAACGAGCCGTCTCATCAGGATATGCACTTTTTGAAAGTGATTTTCATATTTTTTAAAAACGAAACATACACCCTTTTCATAAATGGACTAGTCTGAATACAAGTTTGTGTAGATTGGATTAGTTGCAAAATTAACATATCAAATCCATTCCAGTTACTTAGGGGTGAAAGGGTTAAAGCCTCATCAATGTACGTCTTAACAACTATTACAGTGTTGTAAAACACTAACCACAGTACATTGTCATTGTGAATAAGACTTATAAGCATGATAATACACTATAATCCACGTACCAATTATTATATGACTGAGAAGTCCAGCCAATGACAGAGCCCAATAGAGTCACCTGATTGCGTACAAGACGAGTCCTAGAGTGATATTCTAAATGTGATATTGACCCGGATGCGCGAGTCACTGATCCACGCAACGGAAGCATGACAAAGTTCAACGACGAGCCAATTGAACAAGACTACGCAAATAGTATCACCCAATCAGCAACAAGCTTACAAAGATACTTCGCACTTGACAGAAAAACAACAACAATGGATGCAAACTGAAACAAACTTGTACATAAATGTCAGTCGTGTCTCAAAAGTCAATACTTGTATAATAGTATCGAAAACAATAATATTGTGTTTGCATTGTTTATATAGCTGTAATTAGCTGTAAATATTGGGTAGTGTTCGTGAAACAGACAGTAGTGTCTTAAATATGCAAATGAGACGCTGTAGAAACGTGCTGAGTGATAAGTACAGCTTCAATTAATTCTTCGTTGCTTATGCAACAATACAAAATAGAATGTTCGTTGATTTAATATGATATTTATTAAACTCATTATAGCATCGTGTCTTTTGAAATCAGTAAACTTTTTTAACAATGTGCATGATCACGTGGTTGCAACGACAACAATGGCTCAAAATGTTGAAAGCGCGCCCACTCCAAAGTAAATATTATTTTATATTTTCCTTAATAGACAACGGATTTTGATGAAATATGGCGCAGCAAACGCGTCTTCGTGAGCTGCATTTGGTGGTCCCGGGAGTTCGGCACATACTTATGTCGTTATTGCGAAGAATCGATTTCTGTGTCAGTAGAAACGGAAATCGATTCTTCGCAAAAAACGACAACAGTTTGGGCCAAAGTACCGAGACCACCAAATGCAGCTAACAGGACGCGTTTGATGTGCCATCAAAATCCGTTACAAAATAAGGACAACATAAAAGAATACGTACCTTTAAATCGAGGGCTTCTGGAAGTTTCAGAACTTCTTGTTGTTGTTGTAACCACGTGATCATACACATTGTTTAATAAATCGCGCATGTAAGGTAATTTATCATTATATTAACACACACAATAGCTGCGGACGATTGCACAGCGAGTAATTTACATGCACATGTATAAATCACAGGTTCTTGAAGAACGCTTCATATTTCGGTATTTTATGGGTTATTTCGGTTTATCTGGTGTTGTGGGTGCATTATTACCAACATACAATTTACGTCAGACCCCGCGAATTATACGTATAACTAGAAAGTACATATTTTGACAGTATAAACGGGCCGGAAAGTTCGGAACGGTCAATGTGTAGATAATTGTGGATTTCTGCCGTTTCTAATGTTTGAGCATTAGTTGCACAAAACTATGTAAATTAACAAAAATCAGCGAAATCCACCCAAATCTACCCAAAATCCACCAAAATACCCATATGACCCCAACATACTGAACATCTGTTCAAACATATGTGGTATACACAGGTGGAAGACTCGGACCTATGACATCAAAACAAATGCCTATTAAAAAAATCCCATTACCCCACCCACTTGGTCTCGTACAGTACCATCTTCTACATGTATTAGATATCTCTAATAGAAGATGGTACTGTACGATACCAAGTGGGTGGGGTAATGGGATTTTCAGCTTAATAGGCATTTTTGTTGTTGTTATAGGTCCGAGTCTTCCACCTGTGGTGATACAGGTATATATTGCAGTTGATTGTCCCGTGCGGGATACGAACATTGTCGTCTGGTGTTGTTTTATAGTACATGTATCTCTCCTTTATCAATAATTCATGGGCTGACGGCACTTCTGAATCATTTCCAATGGAAATACTGGACCTGCTGAACATGAGAATTTCAGCTGCAATGAGGGATCGTAGCTAGTTATCTCCCGTTGAATTTATTTATAGAAATCCGGTCCAAATTGTGTACTTTAGGGCCTTACTGCTTGTAAAAAGAGTGACTGTAGCATGATTTGTTGTGAAAGGGAGTCGATATAGTGATTTCGACTAGTGGTGATACAAAGCAACCTACGTACCTACGCAATATGATATGGGACTACATTATTTGCCAGATTCATGTTTTCGCACTTATTAATGTTATTGCAATAAGTGTAGACTAAGATCAGACTGCACAGATGATCTGTGCAGTCTGATCTGGGTATATACTGTTCGCAAAACACAATGTTCGTGCTATTCAGTGTGAAATAAACGCTGAAATAGAACAACGGACCGGATCTCTAAATATAGTAGACACCATTTGTTTATATTTTATTTCATTAATAAATATTAATACCTATATTTACAATTGACACTTAGTTATAGCAGTTGATAATAATAATAATAATAATAATAATAATTTACAATGTACCGTAATAACCGTTAATATTCGTACACCATTTAGTTGGGAAACACATAGAAACATATGGTTTCCCTACAACATTGAGCGTGCCAATATTTAGGGTTAGTATGGCAGTAGTGGTTTAATCACATTGACAACGTATTTGCATACAATTTGTTTTGGGAAACCCCTATTTAATAGGGGTTTCCCAAAGCAAATTGTGTCCGAATATTTAGGGTTGTTACGGTAGAACACGTACTGCATATATATTACCACCTGCACTAATATTGGCAATATGTGTAAAGTGCTTTATTTAAAACATGCTTGAATATTTTGAAATCAATTAGCTTAATACGTTGAACATGAGCAGGGGCCCGTTTCACTAAACGTCGTACGACTAAAATGTTCGTAAGTGCAAACTTATGATAGTCTGTAAATTTCACATTAACAATGTTTTCTTGTAAGCAATTATTGTTTTTACATGTATTGAGCATATGCTACATATGCAGCCTATACTCAATAAATGTAAATCCATCAATTGACCTTTCCAGACGATCCTAAATTTGCACTTACGAGCAACTTAGTCGTACGAAGTTCAGTGAAACGGCCCCCAGACTATTAAATTGATTGATAGTGAGTTGGCATTTCCAATAGATGAAACGTTGATAATCTGGACAAGATTAACGCAGGCGGTTGTGTACAATGTATATTCGGTGTAACCTGAATACACGAGCTATGGATCACACATTGCAACAAACATTTCAACAAACAGGCAATATTCGATTCGGCGTATATTTAAGGGTGGTAATTGGCTCGAATACCCGGTCAATACCTGACATTGTATAAGTTAAATATTATCCACGGTGACGTCGTTACGCATAAATAAACACCAATTTAAATAGAACGTATATGTGGCTGTGACAGGAGAAATGGGGTTATGGGTTTTGCACCCAGTGTAGATCTAGATCCATCGAACAATGATGTCATAAGCCCATTTATCCCGTCAACACAGTGCGTATGTGCCGTGAAACACGATGCCGTGAAACATTTTTGATATCCTGTCAAAACCATCCTATCGGGACGGTCGCAGTGAACAATTAATATTCACATTTCGTACATATCAAACTAGTGTTTGTCTGGCATGAGATTGGGATAAATATTGCACATCTAGCAAAGAAATATTCAATTGATACAATAAAGAAAAAAAAATTCCCTAAAAAATTATTTTGTTTAATCTAGTTCATAGCATATACAGATCACCTGGTCCGTATTCGTTGTCAGTCATGTGACTTGGTATCGCTCACTCTGGCCCTCACGCCTTTGGCGGGACGGTCAAAGTGGCAGATTAAAAGTCATATTCTATATGTACATCACATGCACAATGTAAGTGTCGTGTTCTGTGTCTGGCATGAAATGGATTATTAATTCTGAAATTAAAATACACTTTGGTACAGACAACCAAGAAACATTATGAGAAATAGTATACAACCCAAGTTTAATGTATTAAACACTATACACTCGTCCTATTGACTCATCTCATATCATATACACATATATACCTTATTGCTTTATTTCATTCCAGGTCGACCGCCGCAACATGTTGTGATCGTGCATTGGACCGTCCATTTCGGATGGTTCACATGGGCGGTCAAGACATGTGCAGTTACACATTGAAATGTGTCGTAATACTGTGTATATGATATGAAATGGGTTAATTACTGTCATATTACCGATTTTCATTACTCATTATAATGAAAGAAGTGACTCGTAAGCCATTCATATGGCTGGGTGCTGAGCAACATATCATACCAATATGCCTTAAGCGAACAAAATGTATGTAAATATACGTGTATGTATGCTTGTTCACATGTGTCACTATAATAAATTATACTACTACTACTACGACTTAATCACTGCGTAAGGATATGTGCGGTGGCTGGGGTTATATTTTTGCATTTTAAAGCCAGTTGTAGGTGTTGACGGGATAAACGAATAGTAGGTTAGTGCCGTGAATGGGAAAAAAGTCTTGCGCCGCACGGAAACGGGATCTGCTCGGCACATCCAGTTTCAGTGCCGCGCCAGATATTTTATTTTATTTTATTTTATTTCTGTAGCCACAGACACATATACAGTGTACATGTTTCTAAATGCATGTATAGTTCGCCCGGCTTTCTGTGTCAATCGCTGGGATTAACCAACAATAAATTATATATTACCCGACATAATGATTAACTGTTCAACAGGAAATTAAAAACCAATACTCGGATGTGACATTGCATTTTACATTTGGCTGAACTATAAGTAAGTTATTGTTCACATATTGGATTTTTCAGGAACTAAATTCTGCGACCACAGCATTTAATTCTTTGAAAATCCAATATGTGAACAATAACTAAAACATATACATTGCCTAAAAGCGAGTTTTCCACTGTAAGCAATCAATCACCAGGGGCCCGTTTCACTAAACTTCGTACGACTAAAATGTTCGTAAGTGCAAACTTATGATAGTCTGTAAATTTAACATTAGCAATGTTTTCTGGAAAACAATTATTGTATTTACATGTATTGAGCATAAGCTGCATATGCAGCCTATGCTCAATAAATATAAATCCATAAATTGAAATTTACAGACGATCTGAAATTTGCACTTACGAACATTTTAGTCGTAAGAAGTTTAGTGAAACGGGCCCCTGGTCACTTGTTAGTAAGCCTTTTGCAAATCCTATATTTGTCAGTACGACCGGGTTGAGAAATACGAGCGAACCATTATTAATGGTTTTCAAGAATCTGTTTCATCACAATCTGAATCTATCTAAAATCCAGTGCCTTTTAGGCAATGTATATGATTTTTCTTTATATTTATTTTATTATTAGTCACATGCATACATGTTATATAATAGGAAATATATCCATGTGTAGTCACTGGAGTGTGCATGACAGCAGGGTACAAGTCCGCTTTTGTTCAATTATTTTAATACAGTGAAATCTCACTATACCAAACACCACGGGTACTATCGGCGTGTTCGGTATAGAGAGGTTCAACTGTACAATTCGTGTACCTCAAAGTCGTCCCGCTCTTCAACAGGTCCATGCTGTGGCCCTGAGAGCTGGGGCCCGTTTCACTAAACTTCTTACGACTAAAATGTTCGTAAGTGCAAATTTCAGATCGTCTGTAAATTTCAATTTATGGATTTATATTTATTGAGCATAGGCTGCATATGCAGCCTATGCTCAATACATGTAAATACAATAATTGTTTTCCAGAAAACATTGCTAATGTGAAATTTACAGACTATCATAAGTTTGCACTTACGAACATTTTAGTCGTACGAAGTTTAGTGAAACGGGCCCCAGGGGCTCACGGATACCCAGTTCGCTGCATGCTCCGGCCTACACATCTTCATGAAGTCCTGTGACATGGACGCATGGGTGGGATATATAGTTGAACATGTAAATGATGATAAAGAAGTACATACACTTTCAAGTCAATCTAACTCACGGTTACAGAGATATTGGGTGCCCAAGTTGGTAAGTTTACACAAAACAGACAGGAGATTTACGTGTACATTTACAATACACGTATAATTAATCTGCTGATATATTGCCCAGCTCTTCGATGTGATTGGTGCGATCTCTTTGCTCGCCTCGTTCGGCCCTCTCCTGGTTGACATGCTTATCGCTGCTAGCGCCTGTTGTTGGCATATTTGCCGTGCTAGCCGTTTTGGTCGACCTGGACTGATTACTGATCAACTCCCCAATCCAGCTGCGACAAGCCCCCAGGTGCAAGATGGACGCGGTTTTGGCGCGGAATCTCGCGGAGCAGAGCACGTAGAGGATGAAGTTGGTTGAGTAGTTGAACTGCTCCAGCATCTGGGCGACCTCACGAAGGACGAAGAAATCGTAGGTGTTCGTGTCGAACGCCGAGACGTTCTTGTAGAAGGCGAGGTTGTGCACGACGGTGATTGGCAGGATGAATATGATGTAGGCGACGACGACGCCAATCAGCATTAGTGAGATCCGTGACGTCTCTGCGGCGGCGTTGCGTGACGACACCGATGTTGACGTCATCTGGCGGCGACGGGCGCTCTGGCGGAACAGCTTGACGACGATACACGGCGTGAGGATGGACATGACAACCATCGGGATCAGCGAGTAGAAGGACGACCCCGCCAACAGGAAGCTGCGGTACTTCTCCTTCGTGTGCGGGAACGTTACGTCCGGTTTACAGACGCCTTTGACGACGATGGACGAGAATGTCCAGACGGCGTTGTAGGTACCTATAAACAGGTAGTCCAGGACAATAAGAGCCCACACGAGCCTCTTAGTGATGATCACGCGGGCCTTCAGGGGAAATATTACGGCGACAAACCGCTCAAAACACAACAGTACCACCAGCCACGATGACGTCATCTTCGCCGTCTTGAAAATGTGAAAGAAAACCTTGCAGCCGATGTCCGATAGGGCCCTGGGATCGTAGCCGAACATGGTTTTCACAAACATCTTGTTGAATGGCTGTGTTAGCAACAACACACTGTCGGACACGGCGAGGCATATCAGGATATACGTTGACGTCAGAGATGAGAATTCCTTCGACGTCATTGTAATGATGGTCAGCGAGTTCCCGAAGAGACCAATCAGCAGGAACATTGGCAGTATAACATATTCGGCCCTGTAGAAGTTGACCTTGACATGCGCCCAGCTACTTCCACCCGGTGGAAGTCTTGACAGCGTCGTGATCTCTGATTGGTTGGTTGCATTCTGCAACAGTGACGTTACGTTGTCAAGCAGCACTGTAACCACGGTGGTTGCTTCCGTTAGGTTGGAGGTCACAGATAGGGCGTCGGTTGTTAGGTTCATGGTGACGAGCAGTCTGAAATGTAATTTAGTATATACCTACCCATGAAATACATAGTTATACGATGTAAATAAAACTCATATGTTCTCATCGATGAAATAAACATCTTCCGGTGAAAATACGACTACTTCCGCTATCTATATTAATAACGCGCACCTGCAGTGCCGGACTGCAAATAGGCTATTCATTACAGCATACAGTCTAAAAAATGCTAATTTCCATGGAGCGGTATATAATAAATAGAATATTCATATTTTTGCAACGAATATGACATATATGTTCATCTCGTGGTGTGAAATGACCATATTTCACGAGTGCCAAACGGCACTCGTGAAATATGGACATTCCACACCACTCGATGAACATACATGTCATATTCGTTGCACAAATATGAATATCCTCTATGTATTGCATACAATGGGCGCTCGCAGTGTATTAACCCGGTGTAATACAAATCATAATACACTAGTGTAGTAAATATGCAAGTCAGCTCGTTTCAGAAAACAGGTTTGGTGACAAGAATGTCGTCAATGTATGACGATGTGTACATGCAATAAATGCAAACTAACATTTGTGATGATTTAGTATGGTATTTATTAAACTCGTTGACTAATTTCATAAGAAACTCGGCATAGCCTGTAATGTGTATCTAATAATAAAGTTTAGAACAAATACCCCGAGAAATGCATTTTCTACGATGTTTAAGCTTAGGTAATATTTATTAAAGACAGCATAACATTCAGCGTATTTAGCAACGAAATACCGAGTACATACTATTTTCTGATATTTGATATCTCAAGCAAATGCACATACTGAAAATAAATATTTTTATTCGCATTAGTAAATGAAAAAAACGCTAAATATCTCCTCATTGCTAGCCAGTACATCCAAGAAATGCAATTTCGTATTTCTCTTTCACGTCTATTCTATACTTCAACTCCCGGTTTTCGGCCATTTTGAAAACAACGTCGTTAAAATGCATATTACTTCACTAACTCGAACATGCGACGAGCACGTACGTTTGTGCACGTAAAATTGGCCGATATCATATAATAATGAGTGGTAACCCGGGGGGAGAAAATAGTATAATTTTGATGGAAATTTTGGCGAAACATGCCTTTCTTCCATTAGTGCATAGTTGGGATATTGCTAAAACCATCACAATTGTATTGCCGAATCAATTTTCTGAACATTTGCCAAAACTTAGAATTCTAAATTTAACGTAGAAGAATTGGCAACAATTTACCAGAAACGCCAATGTCAAGCAGGTAGCACTGTGCTATGCCATGTGAATAAAAGTCATATAATATGTTCACATCGATGATATACGCAAATTCTGGTGACAGAGAGGATTTTTAGCTAATCAAACGAAAACTATGCGAATAGAAAACGAAGTGAAAGCGATTGCTTTGAACAAAGACATGCATAGTAAACGATTATCGTTGTTTGTTTTCTCTACGCGAATACGATATACAATGAATGTAATAATTCCAGCACAAAAATGTTTACACAATTCCCTAACATTTGATTGGCCCGTAGCAAGTCTCTGTCCAAAATTTATATCCCAGTAAACTCCCACGCCGAACTACTTTCCGTAACCGTGATGTGCAGTTACAATAATTCTTAACAAAACGGAAAATAAACACATTTTCTTTAATGAATTTATTTCAAATGCTGGAATTATAGGGAATGAATTACGGAAGCTTAAAAGGGACATGTGAACAAAATGTTCTAAGTCGTTCCCACGACATAGCATCTCGTTCCCACGAGATAGTATCTCGTTACCACGACTTAGCTATGTCGTTCCCACGACATAGCATCTCGTTCCCACGAGATAGCATCTCGTTACCACGACTTAGCTATGTCGTTACCACGACATAGCATCTCGTTCCCACGAGATAGGATCGAGTTAGCTATGTCGTTCCCACGAGATAGCATCTCGTTACCACGACATAGCATCTCGTTCCTACGAGATAGGAGATAGGATCTCGTTACCACGAGTTAGCTATGTCGTTACCACGACATAGCATCTCGTTCTCACGACATAGGTAGCCAATGAAAATGCAGCATAATTACCGCCATTTTTTCTTTCAGCCATGGTTGAATATAGTCCGGCAGCCAAAGACCGATTTGGGGCTTCACCTTGTTTTGAATAACATGTTTTTTTATTACTGACTTTGCGTGTCCAGACCTTCTAGTTTTGAAATCCAACTGATGACAAGCTATCACCCTTGATCGGTTTAAGAAATTTGCACAAATTCAAGATGGCTGTCAAATAGATATAGTGTGTTATATAGTTGCATTAACGTGAGGAAATTCAGTCATTTAAGAGCGTAAACTGGGTGTATTTGACATAGTGATGAAAATTGGCAACGTTAAAATTCAATTCCTTAACTGCACTATGTGAAAAATCCAAGATGGCCGCCAAATGTGACCATTTGACGTACTTTCACTAGTTCGTCACAACAAAGAGTATGCTTTTTATAATACATGTACTGGGTTTATTGAAACAATGAATGTTTATTTGTGTAACTTTTCTGTGAAATTGAATAATAGTCTAAATAGCAGAACTCCAAAAATTACCGCCAATTATAAATATATTACATTATACTGCAATAGTATCTCTACATAATAATTGCACTCAGACCCTATATCAGAGGAAATGTGCATACGAATATTGTATTTTGATTCACAATGATTTTAGTACCTTAGGTACGCAATTAGATCATTGTTTCAATAGCATTAGTCCAAAATGGCCGCCAACTATTTTGATATTATTGTGGCAATTAACTTATATGTCACATCTAAGAATGCAATTATACCAAATACTGGTATTAAGTCAAGATGATCATTTACTTTCTTAACTTAATATACACCATTAGACAACGTTCAATAACAGATTCTAAATAACAGCCGGATAATAATATAATACATTCTACTAGTAATTAGATCATATACTTAAAAATAGTACACTTGGTTATATACGTTGGTTTATTCAAATTATTTTGGAAAGCCTTCTTGTCTTGCCATTCCACATCAACATTCATGCTGACAATATTCTGACACAAAATTGTGTAATTATAACTTATATAGTGGGCGTTGGCAAGAATATGTAGGGTGGAACTTTACAGTAAACATTAATGACTTCCTAATTTGAATGAATGCAATAGGTTTTCTTTCATACCATTGGTTCCATACGCTTCAATGCTCAACAAGTTCACTGTGAAATCACGCGAATTGGCTAACCTGGCTAGTACAAATGGAGAACACACATATATATATCCACGGTCCCATTAGCGTTATTCCCATAGCAACTAAGGACTCACACTGATATGATTACATCATGGCAAGTTATATTTTCTCCAAAAGGTACAAACTTTCCACTAAAGGACGGAGTGTACAAGGGTGATTTATGTACAACATTTTAATATCACTTATCATTTGGTAAACTGCAAGCAATTGATATATACTCAGATTTTTATTGATTGTGTAGAGCAAATTATATTTGTATGATGAGATAATGTAATATTTCTATAACATTCTTGTTTTCAATGACCAGTCGGAATTCAATGTATGTGCAGTAGATTTTATTACATACAACTCAATATGGAGTGCATGCATATGACATGTTAACATACGTAAATGCTGAACAAAGAAATCAAATGTAATCACAAATTAAATAATTCTGAGAAAAACACAGAGATAATGTAGAATAAATATTATAATGTGGACACAACTAATACACATTGGAATGATATATACGACAGTCATTCCAGTTGAGCCACTACTAAATCACGGTAACAATAACTGTTATAGTCATTGCAGACTACAATACACATAGTACACACATATACACACATATACAACATGACAGTATTCAAGGTACAATGCAATGGATATACGAAATGCAGTAATCACGAAATTTAATATACTAATATGACACTACTAAGCAACGTAACTGTCATCCCTTGCGGCTAGAGTATTTGTGCCATCATATATTCTTCTTTTCTTATAGTCATATCGAGGTAAGCTGGAGGTTTGCTAAACAGTTCAGTTTCAACCATCCAAGTGTTCTGTTTTATGCACTGTCCTGTCCAAGGTGACATCCTTCTTGTCAAGTGTCCGTGTACTGTCCTTCATTGGAATCTGATGTTCGTGTTACTTTACCAGTAGTTCATTGGGGAATAGTTGTTGTTGTGCTTGCTCTGCATTTGTTATACTGTTCATGTAGTGTATGTACTGTTGCTTTCGTGATGGGACCGTACATGGCTGATCGTGGAGTGCATGTTTGTGCCGCGTTGAAGGTTCTGCGGCCACCGATGTGCACATGTTATTTGCTTATTAGGAAGTATTTATTGCGTTGGTTTTCTATGGGTCTCACTTTTCTACTGTGTTCTCTATTTTAATAATCATGCAATTATTATGCGATCGGCATTGACATACATTTGTAAACTATTGCTATAACAGTGTGCTCCCTATGGAGTTGGACTGAACTTAATTATATAACTTAATTATTAAACGATGATTGCTATACTTTATATTTGGCAGCCGTCTTGGACTTCTGCTATTGGAACACGTGTCTAATTACATAACAAGGTTGCAAAAGAACACAATACTGACATAAATATGTGCGTTTTCTTTGTAATTGGTCAACGTGACATTTCATATTTTAATCATTAGACATTATTATTGTCATTGCCAGGTAATTTATATCTGGCGGTCATCTAAGGCTTCTTCTATTGACACAATTGTCTAATATTGCATTTGAAAGTTACATACGACGTTCAATATGTCCATAAACCTGAGATATGTGTACTTATATGCTTAAATTAATCAATAGCCACAGTAATTATTATGCAATTTGCGCAGTATAAGGCAACGTGACTTTTTTTTTTAAATATTTGGCGGCCATTTTTGACTTCTGCTATTGGCACAGTTATTTAATTATGTGGCTAAGTTACTGAAAACGTTCAGAGTATGCCTAAATCCAATACATCTATACCAATTTACAACGATATGGCGCTAATATGCAGTTATATACTTAGTTATCAGTCGTTTACTTTATTGTTATATGATACTATATATATATGTGGCGGCCATCTTGGACTTCCCCTGTTCAACAACTTGTCTACGAACATATCGAACGTACTGAAAGCGTGTATTGTGTCAATATATCCAATATCAGTATCATATTTCCTTTGATATAGAGTGTGAGAGTAGTTATATGTAAGATATTTTACATTTGGCGGCCATTTTGGATTTTTTCCATGTCACAGTGAATTGAATTGAATATTAAAAATGTTGACCGCTTATCTGATAAGTCAAGTAAATCGACTTTACGCTCTTAAATTACTTCAATACCTCACACGGCATAGTATAACTGTTTGGCGGCCATTTTGAATTTATGCAAATTTCTCAAAACGCTCAAAGATGACAGAGTGTCATTAGCCGGATTCTGGATGTGGATGGCATGGACAAGCAAAATCGCCAATAACAAAACTATGTTAATCAAAACAATGTTAAGCTCCCTGCTGTCGGACTAAAATGGCGGTAATTATGCTTCATTTTCATTGGCTAGCTATCTCGAGGGAACGAGATGCTATGTCGTGGTAACGAGATAATATGTCGTGGGAACGACATATAAAAAGATTTGCGCATGTCCCTTTTAAGCTGCCGTAATGAATGGTCTTTTTGTGGAATTTATCGGGGATAAACTTGGAAAAGTCGCGGGAATACTGGACGAAGGCCGGAAGGCCTCGTCCAGTATTCCCGTGACTTTTTCCAAGTTTATACCCCGATAAATTCCACAAAAAGGCCATTCATTCCTATAATATACTTTGGAGCTAGGGTGAAAGTTTCGACCTACCCCTACCCAGAGTAGAACTTTATGAAACATGTCTATTCGTATAGAAAATTCATCGTAGAATTCCAATCTGCGTGTTAAAATTGCGAAAACCGCAGCCGAATATCAATGTTTTGCTGATCTCCATGGCAACCGTTAAATTAACAAGAAATTACAAATAGTTATAATGTCGATCAGAATGTAACTTTCTTGTCAACTATTCGTGTTGAAAAAAAAAAATCTTTTTTTTCTGCACCTTTAGGCTGTATGAAAATAAAAAAAATAGTCTGGTGTAGGTTTTCCAAAACCAACATAGCCGCCAATTCCAAGATGATTACCATGCGTGAAAATTACAGAACCGACATTATATCACTTGCTATCACTTGATTAGAGCTCATTACTTATGCAGTTTCAGCAGATAAAGACATTTACTGAAACCATTAATTATGAGCAAAGAAAATGGACTATCAGTTTCGTCATTTTTTTCTTCAAAATGGCCGCCAGGAAACATAAAGTAATTGCCGGTCGACAGATAATATCTTGAAACATCCTGATTTTACATATTTCAGCACAGTATGCTACCAATAGCTATCACAAATGTAAATATGTCAGTGATAATAAAACCCAATAAGCAATAACCTATGTAATTTAGTAATTTTACATTTCAAAATGGCCGCCGTGAAGCATCTTGCCATTTCTATTTGATATATACGTTAACGTCCAGTTGCAAAGTATCTTCATTTCTAACCAAATAAGTGCAGAAGCTATCAATATGTGAAGCTGTTAATTACATATGGGCCGCGCTCTGTGAAAACCGGCCTTAATGACAACATTTTCGATTTGCATTTTTTTACACTTTTGGATGCGGACTCCTTTCACAAACAATATGCTGAAAAGAAAATGCAAATATGTTTCATAGTTTTTGTTTTATCTCACTTTTTGTAGCACCATGTCAATCACGCCAGGAAAAAAAAGTAACGTCATCGAGAAAAACGTTTGTACAATGCAACACAACAGCCTACAGTATAAATGCGTGTTCATAGACTCATTGACTGTGCTTGCTGTAAATTGTATTTGCTGATAAGTTGCCCTAAATGTATCTACAAGTGTTAGTATGAATACTATCAAACATTGAACAGAATAAAACTATGATAAGTACATGTAGTGAACAAACCAAACGCACCACTATCAATGTTAAATCTATAATCAGCCGACATGTGACTTCGTAATTTGCTACTATCGCCAACTATCACATATTGTGCATATACATGTACCGTCAGAAAGATACATTGTAATTATTTGAGAGTTTAGTTCAGAATCTAATTGAAGTTATTTACGTAACAGTTAATTGTGACTTCATTTATTGATGTAGACATTACGTCACTCACCAAGGACCAAACACAAACAACTAAACGACGTTCCTGGTGTTTGAAATTGAAACAATCTGTGATTGAAACAATTGAATTATTTTCTGTAGAAATGAATGGCCTGAATTTGGTTAGAATTTGGATAGGCCTATGGCTGCACATACCAATGAGCTCAGCGCCCGATGGTGTATAGAGGGTAGTCGAACATCCCCGGGGAGTTTTAAACACATTAAAAATCAACTGTCCATACCCGACTCTCGGAATTAAATTTACATTTCCGAAAGCGGGAGGAACGTTTTCCTGTGTAGCCAATATGACTGACGGACGGTCTTGTGTACATGTACCTCGTACTAGCAGGTCTATTGGGAAATCCTGCACTGACCACCACTCCCTCGGCTGCCCACCGCCGCGCCACTGCCCCCACACCGAGAGGGCAGATATTGTTAGGTGTGTCCGCTTAAAAAAGTTGTTGTGTGGGTTACCCGTCTCGATCCTGTCTATGAATTTACTGCCGGTACTGATTTTTTATATAAGTTTCTTCAAATTTTATAAGTGTACGCATTTATCAACCGTACTTTGTAGATTCCTTCATATGTTTTCATTTGCGTTACTGATGCCCGCGCGACAGCATGCGTATTTATTTAGTAAGTGGAATGTATAGTTGTTAAAATCAAAAGTGGCCAACATAACATTCAGGGCAAAATTATCCATTACTGTATATTTTTAAATGTGTGTCGGTTTGAATTTTTGATAATGTGTTTACCATTTGAAAACAAATATATATACAACTACATAAACCTGTCAATGTCCGGAAAATGTGTCGATATGACATACATGATTGTATAATTGTTATAAAATGTTCTGATAAAAATACTGGCAGTAAGCATAATAGTACTGGTGCATGTATATGTATACACTGTATCCTCTCGTCGGGAACAATTAATTTGAAATTGAAATTTGCAATTTAATTGTGTTGCGTTTCAGAAAAAGTACATTCAACGCCTTTGCAAACAAAGAAATGAGTGGCCAACCAAGCCATGCTAAAAAGCACCGTGGCGTACGTATATGTATTTTGAATTCATGTCTGCACACTATATAATCAAGTTAGTTATTTACACACTAAATTTGTACCGACCACAAAATTGCGACATTTGTTTGAAGCGTCTCGTTTGAATTTAGACGCGTTGAATCTGCAAATATAGAAGTTGTGTATTCCAGGGCGGATTCACGTAGGGGAAAACCCGACGCGCGCCCCCTAACATTTTGCGAGTAAAGATATGTTTGCTCTAAAATGCGTTATAACGCAGCAAAATGGGGTATAGATATCACAATATTCAGGAGGGCATACCGTTGGACCCACCTAGCAGTCTCCCGAGCTCCGCTTGGTCGACGAACAAACGGTGCTAGTTCGAAAATATAGTAAACAGTTTCAATTAAGAAGTCCCCACCCCTAACCTGAAATCCTGGATCCACTCCTGGTATTTGCTTCATATTATTTACACGCCTCCGACTAGAACGTCCCTTTGATAAAAAAAAGAAATAAAACACATCCAGTGTTTAGTAGTAAGTAAATTAACAACGATCTAAAGTAGGATTTCTTAAATTTGTAAATGTTGGAGACCTGTGCATTTGCGCAGCCTGATCAGGGTCTGCACTGATTGAAAAAATGTTAGTAAAATATATGCCATACATTCATATAACCATATTTACAAGTGGTCAATTAAAATAATATTTAACAGTCATCAAACGGCAATCGTACGGCTGATGTAATGTGATATTTTTGAAAGTCGCCAAAAATTACGTGACGTTAGAAGGTACATGCAAGTGGTTGCAGATACAGATACAAATCAGTAGGCTACGTCCCTGGGGCCCGTTTCACTAAACTTCGTACGACTAAAATGTCCGTAAGTACAAACTTAAGATAGTCTGTAAATTCCACATTAACAACATTTTCCTGTAAACAATTATTGGATTTACATTTATTGAGCAGCCTATGCTCAA
The DNA here is from genome assembly GCA_029237695.1 of Conchocele bisecta. NCBI lineage: Eukaryota > Metazoa > Mollusca > Bivalvia > Lucinida > Thyasiridae > Conchocele > Conchocele bisecta. The sequence goes on along the minus strand of CM055276.1, from coordinate 51,021,242 downwards.
TAAATGTAAATCAATCAATTGAAATTTCCAGACGATCCTAGATTTGCACTTACGAACATTTTAGTCGTACGAAGTTTAGTGAAACGGGCCCCCGGTGGCTACAATTATGTTCGCACTAAATATGCCTGTGACACAATACCAACACACTAAATACTAAATAATAAAACATGTTTGGCCCAGTGTCAACATGATGCATGCGATATGCGAGGAACCGCTTAATTATCACTACCATATTAAATCGTTTTCCATAGAACGACATCTGTAAACCAAGACCTTTTCATAAATATGATCATGCAATATGAAGATCTACGTAGACACACAATTAAGTCATGAATACATGAATAAAGTTTACCCGAGGTTGTCTACATATTTCGAAAATCGGTTGTCACGTTCAAATGAAGGTTAGCGTTACTCATTAACATGCGTAATGCAGTGTAATCTATAAATAAATCCCAAAATCGGAACTGGGTTTGTACAGCGTGCACGGTTCCGTCTTAGACGGCCGAAATTACACGACCCCGCTCTAATCTGAACGGGACCGTATAGCATAATTAGTAAAGAGCGCACACATGCGCCCCGCGGTCGATCTTAAAGTTGTAAGTACATGTATAGCTGATGGTGGTCGCCAGACAGGATAAGTTTTCTATGAGTATTCAGGTTTCAACCCAAATTAAGAAACATGCATACGCCTCCATCTACGCCGACTACAATTGTTCTCGCGTTTGTAATTGTTATATAAATATATAAATAAAGTTTAAAAGAAATATTAGCAGTCGTCCAAATAATATATTATAAAAATCATAAAATGCAATATGCCCATTTGTATAAAAATAATCGACAAAATTACTACGTATTTCCTTGAAGGAAACCGAAGAAAAAAAAGACAACTATCTGAACCACTATGAAAACAACTGTACAATTCTGCCACGCATATCCAACATTAAAATATTTGTAAGCCGCAAAGCGTACGGCTATAAATAGGACAACTTATTGCAATGACGCAACAATTCCAAATGACAAAATCCGAAGTGACGTTGGTAAATTTATGCGTAACTTTGCGACGTAATTTTCAGCCTTTCGTGACGTTGTCATTAAGGCTGGTTTTCACAGAGCGCGGTCCATATATATACGAGCAACACAACTCATCCGTGAAGTAATTTTATTTTCAAAATGGCCGCTATGAAGAAAACTGTAGCAGCTCTTCGATAAATCATACGTTTAAAATCCCGTCTGTAGCAGCTCCAGCTCTTCGATAAATCATACGTCGAAACGCCCGTCTTATTTGAATTAAGATAATCATGTTATACAGTTTTATGTGTAAGTGTGATGCCGATAACGATGTTTTTAAAAATGCTACACCGTTCACAATTCAACCAAAAATGATGTCGTTTATTTTCCTGAACAAGTTGTTGCCAGTTAGTTAAACTGGCAACAACTTGTTCAGGAAAATAAACGACATCATTGCATGAAATATGTGTCTTAGCTTTTTGTTTCATTTTCGATATACCCACGGTGAACAATCATGTAGCTTTTAATTGTCGGCGGATACTATGTTAAACCATCTAAATAATGAGTGTAAATGTGATAACCTATTCGATATAACAGTATTCTATCAGCTGATTTGTAGCATATGGGCAAAATGATTTAATTTGTGGGATTGGTTGTAGCTAATAATGTATGCTAACGCCTGATAGAATGGGATATAAATTAACAGCTTGATGAAAATAATCATACATAAAGTACAATTGAATAAGCATGTAGTTTCCCTGTAGGTATTGGATGTGCCTATAACATAACAATAATAAAATGATTGTGACTTTTAATCGATTTGATATAATTCAAACATTTGTTTTGAGAACACATTTTACATTGACAAAAAACATGTTACATGTATAATTTCCTCATGAATGAGGATATACCGGGTGATGACGAAATAATGAACCCACTAGCAGTTATGGTTAGTGTTATTTCGAACAGAAATGTGTTTTCGTATTTCCGTCCGTCCATTCGTTAGTCCGACAGGGCGGGCACACATACAGGGTCTTAGGTGGTTAGAGGCGTGGCCTAAGACAAAAGAAAACAATAGATTTATTCCGTTGACCACTTAAGCCTATTGTTCCTTAGGTGGTCATTCCTTTGATCTTTTATATAGTAAAAACCACCTAAGGGATGTCACGTAAGGACGTGCGTCCGTCCGTCCGTAAGATTTGCGTTGAAGTTTTCGGGTACCCATTATCTCTACAGCATAAGTCGAATTGACTTGAAACTGCATTTACCTCTTTATCATCATATACCCCATCCATGCGGCTTTCATGCCCAATGTCAAGGCCAATGGCTTGAGGAAATATTTGAATGTCAGACCAGGCTGCGGCCGGGTATCGGTGAGCTCCTGTCCACTTACACTAGTATAGCCATGCATATGCATATGTGAAATACAGGTCAGAGAAAACGGAGAGCCCAGTTAAAACATACTCAACTCATAATCTATTAAACAACATACAGTCTGAGTCGTAAACATGTTGATCATTTGATAATATGATTCGCAAGACAAGGAACCTGATGGTAATGACACAGATATGGAAATACCTGTGAGTTGTACTCAACTAACTTACATGGTACCATAACATGTTGATTGATACTGTTGCCTAGATAGGAAATATGAACATATGCGTCTGCTGGCGAAAACATGCGATTGTTTCCTGATTACATAATATTCCAAAGTTATGTGTTTGTCATATCAAACTGACTGTGCGTGGCAGAAACAGTCTGCATGCCAATCGATTAGGTTTCCAGATAATCTCATAGTTCCCTCAGTTTAACAATTTGTTCCCTCGAATTAACAATTCGTTCCTACGATATAACAATTCGTTCCCTCGAATTAACAATTCTTTCCCTCAATTTAACAATTCGTTCCCTAGAATTAACAATTCGTGCCCACGATATAACAATTCGTTCCGACGAATTAACAATTCGTTCCCGTGGGAACGAATTGTTATTTCGTGGGAACGAATTGTTAAATTGAGGGAACGAATTGTTATTTCGAGGGAACTAATTAATACAAAAAAGAATTCTACGTATATATCGGATTGAGAAAACGTGTAGATGTGTTCATGGTAGTGCATGTACATGAGTTTTAGTACAAAGCTTTGCAGTTTGCTCCACTTTTCATATCCATGCATGTATCATGTAATTCGCTATGCCTGACCGAATGAACGTTGACGTATACAGTGAAACCTGTCTAAACCGGACATCCTGGGGACTGCAACTCTGGAATATGAGCCCTCCAAGACATGTTTGTGTGCGTTGCAATCATGAACAGACGTTAACATCAGACGTAAATATCAGCGAAACCAATCAAATTAGTCAAACTAATGCGTCCTCTGTATCGGGTTTAGAGAGTTTTCACTGTATTACATTGTCGTATCCTGCATTTAATTCTTGATATGCATACATGTAGCCGGATCCACAACTACATTTGCTGACGTTCCATTGGTCGAACGGTGTCACATGACGTTACCGAATTACATTATTGTAATGATGCAACGAAAATAAGTCCGTGTCTTTCTTCAATGAAAAAATCAAGTCATGTTTCAACAGCCTCTATCATAAAACGTTACCTGATAAACAGAATATCATGCTACATTGGAACCTCTCTAAACCGGACACCCTGGGAGAGAGGTTCCACTATAAATCGGACAAATAATTATGCAGATGTTCGTTGTGAACTTCAACAGGTGTTATCATCGGAGATAGACGACAATGAAATCCATACGATTAAAGGTACAGAGACTGTCTTCGTGTCCGGTTCAGCGAGGTTTTACTGTAGTGCCTTTTGATATAGATTTTATCAGACTCGGCCTGGAAACGGTAGGAACCTCGGACGTCCTACGCATTTCCGAGCCTCAACTGGTAAACTTTATATGAAAAGGCATTAGCCTGGTATATTTCAAACAGATACATTTCTCAATTTTAAAACAACACAAATTTCAGACACATATTCGCATATTTTCGTAAATTAATTTATTTGTATCCCATTTATCGGGACGCAAATGTGGCTGTGATTATATAAAGAGGGCTTCTAGGCTTTGCGTCCAGTGTAGATCCAGATCAGACTGTGCTGATCAGGATCTGCACTGTTCAACATTCCTTCAATAAAACACCCGTCATGCTTCTAACAATCAGTAGAGATCGTTATCAGGGTACAGTACAGTATGCTATTTGATCAAGAGCTACACTGGTCACAAATGACATAAGCCCCATTTCTACAGTCACAGCCACAACTAAGGCAGAAGCAAAGTATTGCAAACTAACTTACCAGTCAATCACAGACTTGCATACATTCAAGCGGTTCCACTTCAGTTCCGTGCACAGGCGAATGATCTCCGGTCTCCGATGGGCGGGCATTATATACCCACGGTCTTCGGGCGTGGTCACACGGTGGGCATGGCAGCTTATTAACATCTTCTCATTGCGGTGATAAACTAATCGATGATGCGAAATGGCGCGAAAACAAATGAATGTATACGTACATGCAATTAGTCACCGTAATTGGCTACCTATAGGTATACATGTATATATTCTTCGTTTCCTCCAGATATTGGAGATTCATGTTAATGCTGGGACCATACGTATACCTTTATAATTTTCAATTTATTGGAAGAATCAAATACTTGTTTATGTGTAACTACTAAACCAACTTACTCAATTATTTTAGCTCACTTTGCATATGTTGTACATGTAAGTGTTAGAAAACGCACGTGCATACATGCTTTTGCTAGTTCCCACGAATTAACAATTCGTTCCCCCAATTTAACAATTCGTTCCCACGGGAATGAATTGTTAAATTGAGGGAACGAATTGTCATTTCGTGAGTGTAAATACATTCATGGTTCTCATGGGTCGATATCGGCCGGGTTTTTTATGTTGTGCTGTGACTTATTTTATTGTTTACTATATTGTAAATAAGCAATGTGACACGTTAATAAAATAAATGCATACATACTATTTGTTAAGCCAATCGCTGGACAGTATTGTGCCCCACTTATTTCACATATTGCAACGTTAGACCCAAATAAGTTATATATTAACAGATTAAATGATTAAATGTTCGACAGGAAATGGAAAAATCCATTCTCGGATGGTACATTGCATTGTACACTTGACTGTACTATAGTCAGTTATGGTTCACATATTGGATGTTTAAGGAATTAAATGCGAGGGGGCACTAGCTATATCTTATATATATTGCAGCGTTTAATCCCAATAAGCTGTGTATTACCAGACTTAATGATTAGCTATTCGACAGGAAATGGAAAAATCAATACTCGGCTGGGACATTGCGTTGTGCACTTGGCTGAGCTATAAGTCAGTTATTGTTCACACATTGGATTTGCATGAACTAAATGCTACGGTCGCATTTCATTCCTTAAACATCCAATATGTGAACAATAATGTATACTTATTTACTTAGCGGCCTGTCTAGTCAATATCTACTATAATTTTAGGCTGGGTCAACGGGGACCAATCCCGTATGTCATATGTACATGTACGATCCAGATGGGTGTGGGGAAAGGAATCCAAACATCGAAACCGAATATTTACATCATATATGTTTGATGTTTGGATTCCACCCCCTATGCGTATATATTTCAGTCCTGGAATTAGAAGAAACTGATCTGGTGCAAAGTGCGCTACGCACCAGGGGGCCGTTTCACTAAACTGCGTACGACTAAAATGTTCGTAAGTGCAATATTATGATAGTCTGTAAATTTCACATGAACAATGTGTTCTTGTAAACAATTATTGGATTTACATTTATTGATCATGACCTATGCTCAATAAATGTAAATCCATCAATTGAAATTTACAGACTATAATTCTAAATCTGCTCTTACGAACAATTTAGTCGTACGAAGTTTAGTGAAACGGCCCGCTGAGTCGCATAAAAGTATAGTAGTATGATTAGCACTAATCGTATTACTCTTATAATGGATATAACCGGACTCGACTCTCACGTACAGGAAAGCCAACGAAATATACACGGGGGTCAAACCAGGGATATCGGGTTTCTGGTATAGATGAACCCCATCGTTAAATCGCCTTGACCAGTGTAGAACCAGATCACATTGGATATTACTCTTACACATACCACAGAATAATATGTATAGTGGTTATAATTTCCACACTTCTATGACAGATATGTTTATTACACGTAAGTCGCCTGACATCAACCTATCATAGTTTTTATCACTGGTGCTGCACTCCGCCATAGCGTAAAATATTTCTCGTCGAAAAATGCACCGGTTTCCTAACTAGATGCAATTACATGTACTGCCTGTTTTTTGTTGTTGTTTTTGATCAGCTTTTGGCTCTATTGAACATATCGAATTTAAAAAAAAAAATGTAAGTAATTTTTCATCAATAACTAAAAGTGACCCTCTCCATTGTTTATATTTTATGAAATTCTATTTTATTGCGAAAAAAAAATTCCTATGGAACAATTCTCGGAAAAGTTGACATTTGGATTTGCAAATATTACAATGTAAATGCAATACAGTCTGATCTGGGCCTACACACCTGTAAAAGCAATGACTTTTAATTGGGGCTCGATTGAGAAAGTGGACATTTCGACGAATGCGGCCAGCGTAGCCCCAGATCAGACTGCGCATAACTGGGTCTACGCTGGTCGCCATTATGTTGATTTATCACCGTTTCTGCAAACTGAAACCGAATTCTGCATACATGCACAACGGTCTGCATTAATCATGGTCAGAATATCAACGTTTCTGAACATCTATTGGCAATGCCGACTCGCAATCAAGCAATTTGATTGTCTGAGCCTGAGCTGTACACTGCACAGCTCAGTTCAGCCAATCAAGCTGCTTGAATTAATGCACCATATTCAAGTATTTTAATTAAAGAAATTTACAATATTGGGAAGATTAGCGCAGGCGAACTTGATTAAAGGTGCATTTTGATTACTCTTATCTATACTAAACACACGAGCATCTGGTTACATGTACATGTGGGTGTACGCGAAGGGTTAAATTTAACGATGGACAATTCGTCGTTACTGGAATTCAGGGGGGCCGTTTCACTAAACTGCAAATTTTGGATCGTCCGGAAATTTCAATTGATGGATTTACATGTATTGAGCACAGGCTGCATATGCAGCTTATGCTTAATAAATGTAAATCCATTAATTGAGTATATGAAAACAATGTTAAGGTGAAATTTACAGACTATCATAATTTTCAGGTACAGCTTGGTTTCAGGTACAGCTTATTTTTGGTGCTCATGGTCACAAATATCCTAAGGCCCCCTTTTCTCAGCCCGTGGACTAATTGCCATAGCAAGTCTGTTATTATGGAATACGCGCACTTTCAGACTAGATCGAATAGGTGTTCCACACCTCAAAATGGCTATATCGCACTTTCCCGTAACTCGATATGTCGCTAATGATTGACGTTGATAGGCATTGTCGTATGACAGTCGTCTCTAATTAGTTAGATTAAGGACAATAACTGCTGTCTGTTTCATAGCCATACACGTATTACTATAATAGAATAGAATAACATAGAATAAAGTAGAATAGAATACAGTCAGAATTCGTTACAACGGCATAGTTCGTCAGAGATGAATCTGCCGTTATAACGAATATGCCGTTATAACGAATATGCCGGTATAAAGAATCGGCGATTTTCTCCTCGCTATCAGACTGTCGTGATAATTCCGGTAATTGGAACATGTCGGTAATTGGTAACCACGCATTGTATCGACGCTATTTGCTGAAATTTTACATTAGCATTATCGGCGAGATATATACTTATTTGTCACCACATTGATAAAGCAATGCATATATACGAATTTATATCAAGGAAACATACATAATTCAAAGCTAATCCGGTATTTGACAAAGTCTAGGTTGCAGGCGAACCTGTTGTTAATTGTAGAGCGCGTGATGAATACCGGATTATCTGTGAAATTGTTTCTTTATTGTTAGCAATTCGCAAACATGTGCATTTATAAAAGAAACACATATTTGAATAAACAGTTTGTTTTAATTTACATGCTAAAATTTATAAAATTGCAAAGCAAAAACATGTAGAGTGGTTTCCCTTTAAATATTTACATGACGATTCGTCTCTATCTGAACTCGCCCCAGAGGCAATGCTACACGATAATTATTTAAATTGTTCACGATTATGATATTTTTTTATTTACAATCTATCGGTCCTTGCTGGATTTAATCACTTGTAAATTTAGTTGCTAACTGTTCATTTCTTAATTGATGTTTGCACAATAGTACATCACAGCAGGTGACAGGGTACCGACACGTTAATTGCCGCGATTTATGACAGCAGGTCGGGGTTAATCAGCTGTGAAATTGTTTAGATATGGTCAGTGACTGGTTCCCGAATATCGGTTTCCGGCACGTAATGCCGGATAACAGAGCTGGTACCAGCGACGCCGGGTACCAGCGATGCCGGGTACCGGAGCCGTTATCATGGTTATGACGCACATTATATGGTCAGTGACTGGTTCCCGAATATCGGTTTCCGTAATGCCGGATAACAGAGCTGGGTCACAGCGCTGGTACCAGCGACGCCGGGTACCGGCGCCGTTATAACGCACATTAAATAAGACTTAAACTGTGTATTCGTTTGCGGGAATTCCCTGTCGGTGCCGGAAGCCGAATTTGCCGATATATCGAGCAGATATCGAGCGAATTCTGACTGTATAACAGACTAGAATAATATAGAATCGACACAGTCCATCTTTGAATCTCTCTAAAACGAGAGCGGTTTGACAGTAATCCAAATTCACGAAATCTGTAGCCGATTTCAACAAAATTGCTAAGCATACCTATCTAGCTACGTATACTTTGAGGGAGTAATCATTTATTTATCCCGAAATGCATTATTTCATATAGAACTAACGACTGCATATATGTGATGATTAAAAGTACGCAGAGTTATTATACTGAAGTTGTTACATTATTGTTGTATACTAGCCAAACATGTGTCATAGTAGACACAGATGTAAACATATATGTAGGTATATACATTAGTAGTATACAGGGTATCACTTCATTACCGCGGGGGGTCAGGAATAGAGTAGACCCTACACCTACCCCCAAGGGGTAAATATACGACTCAAAAACCTCTTAATTTTCAGAGCAAAAAGTGTCTCCCAACTAATAAAAACAACCTCGTGTTATTTTTATTAGTTGAAAAAAAAAAAAAAAAAAAAAAGTTATAAAAATTGGATAAGGGTAAATTAATAATATATTTTTACTAAAAAGTAAGTGGAAAGTAAACCGCCGCCAACAATTAAAATTGGCATAAACAAGTCGGCTTTAGATGGGTTATACATACCCGCTACGGAGTTTATATTTGAGGATTGGTAATTGTAAAATGCTTCATCGGCACGCCTAAATGCCGCTAATGAGTCTGATTCTTCTTGTTTTTTTTTATTGATCCAATCTACGTGGTTCATTCTACGAGCGTTTAAAAGAATTATTTCTTTTTCTTCATCTGTCATTTTACCTGGCCCGGGTGTTGTGTCATCTTCAATCACGTCTTCGACACGGTTAACTACAAAGGTTACAACGCCCGATAAGAGACTTGCAAGCGTTACTCCTCCTATTGCTAATAATACTGCTGGTACTGGCATTGTTATGATAGTATATAAATGTAATTAATTCTTTTTTACTATAAAATTAATTAAGTTCCGATACCGCGAATTCTACTGTTTAGATATTTAAACATCGTCGTCATTTCGTTCGGCGCGAACGCCCGAGGATATATCAACATTCCATAAAAATTCATATTTCCGCGATAGTTTGCGTCCCCCGGTAAACTTCCTATATGTAGACATTTTTCAGAGTCGGGTATGGTTGCCGTAAAGTTTACCGTAGCGTCTGGTGGTATATGAAAATCAGATCTAAATAAATTAGCAGTAACACCATCGTATACATACCCCCAAGCCTCTAATCTACCCCCAATTGGTGGGTCTAAATTATCGACAAACAGTCTTCCTACGGGCAGCAATCCATAATCTATAGTAATGCTGTCGGGTTTTTGTATATGCATGGAAAATCTATCGCTCCCACGACCCCAAAAGAACGCAGACCCCCTAGTACGCATCTTATTTTTACAAATGAAAAATAGCGTAGTTTTATTTCTATTAACGCCGCCGAGCGTTCCACCATTTATATCAGACGCGATAAGATCGCATCCAATTTCTCCTTTGAATTTTAAGTATGGTTGATTGAAATCGTCAAATTCTAAAAGAGGGGGTTGGTTACCGGCCGCGAATGGAACGCTATTATAAATATCCATAACGGTATTTATTTCCCCATTATTCGAATATAAAACGCTTCTAACGCTGCGGATTAAACCAAGAACCATATCTGGATATGGTATACCTGGTAGTACTGCTTCTATCGCATGTAGCCTGTCGTCGTTATATTTATCCATGGAATATTGGCTATAATTAATGGGGTCGCCCGCGTCAATAGCCTTTGGTAGATTTGTTATTTTATTGTTAGACATATCAATATTACCAGACATACTACCGCCTACTGTTGGTAAAAACGCACCCCCAATGCCGGCTCCTGCCATTTCATTTCTAAGTGCCTCGTAGACAACATCAGCATTAGCGTAAACTTCGGTTTTAACTGCTGTGTCTGATCGAACAATTTCCCTAGAAAGTAAATCTACGGACGTTACTAAATCTGTTCTTAATGTATTATTTTGATCGGTATACCCGTCTTGGAGTAGTGTAAAAGAAGCCGCCGCTTCATCTGTAAGTGTTTTTTTAGTCGCTTCGTCTCCGGAAACGGCGGTCGCGCGAATCTCTCCGTGAACGGTTGCCATATCAGACTTTAGATCGTCAACGGTTTTATTAACACCCTCTATTAGTTGTACAAGGGCAGTATCGACGACGGTTTTTTGATCGGCTAATTCTTCTGTGAACTCGTGCCTAATAACCGCACCTTGTACAATATCCTCGTCTCGTAAGGCGGTTGCTAACTCCGCCGCTTCTTCTCTAGCCGTAGTAAACATGGCCGTTGCCTGATCCCGAGACATTTTATCACCATCTTCTATAGTATCCCTTAAGGTGTTTTCTAACGTGTTAACTTTAGTGTCCATTATGTTTTTTTCCGTATTAATAAACGTTATCGTCCAATCATGAATCGTGTTTCTAGCGGCCTCTATTTGATTCGAGGTATAAGTGGTCATTTCAACCTTCAACTCATCTAAAAGGATGTCTATATTATCGGCAATTCTTTTAGCCCCGTAAATGCTCATTATTATTAATTTATGTAAATATATATATTAATAAATATATTTAAAATAAAAATAAAATGACCACGACAACAAATTTTACTATAGTGAAAGACTTTAGATTAGATAATGTAAAGGCTATGCAGGATATATTGATAAGAGAGGGAGATAATAGAATGAGAAGCGCTAGAAAATATAAAAGAGCAGTTAATATTGCAAACGCCGTAGAAACCTCCTTAAGTTCTGTATCGATAATTGCTGGAACTGCCACAGCAGCAACACTATCGGCTGTGATAACAATACCAATGGCCAGCGTTTTAAGTTGTGTTACCGTATTATCCGGCTCGCTAAGTATGATAATTAGGGTGGTTGGTATAAAATTAAATAAAAAATGTAGAAAACACGATAGAATAGCTATTTTAGCCAAAGCAAAAAAAATAGCGTAGATCTACTAATATCTTCCTCGTTAGTTGATGATATTATATCTAATTCAGAATTTGAGTCTATAATACAAGAAATGGGAAGGTACGAAGAATTAAAAAATGAAATTAGAATGAGGAATAGTGCAAAAATGCCCAAAATATTTGATACGGATTGGGATAAATACAGGGGAAAAATTGGGAATAAAGTTTATAATTTATAATGATTTAATTGATAAATAAATGTTAGAATTATGATTGAAGTTAGAATAATCAAATATTTTTTTCAAACCAACTCTGTATAAATCGTTTAAAAAAATATTTTTTGTGCGAAATAAATGTACTGGGTATGATAATTTATGTAATTTACGCACATTTTGCATGTGCGTTTTTAATAAGTTACATATTTTTCTATTAAATATCGTAAATCCAACATTGTTGTCGGTTCTTAAAATATTATATTGCCGTAACATATGAAAAATATAAATTAATATAGTTATTTTTACTTGAGGGGTTTCGTAAAAACTAAAATTTAATCCGTTCTCCGTCTCGTCAAAATTAAAAATATTATCGAGTTCTTCTATATATAAACTTATTAATTGTTTAGTTTTCATAATTTTATATATGTTTATAATTAATCTAATATCTTAAACTATTTCTAATTCTATAGAAATTGGTAAACCGTGATTATCTATAAGCTTTCCTTCACAATCCGTAAATGTTAGTTCTAGTTCCGTAATAACTCCTGCGGTTAGTTTTTTATATAACGGAGTTGTTGGAGCAACGTTAAAACTTTCACCAAACACATGTAGGGGGATGGATATTTTAGATAATACTTTAGAATTTTTTCCGTCTAATATATTATCGCTCGTACCGATTTGTTTTAAATTAATATCGAAGAATTTTGGCCACATATTTAATTGTCCTGTATGCGCTCCGTGTTTATAAAGAATATAATCTGTTCCCACCTTTTTTCTCTCCTTCGGCAGGCCTAAAGCTTCTACAATATTATCAGATATCATTAATACAAACCCACTTTCCACAGTTACTGTACATATACCAGAATCGTAGTCTATACTAATTGGGTTTTTTTCAATTTTTTAAAATTCTAAAGTTCCATCGTCATTTATAGTGGTTATTTGTAACTCGCCACCCAATCAATCAATCAATCAATATCTTTATTTCCTCTTGACAGAGATTTCAAAATACATGTATACAATGTGAAAGTACATGAATAGAAATACATGCATAGGTGAATTATGTACAGGTGTGCAAGGCAAACATACGATTCACTGTTTAAATATTAAATGTTTGTTTGTGCCAATTGTTCGATACATCTACTCCTGGAATAGTTCGTCATAATTGACCGATCCTCATGTACTTTGTTGTTCACTATTCGCAGTTAACAACATATCCAACTTATGTGCGGTTTACAAGTTCAACGTATAGTTCATAGCAGCGTTTTGCACACTTGAATGCTGCACTCAGAAAGGTGTGTACATCATCTGTATTGTTTATGCGTGTGATATCAGCTCCCAAAACACAGTCCAGGAACTCATCTCCAGCATAGTGCTCTAGTTCATCGTATACTTCTGCCGAGAACGTACGGCGGATGCTGTCCATGAAGGCGTCTCGCAAAGGCATGGTAATTGCGCACTCGGCTATAGAGTGACATATGGTATCACCAGTAATGCCGTCACAAAGGCAACATACACTTATATTGACGTCTGGTACACACGTCCATAACAGAGCTACAAAGTCTGCCAGTTTTAGCTCAGAATGTGTCTTTGCAAACTTCCAGACGATGGCCGGTGTTATGGACGTGTGTAGCCTGCGGAATCTAGCAAAATCATTGTCATTTTCCATTCTCTGATCCCAAAGACTGGACTCACGGACAGCAACCCCGCCGTACTGACTTCTCGTTTCCACGAGCATTTGGGAGGCAAATTGTCATAGTGATTGAGTATATGTATTAGGCCATACCTAGACAGAATTGCACATATATCAGGAATGAACCCTCGACACGCTGCAATAGATCCTGATAAGTACAAAAACAATTTCCTGAAGAAAATACTTTGGCATACAGTTGAGCTATGTGACGACAGTAACTTATACAGAAACATTAACTTGCGTTTATCAATTTCAGCGGATAGACGGTGAAGCCCCAGCATTGACTCGCACATATCTGATCTAGTTCTTTTATGAAATCCTTGGATACATTTAACAATTGTATGTTGATGTTTAGAAATACAGTTTATGTCTGTGCGAGAAAGACCGTTCCATAATTCGCAGCCATACAGTGAGGTAGGCATTACAATTTTCCTATATAGGCCTGTCGACGTTATTGGATTCATATACATAGGCTTTACACCGAACCCAATCATAGCGTGGAATGCGTTGAGGCCCCTTTGACATCTCTCACGGACACGTTCTTTGTATTTTGTGTTGGCACACTGTTTGATTCCCAGATGAACTGCAGAATCTGTTACGGTGATGGCATTGGTGCCAATATGAAACTCGTTACATACAATGGTGCGGGGCTTTTTAGAGAATACAACTATACATGACTTTACCGAGTTTATACTAAATCGCCAATTGGAAGCGTATGTGTTTACGATATCTAACTGTTTTTGTAGCGATGCCGGACTTGTGGCTATACATGTTATGTCGTCGGCGAATGCCGGATTACCGGCTTTTACTGAACATACTGTTGCGCCTAGACTAGTATCTTCCAATTGGGCAAGTAGATCGTTGATGAAAACGAGGTAGAAAAATGTGGATATTACACCGCCTTGTCTTACACTACGAGTAACTGGTATTTGTCTAGAGGTGACGCCGTTAACTTTTACTACGCATGTCAGGCTCGAGTAATAATTGTTAATCAGTCGTAGTAGTTTTCCCTTTATACCCAGATTATACAGTTTATACAAGAGACCATTGTGCCACACGGTGTCGAAAGCCTTTTGAATGTCCAGGAAGGCTGCGTACACATTACTGCCCAAGTCCAAATTATAATAAATTGTCTCCTGCAGATTGAAAGCGGCCGCTATGCAACTGAGGTCTTTTTGAAATCCTAGCTGCTGACTGGATGGAAATGTTATGGAATGTTCATCTAGATATGACCATATTCTGTTGACTACGACTTTTTCGAACAATTTACATAAACACGGAATTAGTGAGATTGGTCTGTAGTTGCCAGGATCCGTTTTACTTTTCCCGCCTCCTTTATATAATGGAATGACAACACTTTTTTGCCAGGCACTTGGTACTTTTTCGAGTGTTAATATTTTGTTGAACAGTAACGAAATTATTGTATACAATTTTTCACTTCCATATATGATATGTTCGTTTTGTGTTTTATTCCAGCCTGGAGCTTTTCGTCGTTTCAGATGCCGTATTAATACTTGTAATTCACGCGTTGTTACTGGCTCAGAAAAAACTTCACTGTATCCGGTTTCACTGGTTTGTAGATATGTACTGATCATGGTATTGACGTTTTCAGCGAAATCATTGTCTCCCGATTGAGACTGTCCACTATCGTTGAATATGTTTTTGAAAAATTCGCTAAATCCATTTGCAACATGTTCCGGGGTCGAGTAATGTTTTTCATTGAAAATTATTTCGGTGCATGGTAGAACTTTTGTGTTTTTCTGATTACGCAGCAATTTCCAAAATAGTCTGTAGTCTAAACCGGCAGCTTCGTCCAAATCACTATACACTTTGTCCATATACTTTTCCGACTCAATCTTCTGAATTTTTCTAAACTTCGATTTTGCATCTTTGTATACTTTAAAATATATGTTATCGCGTCCACGAGGCCGACCTTGACTAATCCACACTGTTCGCAAATGACGTGATGCCGTGTGTGCTTTCTTAACTTCAGGCGTCCAATAGGGCTTAGCAAACTTGTTAAATGTGCATTTCGGTAGGGTAGTAAATGCGGAATGGTGAAGTGCATTTGTAATAGAGTCTGATAACGTGTCTATTGATATTGAACTGTCTGTGGGAATCGAGTCTAACATGGCATCCAGTGTATATCTGTAGTTAAATATATGTTCTTCTGTGATCTTGTTCCATGCAATTACTGGTTCATTGGGCGTATTGTTGGGAACACGTGTTATATGTTTCAAATTGAGCTTTGCCACGAATGGTAAATGATCTGACGTTAATATTAGGTCACTTTCATCCAATATTTTAAATGTCTCAACACAGTTAATTAACGTTGTATCAACGAGGAAATGATCGATCATTGATTTCGCTGGTTCGTAGCTATAATGTGGACCATTACTGTGATGTGATATATTAACCGGAATTAGGTTGTTGTTCTATTTATATACTGTGTCAACATTTTTGTCTTGTATGGTGCCCGAGTCATGTCTAATTGCTCCTAATTTCCGCGTTAAAATCTCCACCGACTATTACTTGGCCACGTGACGTATAGTACGTGGTCAGTGCTCTGAGTTCAGAAAGGGTTTCGTCATATGAGGTCATATTATTATCTGACGGCAGATACACCGAAAATATGTAGAGTGGTAGTGAATGTTGGGGCTTCATCTCTATGCCTATTATCCTATCAGATATGTTTTCAATAGGTGATGTTATGTTATTCAAATGTTTTTTAACTAATACACTAACACCACCTTTGCCGCACCTTGCTCGACTGTATGGATCCACATCGCCTTGAACTTTTGTAAATGCTTGATACTCGATATGTATACTGTCAGCAAAATGTTTAGAATGTGGCATCAACTTATGTTCACTTATTAGCGCAATATCAACACTATGCTTATCTAACAACTGGGATAACGAATATGCCGTGGACATTATACCTCTGACATTCCAGGTAAGTATGCTAACCATAATTACGAGTAATATGTAACTATATGTTTGTGATGTACGTATTGATTGATACATGCTGAATTTAATATCTGTCCTCATTATCGTTATCAAACCAATCACGTTCGCGATACCCTGTTGTGTCATTGTTGTCCGTATGTTCCGTCCTATCATCATAATTGTTGTTACACCAAGCACCATAGTTTGTCATGTAGTCCGAGTCGGTTCGTTGGTAGTAATTATCGTCTCGGTACCTGTTGGCCGTGTCTACCTGTCGTTGCCCTGTACGTGCGTCTTGTCTCTCAGTCAACTCACGCTCCACACTTGCTTACTCATCCATCTCCTAATGACAATCTCATTTGGCCAAAAATCACTCCTCTCCAAACGATCACCAACATCTGAATATACTATAAGTTTGGCCGTGGTACTATTTCTGCTGGTAAACATGTTTAACTGCCGCGGCACGACTTCTTTACTCTGCAAGAAGTCTAAAATGTCGTCTTTCGTAACAACTTCCGTGTCTATATTACCAATATGGTATGCAATCAGCTTTTTCTTTCGCGCGGCAATGAATCGCTGACCCGATGGCAATGCATTGTTAGCTTTTCTGTTTACGTCACGACCAATGTATGTCGTGCGCCTATTGTAACTATTTCCGTGCGTTGCCGCGGCGCTGTGGCTACCATGATTGCCATTGGGTTCACGACTCGTTACCGTGCGGGACGGAGCAGCTGATGCTAACATATTCGGATTACTTTGACCGTGTGTTGTTTGTGTATCACTATGTGTATCACTTTGTGGGAGTGTAACATGTGCCTGATCTTGCACTACGTCGGAGAATAGTCGCGCCGTTAACAAATCATCGCCCGCAATATCCGTGTGTCGCCCATTGTCGGTACCAGTGTCTGTATCGTTAGATGCTGTACATGTGCCAGTCGTGGGTAGAATGCTGGATACAACATTGGCGTCACGCGTGGATACTCTGACATCAGTATTTCCGTGCGTTGGCTCGCTGCTCGATACATCTCGGGCGTCGTATGTGTTTGGACGGTTGGTGATAACGATGACGTCATTTGTGACGGCACCGTCACTTGTCGATCTATTTGCGATAATAACTGTACCTGGCGTGTCGATCCTGGCGTCGTTACTCGCATGGCCACTCGAGCGATCAGATATTACGATGTCGCCAGTCCCCAGTGCGCATGCGCCATTCGGTGTAGCGCTATCATCACGAGGACTCCGGGGTACGGAGGCCAGCTGAGCACTCATCGTATACACCGATGTATGGAGTTTAATAATAACTTCGCCTGTTAACATTGACATCGCGTTTTTCACGTCTTGTGTGTCCTGTACACACGATCTGAGACTGTTAACTGACTGATACATCATTCCTATCGATGTCGTGAAGCCGTCACACTGCGTTTTAATATCGCGTAATATGGACGAGTCTGACTTACGTAGATCAATAAGATCTTTTACGTCAGCCTGCAACTTTATAACAACGGCAGAAACGTCGGCCAATGCTAAACTTTCCTTTAATGTAGTACCATGGGTGGGGCTACTCTGGGGTGGTTCATTTGTAAGGTCTATTGGGCTTCTTTCATCAGATATAAACACATTGAATATGTCATTGGTGCGTTCGCCACTGATGAACATTTGTAACGTGAAACAGTCGCGTGCGCATTTCTCTGCACCGGATGCGACTTTAGAGTTGCGCCTGTTAACCAATCTTGTTTTCGGACAATCTTGACACTGTCTCGCCCTTTCAGCTAAAGTAGCACGATACCAATTTATGCGCTTAGCCTCGTGATTACATAGGCTTAATAGCTCGTCTATAAACAGCTCCTTTGGCAGATGTTCCAGCGCGGTATCGAGTTGTGTGTAGAACTGTTGGTTTGGGACCTGCGTATCGTACGAAACCGACTCGTCGTCGTCGCTTTCCGACGTGGGTTCCGGCTTAATTCGTGATAATTGTGCATTTATTATCTGCTTTGGGTCCGTTTCGCTACTGATGGACGAGTTGAGCGAGGCCCGTTCGGGCGATATACAGGGGCTCATCATTTTGCTTGTGTCCAAGTGCTTTTCATCGAATGGATAGAAGTCAGTGGTCACTTTGCCGGCCATTGTCAGTATATACCTATACGCCCAATTACCCGCTGGTCAGCAGACCGTGACGAGTTTCGGATTAAGTCCCATGTACGCGTGTTGCCTTTGTGTAAAATAACTAAGTCTAAAGGCCGTAGGGCATGGTTAGTACGGACAATAATGGCGGACACATTGTTAGATATACAGTCAACATTCCATCAATGTATGATTTTAGAAAACATCAGAACACTCGGAAAATAGTCAATGCTACCATCTAATATTTCCACAGTAACTAGATGTTACATTTACACACAGGTCCATCAACTTTCGAGAAATTAGTCCGTCAAATTCCGAAGAAAATACACGTTTTCCGTGAGACACATTTTTGTCAACATATTACATTGTTGTTGTTGTTGTTGTTGTCTTATTCCCACTCTCTTATCGTAATTAGAATTATCTATCGCAGTTTGTAGAGAAACCGCGCCGTTTAAAATGTTGCTTATAGTGTGAAAAGACATAGTAATAACTTGCAAAAATTATAAATTAAATTGTTATATATATAATTAAAAAATTTTAAGTAAATTTAATAATGATACCCGATAAATTTCAATATAGTTCTTCTGCTACATATAAAATTGGAAGAAAATATAGTTATAGATCCGATATTTTAGATGTTATATCAAATATTGTTAACCCAACCATAAGAATTAATCAAAAGAACGAGTTTAAAGTTCGTTATCTAAATATTTTTAATAAATATAAAATCGAAAAGATCAAAACGGAAAAGGAAATAAATAGGTGGAGAAATAATCATATGATGTTTTTACAAAATCAAATAAATTTTGCCGTATGGTGTGCAACGACCGGCTGTGGTGTTGGGGTCGATAGTCACCTAAAGTCTACAAACCCGTTTATGAGAAGTCTTTATAATTTTCACACATACTTTACGATACGTAGAATTTTGAGAGAGTTGGAAGTGAATATTAACAGTTTAACCTCAAATAGTTATAGTCAATATAATGTGGTAGCATATCAAAAAATATGTAGAGAGTTTAATATACCACTAAATTCAAATTGGAGGCAGATGAGTTTTACAGACACACAAGGACTTGGTACTGTTCATGCTAAGGGGTTAAATCATGGTGGTAGTTTTTACAGAGAGAAAGAGGGTTATAGACATATAATATATTCATATTTACCCAGGCGGCCAACTAAATCGACATGGACTTTAAGGGATTTTACCGAAAAAACAACGTTCGGAGAAGAAACCCCGAACCACGAGCCGCGATGTAACGATGATGATAGATGTTGGTGGCAACCGCCCCTGATTGCGCATGTAGAATATATTGAACAATCACCAAAAATACTTAATGCTATTTCAACGTTTATGGTTGGAACTGGTGGTGGCTTTACTCAAGCTGGTATAGTTAGAATCAACGAGTCGATAAGAACATATGTTTGGGCCCTACTCGCCGCGCAGATTGAAGTGCGAAAACCTCTCGGACGTGGGGCGGAATCTTTTGGCGCTCAAAAGCAGTTTATATCTCTAGTCGAATCAAGAATAAAAGCGGCAGAGAACATAACCGAATCTGTGAACAAATATCAACAATATCTATCAAAAACTAAAACACCCGTAAATTATGTATTTGGAACTGGGTTATATATGGCGCCCAGTAACATGATTATTGAAATGGGTGATATGGGAAATTTTAACAATAAACTGATTATTGCCGGTAGGGGGAAATCTCTCGGTTTAAATGATAAAATAAATGCAATAAATTCATCTAAATTAGACGACGAAAATGAAGAATTATACGAAGAACTAGATGATGAAGATTTACAAAATGAGGCACAAACTGGTGGGGTTATCCCGGAAGAAACAACATCGATTGTTTTAGACGAAGAATTACAACTCGAGGATGATATCGAGGAATATGAGTCGAAAATAGTAGATTTTATCAAATCTGATAAAAAAAATAATAGATCGGTAGAACCTATGGCGGTAGCCTATGAAACGGGGGGTGTTAATATTATAGTAGCGTCTGGTATTTTGTTAATCTTATCAATAATTTATATTATGTATTAATAATTTTATTAACAATATTATATTTAAGTATATACTTAATTTATTAACAAAATACCGGCCTTATATAAAATACCAAAAAAAACTATTACTAGGGGCGCCCCATCTATAATGCCCAAGAAAAGAAAAATAATAGGACAAGCCGATGTTGATGAGTTTATGTCTAGTGGTCTGAGGAATACGGTTAAATTCGTTGATCGATCTCAACCGGAAGAAATTGGTGGTGGTATACGTATACCCACCACCGCGCAGACTTTTGGTCTAAAACACCGGGTTGTGGATGGTGTGAAAGACGATTTTTATAAACACTTCGGGAAACAAGGACATACCCCAACAAGTGGGGCGCCTATTACACAAAAATGGATTTATAAAAAATTTGATGGTAGGGTTCAGCTTCGTCTTAAAAAATTTCCATTTTTTAAATTAACAAAAGAGGGTGGCGCGCCCCTAGCTTTAAACACTTTAGCAAATAAACACGGTGTTGGTTTTGTTAGGAAAGAATTGGGGTTTGTTGTTATATAAAAAATAATAAAAGGGTGGCAACAAACTCCATTCAAGAAATACATACGAAAATAAAACCAGATATTCCTACGAAAAACCTACCCAAAGTCGCAACAGAAGTAATCGATAACATTGACAGAGTAGAAGCGACGTTTGTTGCTCCAAATCTTAATCATATTTTTAATCAAAAATTTAAAAACGACCTCGACACGCTTAAAAAAAATGGGAGGCTTCTAAGTAAAGAGCAGCTCGAACTAGATGAAGTAGATACTGATATTTTAAAAGGTAGACGAAATTTGGCGGATAAAATTAAAGACGGAATTAGAGTAAATATTACAACCGCTAAAGACGCCCTTCGATTTTTAACCGATAAACGTAGAATGATAATGGGGCGTCTCACTATGAGGAGGAATAATGTTAGAGATAAGTTGACCAGTATAAAAAATACACTTTCTAAATTAAAAAGAAACGATATAACCGTAATAGAAAAAATTAGAACAATTATTAGAGAGCAGGGGTATACTATTGGTGGGCTTTTCGCAATAGTTGGTATTGTTGTTGGTAGCACACTCGCCACAATCGGGTTAATTTCACCACCCGACGTTGAACTTGATGTTGAACCAGATGTTGACCAGGATGTTGACCCGGATACTGATCCTGAGGTTGATCCTGATATCGATCCCGATGTTAACCCCGACCCCAATATAATTGATAAAATAAAAAACACTGGGCGGGTGGCGCTTTTTAAACTGGGACAATATTTACTAAATTTAGGAGAAAAAATCGTCGCGACAATACCAGGAATAATAGGGGTTTTAGTGGGTGGTATATTTAAGATATTAGGAAAGGGTGTGGTTACCGCCGCGAAAAATATATGGTTATTACTAACTAATTTTGTTGGTATGTTATTCATTTATTTAAAAAAAATAGACGATTAATTAATAAATTTAAATAAAAAGTTATATACTAAAATATAATAATTTCAAAGAAATTAAAATTAAAGATAATGTCTTATGGTAATAAACTCGAACCTCAGCGACGATTTCGTGAACTTAATGCTGCAAAGGGTGTTAGACAAACCGTGGCAATTACTAATAACCCATCTACGATCGATCAAAATCAACAACTACTTATAAGGTTTCCCAATCTTGGTGAAGATGATGTTATTATTCCAGGCAGTTCTAAGTTGGCCTTTACTATAACGCTGGATTCTGTCGACGTAAACAGAACGCTTGTTCAAAATGTTGGCCGCGCGATCGTTCAGAAAACGACTATTAAAATTAGCGGTAACGAAATAATGTCTCTTGATGACTCAGATATTTACGGCTGTTATCAGGACCTATGGAAAACAAAAGCCGCGCGAGATAACGCGGTTTATCAGGGTATTGATACTAGCGCAAATAGAAACGTGACGAAGCGTAGAATAAACGCTGGCGATAAGGCGTCAAACACCGCAGATGATGCCGTTTCTGCTGCTTACGGTAATAGGTTTTACATTCCTCTAGATTTTGAATTACTAGAGACTGTTATGCCGTTTTATCAAAGCGGTTTGGCAGATCGCCTGGAATATGAACTAACGTTCAGTGAGTATAATAGGGTAATAAATTCTGCGAATACTAGCACATATAAAATCGATGGAATATCCCTAGAGTTTGATACCGTCACCCAGACGGATCTTGCTGCTATAATTAGAGAAAAATATGCTAATAAGGTTGCGATCCCGTATGATAGAGTTCTTCGCCACCGACGAGTCATTAAAAATAAAGCCGACACATTATGGAATTTTAACGTTAATGTTCCGGCCAAATCAATGAAAGGAATATTGCTGTTGTTTGAAGAAACCGGCCCGGCCGGGGTTAGAAATTCTGAACATTTTTATAATCCTAAAATTACGAAGGTGGAGACGACTGTAGAGGGTGTACCAAATCAATTATTTAGTCAGGGGTTGCGCGCTCACCATCAGTGGGATGAAATCCGTAAAATGTTTGGTGGTGGCCATAACGAGACGGCCATAACAGATACGGTTTCTAAACAGTTGCAAACTTCGGACGTAACCGTGGCTGAATTCTTCACATCTAAATACGCGCTTTGGATGGATCTACGACTGAGTGATGATAGTAATTTACACGGCTCTGGAAGGAGAGTTATAAACGCTAGTGAAGGAATATCCCTTCAAATTACAAAAGATGCAGATGGTGATGGCGATATAATCGTTTTTATATTCATAGTTACAGACGGTGCTATAATTATAGAAGGCGGTAGGCTTAGCCGGGTGATGTATTAATTAATTTAACAAATTAATTATAAAAAAATGTAGTAATTTATAAAGATGGCTAATATAATAAAAACAATCTGTAAAACTCCGCACGCCGCAATAATATGCGGACAAACTGGATGTGGAAAAACTGTTTTCATATTAAACCTGTTAGAAACGGAATATATTAGTATATTTGAACATATCGTAATTATATGCCCAACTTTAAGATGGAACGAAACTTATAAAAATCGTAAATGGATAAAAACCGACCCAAATATACATTTAGTAGATCCTGGAGAAAATTTACACGAATGGATAAGAGTTTATTATAAATTATTTGAGGGTGAAACCTCTCTGTTTATTTTAGACGACTGCTCGGCAAAGTCCGCGATGATAAAAAAGAGAGATATGTTAACCGAGCTCGCATTTTCTGGTAGACACGCTGGTCATAGTGTATGGGTTTTAACACAAAAATACAATTCTGTGTTAAAAGATTTACGAGAACAAACAAAATGGACAGCTTTATTTCACTGTAAAGATCGGGATTCTATAGACGATACGCTAAGAGAAAATGACGTAATTTCAACAAAAAACGAACGAGAAGAAGTTAAAGAAATTTTAAAAAAGAATAAACACTCGCTTATTATTTTAAAAACTGATCAACCGACGGATTATAATATAATTTTACAAGATTAATTTTTTTATTATACTTTTATAAATTTAAATATATAAGAAACTGAAAATGTATGAAAATTTACTAGAAGATATTTTACCAGATATTAATAAATTGTCTGAAGAAGTTAATAATGAATTACTAAAAACTGAAAAACCCGCTAAGAAAAAACAAACGAAAAAAAAGGTGTTAAAATGTTTAGAAACTCAAGGGGTGGAAACTTTATCGGATGATGTTATTAAAATGAAGGAAAATTTGGTAAAAATAACCGTAGGTGGTCAGTCAGAATTTTATTTAGGTACAAAATATTTAGTGGCAGATATTAATAATTTAAACGATTCGGCTGAAATTGTTAAACTTTATTCATTATACGAATCTAAATTAGGTTTGATAATGACAAAAACGTTGGGAGAAACTATTATAAACACTGCCGTAAGTGGGTTGGGGTGTGTAATAACATTAAAAAATGTTGAAGAGTTAAAATATGAACTTAAAAACGACCCCTTTGTTGATATGGCGCTTAGATCTCTATGCTCGCAAGCATATTATTCGTTGGGTATTTTCATGGCACCGTTGACTGTTGCCCTCAAAACCATTCAACACTATGACCGGGCGCCAAAAACAACAGAACTTGCTGAGGTTGAGTCTCAACAGAACGAGACTGAATCTCAACATACGTAACTGAGTCTCAACAGAATGAGACTAAAATCCAACAGATAATTAATTTTAGGAAAATTATTTATATAGATTAATTTATATAATTTAATTATAAAATGGATGAAAAAACCGAGCAAGAGGAGGAAAATAATTCATCTTTAGTGTCCGTAGAAAATGAGAAAATTAAACGAGTAACGAAGAAGAATCCAAATAGAGTAGAGGGTGGAAAAGTGTCTGCAATGAAACGTAAATTACTTAAAAAATTAGAAACGCACCAATCGATAGAGGAGCCGGCCCCCGTAAAGAATGAAACCGCACAAAAACAAACAATTTTTAATAGATTGTGTAGCACTAAAGGTTATATCCTTATTACTGTCAGTGTTTTAGCTTTAGGGTATACCATATTTTCTATTTATACACCACCAGACCCTGTAGCGGTAAATTTTCCCACACAGGACGATAATATAGTGGGCGATCGTGATATGGATTAATTAATTATAATTAATTTAAATAAATTATTATATATATAATTTATAAGAAAATTAGAAAAATGAATTGGCAAAGCGCAGTAAACTCCTCATATAATGCTGGAATTGTTGTAGCTCTCACCTTGGGGATTGGTGCTGGAGTAAGGGCGGTTACTAAAACTAGAAACCCAAAACTAGACTTAAATGTATATGATATTTCTATGATGACGGCCTATCTAGCAGCCGCAACCTTAATAAAAGATTATTTAGTATCTATAAACGTTATAGATGATGACATTACCGATAAGCTGGGTTAATTCCGCCCAACTAAACCAAACTGGTATATGTACTTCTACTCGCGACACGGAAGGCACAGTTCACTACGCCCTCAACTTCTCGTGTAGAGGGTCCTTGGGGTGGGATAGGGATATGGATTAGAATCTGGTTTAATTAGTTTCATTAAACTTTTACCTGGTGGGGTATTATTTAAATCTCTTATTTTTGTGTGAATTATTAGTTATTATTTCCCAGTTATGAATTTATATTGAACACTTGTTTCCAGTATTGTATATAAAGTAAATCTGAATAAGATATGCCGAAAACTTTTATTAGCCGAGAAGCGTTAGTAGATATTCTACAATCTCGTGGGATTATTCCCGCCTACGAAATAAAAAAGAAGTATCGTATTGGGTCAAGACGACTTACAGAGATATGGAAGTGTGATGAGTTTATATTGGGCCTATCGAGAGAAGATTGGAAAAAACCGAAGGAGAGGGTTGTGGTTCCTGTTAGAAAAAAGCATGTAAAGCCGTGTATAACCCACGAGTCTTGTGCTCCACGTATTTTAGTAGTCTAAATAATTTAGTGAGAGTTGTTATTTTTTAGCATAAATTTGAGAATGTTTTTCATTTTATCGTAAAAAAGGCCCCCATAATTTACCTTTTGAAAATTACCCTGTACATTTCCTCGAAATGGTTTCCTAAAGCGGTTCTGTATGAATTCCGTCTGATAAAACTCTTCTCTTATCGTAGTAGGCGGAAAGCCCTAGCTTATTCTGTGTGTATGTTTTCATAACTCCATCCTTCATTCTAAACCCCCTATTTGTACCCCGATCTATTTCGGTGTGGTGTAGAGCGTCCTTATACCTTCCCCATGAAAGGGTGTTTTGCCTTGCGGATAACCCTTTAGCTGAATGTTTTACTTGAGCGTTTTCTGGTTTCTCCGTAAGATAACACTTGCTACATAGTGCGATTATCCGATCTCCCCGAAACTCTGTCTTGAACAGCCCTGGTTCTCTATTTCTCCATTTATCCCACGCTAACCATTGGTCTTTGTTTTTATTGAAACTTTCTAACATGTGTGGTTTTATTATATCCTCAATTTCTCCACTAACTCCCATGTACAGGCTGTCAGTGTCCATTTGTATTAGTTCAAAATCCGATCTATCAACGTACTTGTCCATAAAATCGTAATAGAACTCTAACATTCTAAGTTTTGCGTATTGATAAACTGCAATCCCACAGTGAAAAGGTCGAGTCATTGCAGAAACTACCCTTCTGGAAGATATTTCGTAAGCGTCTCCTATTTCCTCAAGATCGTGAAAATATGCCGATCTCAAAGCCCTGTCTACACAAACTTCGTCTTTCGTATAGTTGGTGGTGAGGTGGTTTTCTGGAGACTCAATCATTTTTCCACAACATGAGTTTCCTAGTAGTTTCATTATATCGGCAATTGGAGCTTTTGAGCTATCAACATCTCCGGCTCTCCTAGTTGCTGTTACTTCGTTTACAAACCATTCAAAGGGTTTTCCTGGTTTGTAATCTATAACTCTGTGAAGTGCTGTTATTATTAATCCATGTTTTAAATACCATTTTAGAAGCGGTGCGAACAAAAATACTTTTTCTGCCGACATCGCCCCAACTAGCTCTCTACCTTCCCCTCGGGTTCTGTTTGTCTCTCGTAAATATTCGAGCATGTTTTCGGGAACTTCGTTTTCCTCGACAACACGATTTATAAATATTGGAGACATTTCTGAAAACTTTTCCTTTAGGTTTGTGGGAACTTCTATATCAACTTCGGCAAATCCAAACCATTCCTCTGATAAAACCTGTTTGGAGAAGCTGTCAATTTTTTTTCTGTTAAAGGGGTGTGGTACTGTGAAGAGGCGTCCCTGCCCGCATGACATCTCTTTTCGTAATGTTGATAAATACAAAGCATTTGCATCAAATCCTAATACTTCTTGACAGAGCTTTCCCTCACCCTCTGGGGGTGATCTAATCTTGGTAATACCGGCTTCTGCATATCTTGTAAATACAATTGACGGCCCTCCTACTAGTGCCCCTTTCATCATTTTATATACATTCTTTTTTCTGGAGCAAATAGTGGTGGACAAATTGCGTCTGCCGCCTTGCTCTCTTTTGTTGGGTATGATTTTACGTAGCTTTTTATTGAGCCTCTAAGAATGTATTGCAGGGCAACTCCTGGAAGGGTAACCGCGTCTTTAAACATATCCACCCCTTTTGTTTTATAAAAGTTAGACATTTTTCCGACGGCTTCAATAAATGGACCGACGTCTAAATCGTTGTAGTATTTTAACCAATCTCTAAACGTCTTCATACCTTGTGCTTTGAAAATCCCGTTGCACTCTTTCAATTCTTTTTTTGTAATCATTTTGTCCGGGTTAAGTTTGTTACACCAGGATTTTAGTGGTGGTAATCCCTCGTAATCCAACTTCGCTGGAGAGTCAAACCATTCGTACGGGAAGAAGGACTTTTTCCCCTCACAACCGTACGCTTTCGTCCATCTATCATAATCAATCCCTGGCCCAATATATAATTTTACATCCAGAAACCTGAATTCTGGGGTAAACATGAAAATAGTTGTTTTAGTTTTCTTTCCAACTAGGATTTTCTTTGTCGTATCTGTTAAGACCCCTACTAGGTGCTTCTTTATTAAGTTTAGATCGTATGTGCTGGAGTTGAACCCTAGAACGGGTACTTGTGAAATCCATCGTTCGATCTCCGGCCTTTGCGGAGCACAAAGCTTGTTCATTTCTGTTGGATATCCGTATATTTTATCTTTCCCAACTACTTCGCGGATTGCTTTACCCCTTTTCTGTAAATCTTCTATAAAATTTTTTACGAGCTTAGCAGGGTCTTTATCACATATGTGGGTTATGTTTTTATTCATCGTGTCCCCGATACTTACACTTATTGGAACGTGTTCGTTTATAAATTCTAACCCTAGCTCTGGATTATTTTTCTCTTTTGAGCTATCTAAATAAGCCTCAAAATCATACACAATCTGATAAGGATATGTAGTTGTAGGGGGTAGTTCTATCTCCGCAGAAGTTTCTGTGGGTCCCCATAAATCATATTCACATTCCCAAATGGTTACTAACTTGAACTCTTTTCTGATCAACGCATCTCGCGCTAGAGTTTTTGTGTATTTTTCTTTTCTATTTTGGTCTCTACAGTGTTTTGGGCAGCCGTGCCATTTACATCCGTGAAATTGGTAAACCGTCTTCGACTCAGAACAAAATCCGTCAACTGGGGCTCCCGCAATTAATCTTTCTCCGCCGTGACCGCACACCGCAGTGTGAATGTGTGGGCTTTGAATGGATTTTATCCAAGAAATAGACTTTTTACTGCATTTCGGTTTTGGATAGAAGGCCTTTTCAAATGCGGAAAGTGGTCTATCTATTCTTCCCCCTTTACATGATACCGTTGTTTCCCCCTTCATACATGTTGCTGCGTGTCTTGTTAGACAGTGTGCTTGTGTAAATCGTTGCTTGCATTCAAAACAGCAATAGTTTTTACAAACTTTGTTCATGTCGATAATTAGAAACGCGTGATCGTTGTAAATACCAATTTTCATTTTCTTTGTGCCAACTTCTTTGTAGTGCGCGGCTACTTTTCTTAGAAACCACGGCCCCCCTTCTATTGGCTCGTATGCGTCGATTCCAATTTTAAAACACTCTTCTATTTTCTTGATGTCCTTAAATTGGATTGGTCCGTCTGGCGTGGGCCAGCTTTTCTCTTTACAGAAACGAAAATATACGTTCCACAAATTTTCCGTTACCGTAAAAGAGCGGTCGGCTCTCAACCCCTCTGTAGTGTGAAGGGCTAAACATAAACATTTGTCATCGTTAAAGGAGTCTAGTGGTTTCATACCTTTTTTATGTCTCAACCATTCTGGTAACCTACCCCCGGTAACTTTTTCAGATTTCATTCCTATATCGTTCGTAGATGTTGCGTATGTTAATTTAACATTTATACTTAACCATCTAACAAAACGCCACTTTGTGTTGGGCCTGTCTATTTTATCTATGTTTAATCTCTCCTCCTCTTGTTTCTTAACCCATTTTTCCACCTCTTCGTGTCCACTGAACCATGTGCTTCCAAAATGGTTTTTATAAAATATTATGGTTTTAGGGTTCCCTTTCGTATCTTTTTCCTCGTGATGAACTAGTCTGTATGAAAATGAGTACCTAAGATAAAAGTTCCCCGTGAAAAGTGGTTCCAATTCCTTCATTATTCTATCGGTGTTGTCGGTTTGAACCTTTCTTCTCATGGTTACTTCGGTTATCCTTCGCCCTTTATTTATTGTCTTGTCCTTCTTTTGGTAGTCCTCTAGAATTTCATCCCTTCCACTATTATATTTTTTAATAACTCCGTTTTCTTCACTCTTTTTTGTGGCTTCCCTATATTTTTACTTCGAAGGCTCAATGTCGCCTCATCAGCAAGTCTCTGTGCTATCTTTTCTACATCTTTATTTTCTATGTTCTTGAACGCGCCTCTGGCGTGGGCTCTGCGAAGTCTTTTCGTGTACTCCTCATTTTTTGTCTCATTTATAAGTTTTGTAAGCCCCTTCTCCCTCAACCTTAGTGAAAATACAACTCCCATCTTCACCAACTCGGAACGTAATTCCCTAATTTTTGGTGAAGAGCTTTGTGGTACTCTCCTTTCTATCTTACCATGGCTTGTGGAAGATAATTTTCGAGCTTTTGTCATAATTTTTTCTGTGACGTGTGACATTTTTAAATTTTTTCTCTTATATCTGAGCAAATATAATATTTCCCAGAAATATAATTATATTAATTATATTACTTGTGACATTTCTTTAATTGATAATTTTTATAACTTTTTTTTTTTTTTTTTTTTTTTTTTCAACTAATAAAAATAACACGAGGTTGTTTTTATTAGTTGGGAGACACTTTTTGCTCTGAAAATTAAGAGGTTTTTGAGTCGTATATTTACCCCTTGGGGGTAGGTGTAGGGTCTACTCTATTCCTGACCCCCCGCGGTAATGAAGTGATACCCTGTATACTACTACATTTATTATATACCTACCCATGAAATACATAGTTATACGATGTAAATAAAAGTCATATGTTCTCATCGATGAAATAAACAACTTCGGGTGAAAATACGACTACTTCAGCTATCTGTATTCATAACGCGCATCGGCAGTAAAACAGCGCAAATAGGCTGCAAATACTCATTTATTACCGTATACAGTCTAAAGAAACTGCTAATTTCCATGGAGAGGTATATAATAAATAGAATATTCGTAGTTTTGCAACGAATATGACATATATGTTCATCTCGTGGTG
Source organism: Conchocele bisecta (assembly GCA_029237695.1). Lineage (NCBI taxonomy): Eukaryota > Metazoa > Mollusca > Bivalvia > Lucinida > Thyasiridae > Conchocele > Conchocele bisecta. The sequence goes on along the minus strand of CM055276.1, from coordinate 50,990,359 downwards.
TGAAATGTCCATATTTCACGAGTGCCGTTAGGCACTCGTGAAATATGGACATTTCACACCACGAGATGAACATATATGTCATATTCGTTGCAAAAATATGAATACCCTCTATGTAATAATACCCTCTATCACTGTTCCCCTGATAGCACTGCAGCTTGAGAAATAAAACAGTTCATGAGTAGAACTCGGATTATATTGTTGTGTATTCTGTACCATTTACAAATAACAAATACATAACAATTATCTTTTATATTATTTTGTATTATACTGAATTTATTACATTATCACAGCCATTGTTTCTGTGATAATGTAATAAATTCAGTATAATAAAAAATAATCAATTTATCCTTAAATTGAAAATTTCTCCCTCAAAGTGTACTTAGCAAGATAAGTATACTTTGCAATTTTGGTGAAATCGGCTATTGGTATATTAATTCGCAGACATACGTGTTTGATTTGTTATTATGAATCTACAAAGTACATAATTATAATGACAACATAAGAGTTATGATGTGCCCTTGTTTGATAATTTGCGTTTTACGTTACAGTGCTCCAGATAAGTTGTGTCTCTAAAGAGTATTATACGTCCTGGTTTCAAATTCAATGCTTAATTTTACTTTTATAAATTCACTATTGATTTTCTTCCTTTAATATTAAATAGGGAACACATAACGAAATATAACAAATTAAAAAATTCACTCTTTTGAGCTGCTTTTTGCAGCTCAACTAAGTAAATGTTCAACTTTATTACAGTATCAAGGTGCATGATCACGTGGTTACAACAACAACAACGTCGACCACTCCAAAGTAAGTATTACATGTTTTTGATATTTTCGTTAATATGCAACGGATTTTCATGAAATATGGCCCAGCAAACGCGTCTTCATGGGCTGCATTGGTGGTCCAGGGAGTTTTGCACAGACTTATGTCCTTTTTGCGAAGAATCGATTTCCGTGTCGGAGACACGGAAATTGATTTTTCGCAAAAACGACAGAAGTTTGGGCGAAAATACCGAGACCACCAAATGCAGCTTAACAAGACGCGTTTGATGCGCCATATTTCATAAAAATCCGTTACGTAATAAGGACAATATTAAAGAATAAGAACTTTGAATCAGATGGATTCTGGAAGTTCAGTACTTGTTGTTGTTAGTACCACGTGATCATACACCTTGAGTATTTTCACTACGGAATTTAAAAATCAATTCAAAGTTTCGCATTGCTGCGAGTATTCTAGGTTCAGAAATAAGATACAAATCTTCCAGTAAATTATTTGTCTTACTCTGTTTCTTCACTTGTATATAATTGATACACGCCATGGGATTTGTGCGTGATTTCATGAAATACGATTACAAAATTTACAATATTTTCCGTTAATGGCGGCAAAAGTTGACGAAATTTTCAGAGTACATGCGGAATTATATTATATATTCCGCATGTACTCTGACAATCTTGTCAATTGTTTACTTAATTTTTGAAAAATATTGTAACCGTTTTTCATGAAATTACGCAGATGTCCGAAAGTATGAAAGCACATTGCGTGTCTAAAGTATTATGAGAGCTAGTACATGTACCTTTAACCTGTCCGAGTGCGCTCGCAGATAATGTTCCCATTGTAAATCCCCATAAACACATTCACATGTGTCTGTCTATGGGTATTTAGCATGTAACTTTTTCTACAATATATCATTAGTAACCACATTTTGACCGAAACATATGAAGAATAAAGCACATATTTCTGCGGGAAAACGATTAATATAGCATTATTATAAAGGGAGACTACCGAGACTCATTAATTATGTCTCAGTTGTCTAACTTTAAGTTATCATCGACCATGAGTGTGTATCGCACATACTGTGGTTGTGACTGGAGAAATGTGCTTTATGGGTTTAGCGACCAGTGTAGATCCAGATCAGCATGTGCATCCGCAGTCTGATCAGCATCTGCAACATTCGTCATTCCATAAATGAAACCCCCAGTCATGCTTCGAACTAGCAATGTAGGTCGTTACCAGGCTACAGAAGGGATCTATTTAATCGGAACCTACACTGGTCACAATTTCGATAAGCCCCATTTATTAGTAGTTTATATATTTAAATTATATATTACTACCGTATATAAATATATAATTATACTAGTTGACATAACAGTTTTCACACACTGTCTCCTTGGATGTCAACATTAGAGAGGTTCTACTGTTTTTATGAGTATTTCAATTACAAATCATCATTCCAATTTAGCCATTATAAAGTGCATTATATTCCTTGGCTTCCTAGCATAAGTTAATCGCGGTATTCTCCCTTTATTTCATGTACAAATATTTCCATTTTGCATCAAACCATTAAAAACGGCCCGGGTATAATCAAATTAATGACAGATATTATGTAAGTACAGTCCAAACATCATTATTATAATGTGTATAGCTTTATTTATTAACAAATATAGTAATTACATGAAGATTTTGATAGATTTGGGTAAATCGTGCCATCCCAAATTTAGTGCGACTTTACCTAGACCGGAAGTCGCCTGTCACACGTGTAGTAGTGAATACACATATGTCGAGCATGTTTACAACACAGGTTGAAGTAACGGACCGAGGTATATAAATAAATTAAATATGCCTAAAAGCATCAATAAATGAAAAAGAAATAAACTAAACAATTTTTTTTTACTCCATCCATATACTCCATATTGAAGGTTACGAAGTTTTTAATAGGCTCGGTGCACATACGTACATATATTTTAAAAGTGCGGGAAGGGAGCGTGTATTGTTTTTTTCCTCCAGTTCCCACGTGGAGTGGTATTTGGAGCTAGCATCAAATCAAGTTTATAATGCCCTCTCTAAATCAATTTGAGATATCTCCAAATGAATTCGAGAGCTCTCCAAATGATTTCGAAAGCTCTCCAAATGATTTAGATATAGATCCAAATGATTTAGAGAGCTCTCCAAATCAAGTTATATAATGCTCGCTACAAATGATTTCGAGAGCTCTCTAAATGATTTCGAGATATTATTAATTGATTTCGAGAGCTCTCCAAATGATTTCGAGAGCTCTCCAAATCATTTAGAGATAGCTCCAAATCATTTAGAGAGCTCTCGAAATCAAAGTTATATAATGCTCGCTACAAATCATTTCGAGAGCTCTCTAAATGATTTCGAGATATCATTAATTGATTTCGAGAGCTCTCCAAATGATTTCGAGAGCTCTCCAAATGATTTAGAGATAGCTCCAAATGATTTAGAGAGCTCTCCAAATCAAATGTTATATTGCTCGCTCCAAATTATTTCGAGAGTTCTCCAAATGATTTCGAGATATCATTAATTGATTTCGAGAGCTCTCCAAATGATTTCGAGACCTCTCCAAATATTTATTGCTAGCTCCAAATAGTTGTTGCTAGCAATATATATTTGAGTTTATGTAGATTTGGCGTTCCATACTCCTGCAGCTTCTCAGGACAACACCTTTTCCCCCATTAAATTTCCAGAGACATTTGGTAATAAATAGAGGATATTCATCTTTTTGCAACGAATATGACAAATATGTTCATCTCGTGGTGTGAAATGTCCATATTTCACGAGTGCCGTACACGCGTGAAATATGGACATTTCACACCACGAGATGAACATATTTGTCATATTCGTTGAAAAAAGATGAATATCCTCTATTTATTATATACCGCTCCATGGAAATAAGCAGTCTTTTTTAGACTGTATACGGTAATGAACGTGTCTTTGCAGCCTGTTTGCGCTGTTTTCTGCAGATGCGCGTTATGAATTGATATAGATAGCGGAAGTAGTCGTATTTTCACCGGAAGTTGTTTATTTCATCGATGAGAACATATGACATTTATTTACGTCGTATAACTATGTATTTCATGGGTAGGTATATAATAAAATCAATTTTCCTATCGATAACCTAATTTATTTTTGCATAGTTGATATAGCCGTAACTTTCGGAAATGTTTCGTAAAACGGACGGTACAGTGGAGACAAACCTAAGCCCCCATTTCTTATGTGTGACAGTTTACATGTACTAAGTATACAAGCTCATTGATAACAACCAGTGTGTTTGGATACGGGTATTTACAATTACACAACAGAGATACAAATGTGGACAATGGGTGTCGTTTCAGATGTAGGATGTTTCTTTTCAGTTATACTAGTTTACACACTGTGTAAGTACATGTACGTGTCACCGGGTATATGTTATTCGCTGTATCAATGTGTATGATCACGTGGTACTAACAACAACAACAAGTACCGATTCAAAGTACGTATTCTTTTATATTGTCCTTATTACGTAACGGATTTTGATGAAATATGGCGCATCAAACGCGTCTTGTTAAGCTGCATTTGGTGGTCTCTATACGTTGGCCCAAACTTATGTGTGTTTTGCGACGAATCGACTTCCGACACGGAAATCGATTCTTCACAAGAACCACATAAGTCTGTGCCGAACTCACTGCACGACCAAATGCAGCTCATGAAGACGCTTTTGGTGCGCCATATTTCGTCAAAATCCGTTTCATATTAAGGAAAATATCAAATAATACTTACTTTGGAGTGGGCGACGTTGTTGTTGTTGTAACCACGTGATCATGCACCTTGTGTATGTAATGTCCGATGTTGTATTGCTGTACATGTTAATGTACATGTCTGTGTACCGCCATGCTCGTATCGTATCATTGTGTCATTTCATTTCATAAACGGACGATATTCTCGACATTTCATGCAATGACGCATACGGCCCCACCATACTACCTTTCTATCCGTCCTAGATCTATTTTTCAACCTTCTTTGTACGTATACTCTTACTAAACACCACTTACATAATGTATATGTATATCATGCATGTATTGCGCCTCGTTATACCTTGCGATATCACGTGCTACAAAGCACTATATATCGTCAATACCTACGTGTGTTATTCATTTTAGGCTATCATCACATTGCGGTCTGTGCGAACAGCCACATTGCAGGTATGTGTTATTTTACATGTTGTTCTTTCCGGTTGATATTTCCATATCCGAGTGTCCGCTTTGCCTCGTAATTCGTAATTCAGTTGTGTGCACAGACCGTCTGGTATTAGCGCGTCACATGTCCATTTGATATACTGAATATTAAATGTACATTTGGCTGAAACATGGTGTACAAATATCGCAGATGTGTAATAAAGCTGGTCCGAACTCAATAGCAGTCCGCTTGCTGCTTCCATCCCACATTGTACCAGTTGAGACACTCATACAATACAGTGGAACATCTCTAAACCGGACACCCTCCCAGCGTGTCCGGTTTAGAGATGCTCCACTGTAATTCATGTACAATTATGAGCGTGCCGATACATGTTTGTACGGAAGCTTTGGAGGGACTTCTGACTTCAATACTTCTAACTTCATTACTTTTAACTGCCTTATTTGTAACTTCCTACTCCCTTACTTCTAACTTCCAACTTCATTACTTCTTACGTCTAACTTCCTTACTTCTTACTTCTAACTTCCAACTTCATTACTTCCTACTTCCAACTTCATCACTTCTTACTTCTAACTACCTTACTTCTAACTTCATTACTTCTTACTTCTAACTTCCTTACTTCTAACTTCATTACTTCTAAGAAGTAATGAAGTTAGAAGCAAGGAAGTTAGAAGTAAGGAAATTAGACATAAGAAGGGATGACGTTGGAAGTTCGAAGTAAAACGTAAAGAAGTTAGAAGCAAGAAGTAATGAAATCAGAAGTAGGGAGTAATGAAGTTGGACGTTAGAAGTAATGAAGTAGGAAGTAAGGAAGTTAGAAGTATTGAAGTCAGAAGTCCCTCCAGGGCTTCCATATGTTTGTGTTACTTGCTGAAGGCATATACAACTGACCTGGGCAACCTGACCCTACCTATGTATATACCGCCGATCCTATACTTTTTCGGCCGTTTAAAAACTTTTAATTTTCAATCCTTCAGTATATTTAGTGATGAATGTGTTGAACTATGCACATTTCGATAGAGCACATACTTCCGCCAGACAATTTCGACGAACAAGATTTGCCTTGCTGTCTGTAGTTTTTGTTTAAACCGTTTCCGCACCATTTCTATTTCAGATACAAATCCAGCAGCTTCCGCCATGGTGAATATATGTTCATTACCTGACGCTGATAGAGCGGCCACATCCGGGGGCTGTAACTTCAATACGGGCACCTGCGGCTACCAAGTGCCCGCGGCGCTATGGCAACCTCACAACGAGTCGGCCGGCACAGTCATGTTCGGGACTATATCGGATGAGACCCCAAACAACGGTACGACCCACAGGTGAATGACACGTAGCAGGGGTGGTATTTTGCTTTACAATTTCTCACAATTATGTTTAGAAACCAGGGCCCGGTTGCTCAAAACCTCTGTTAGCTTAACAGACTGTTAAATCCTTAGCAATGCTAAGGATTTAACCGTCTGTTAACCTAACAGAAGCTTTGAGCAACCGGGCCCAGCAGTGAGACAACTAAAGCAAACATGCAATGAATCGGGGAACAGTCAAAACTATTGCCCCGAGGTGGTGTGGACGACCCTATGCACTATAATTGCCCGCCAAAGGGTCGTCCACATTACCATTTTGACTGTTCCCAGAATTACTCAACCTGCAATATTATGCTGAATGTTATAAAATGAGCGTGAATTTGGTGTGGGGTTCATCGACTGACCGATATCAATTGCGTCTTCGACAAAAATCATAAAGGCATGATTTTTCTGCCTCGGGTAATAGTATACTGCCTTCGGTCGCGGGCAATAGTACCTCGGGTCATTATGACGTCATGATTATTGTCGAAAATTATGTCATGACATTAAACGTAATTTAGATCGGTCAGTCGACGCGCCCCGCCACATTTACGTTCATTGCGTCACATACACTATTTACAGGTTGAGTAATACAACAGTTATTTCATGGATTTTCGGGGAACAGTCAAAACATATTGCCCCTTGGTGCTGTTTACGACCCGTTGCACTATTGCCCACGGCCTTCGGCCTCTGGGCAATAGTGCCTCGAGTCGTCCACAGCACCTGGGCAATAGTGCCTCGAGTCGTCCACAGCACCTCGGGGCAATAGTTTTGACTGTTCCCTGAATGACCATGAAATGACAATTTTATTACTCAACCTGTAAAGAGCGTATGTGACACAATGAACGTAAATTTGGTGTGGGGCGCATCGATTGACCGATCTAAATTACGTTGAATCGTATGACGTAAATCTTCGAAAATTACGTAATGATTTTCAGGGGTGGAATAGTTTTGTCTGTTGACCGGGCACGCGAAACTATTGACCGGGCACGCGGAACTATTGACAGTACGGGAACTATTGCCCAGGCACGCCAAAACACAGGGAATTAGTCAAAACTATGGAATATCAACTTATATAGGGAGTTGGGCAATAATTATCACTGTTCCACAGGCGCGGAACTATTACCCAAGTACGTGAAACTATTTCATAGATACGTCTAACTCCAGGGAATTAGTCAAAACTAGGAGTTAGCAACTTATATAGGGAGTTTTGTAATAAATATATTTAGTAGCTGTGTTTGGTATATACATGTATTACCTGTATTCTTAAATGTACATGCCTGCTCAGTAGGCACAACATGTTCTTTATAGGAATTAAATATGTGCATACTTGTGTCACTATTCCACCAGTTCTAAAAATTACGAGTGCCCGTTATACAGATATAATCATTTAGTAATATTTATTTTAATGATAGTGACTCGCGGTTGTATCAGGCTATTTTCATATGCAAATGAGGCATGATATTTTTTAATTATTTATACTAATTAAATGCGTCACCTGAACAAATTATATTTCGACAGATTATAAAGTATGATATGATCATTGCACATAAAAAACTAAATACAGAGAATAAATGATGTCCGTTAACATTTTAAGGAAACTCTGTTATCGCCCCCGATATCAGTGTGGAAATGTACGTCTGATATAAAATGTATAATAATGTCAATCAATACGTGGGGTAATGGTGAATGAATCTTTATTTTTCCAGTAAATATCATATCTACAGAATATACAAAACTATCTGTCTCCCTATATTATAACCTGACATGTGGGACCCAAGCTTTAAAGTTACGGTTTATACACCGGCTGCTGTCGTTGTCATCCATAAGTGTATGTTGTTACATGTACTTGTGTGTTTCTTCATGGGCCATATAGCTTAACCCTTTGAACCCGAAAGCCCGCTATAGCGGTTTATGCAAACAGTGCAGATCCAGATGAGCCGGCTCGTAACGAGCTGTCTCATCGGGATCTTCACTTTTTGCAAGTAATTTTCATATTTTTGAGAACAAAACTTACCCCTTTTTCATACATAGGCTAGTCTGAAAACCATTTTGTGACGTTTGAATTAGTTGCGAAAATAACATATCGAAATCCATTCCAGTTACTTAGGAGTGAAAGGGTTAAAGCGTTAATCTTAATCTTAAGAAACACAATACATGTATGTATGTATGAATGTATGTGTGAAATATCGCGAAGATCGGTTAGACGGTAGTATAATTGTTTGTCGCATGGAAACGACAATTGTCTGCAAACAGACGGACAGACAGACGAACATGGTAAACACTACGGAGCCCCGCAGGGGACGTAGACATAGAGAATAGTAGGTTTGTGCCGTGAATGGGAAAGAATATATGGCAAGGCTTAGGAAACGGGATAGCGAGGCTCTGCTAAGCACATCCCGTTTCCGTGCCGCGCCAGATAGTTTTCCCATTCACGGCACTAACCTATTATTCTATTTATCCCGTCTACACCTACAAATATAACCCCAGTCACCGCACATATTAATACACAGTGATTAGGTCGTATTGACAGGCACGGCACAGTGTTTCACGGCACATACGCACTGTGTTGACGGGATAAATGACTATAGCTTCCATCCTATTCCTCATTATACATTGCGAACGGTAACTCTTGCAATCTACTCCCGTACCGCCTGGGGCGGTACGGGAGTAGATTGCAAAAGTTACCGTTCGCATTGCATATACATTTTTATTCGGTCTCACGAAATAACAATTCGTTCCCTCAATTTAACAATTCGTTCCCACGAATTAACAATTCGTTCCCACGAAATTAACAATTCGTTCCTACGGGAACGAATTTGTTAATTCGTGGGAACGAATTGTTATATCATGGGGACGAATTGTTAATTCGAGGGAACGAATTGTTAAATTGAGGGAATTTGATAAAATTTAATATTATCTAAAAACATATTGTTTTTGTATTGTTTATATGGCCGTAACATTTGGACAGGTTTCATGAAACAGACATTATGTGTAATTGTTAGAATCATGCCAGGGGGCCGTTTCACTAAACTTCATACGACTACAATGTTCGTAAGTGCAAACTCATCAACCATATGGCAGTACTTTAGAATCATTTCTAACAGAAACTTGGTTTGATAGCCCTTTAGAATCATTTCTGTTAGAAATGATTCTAAAGGGCTGTCAAACCAAGATTTTTTGTATTGAGAAACATACACTAACCCAGCAGCCAACATGTTTTCTTTGATCTATTGTCTCAGCACTTTAATATATTGTTTCAATACTTTCATCTATCGTCTCAGTACTTGATATATATAACAATACCATCCGTACTGATATATTGTCTCAATACTTGACATTGTCTCAGCATGTTGATATATTGTCTCAGTGCATTTTAAATTAGTTCTTTGATGCATGATCTCAGTATTGTGATATAGTGTCTCACTACTTTGACATATGTATTACTGTACTCTGACTTATTGGTTCAGCACGTTAACATATTGTTTCAGTACTTGATACATTGTCTCATTACGTTGATGTATTTTCTTAGTACTTTGATATACTGTTTCAGTACTTTGATATGCTGGCTGAGTAATTTTAGTATTTTTATATATACCCGTGTACGTTCAATACTTTGATATATTGGCTCAGAGTTTACTATACCATATTGTTTCAGTACTTACAGTATGTTTATGTGTCTCAGTACTTTCAATATGTAAATATATTGTTTCGGTGATTTCAGTACTTTGCTATATTGTCTCAGTACTTTGGATATAGTGTTTCATCACGTTGACACATTGGCTCAGTACTTTAACATATTGCCTCAGTGCTTTGCTATATTGTCTCAGTACTTTGGATATATTGTTTCATCACGTTGACACATTTTCTAAGTACTTTAACATATTGCCTCAGTGCTTTGCTATATTGTCTCAGTACTTTGGATATATTGTTTCATCACGTTGACATATTGCCTCAGTACGTTTTACATATTGCCTCAGTACTTTGATGCATTGTCTCAGTACTTGGCTATGCAAATACTCAAGTACTCGGACAGCGTCTAAAAGTACTGACACAGTAATACTGTGTCAGTACTTTTAGACGCTGTCCGAGTACTTGAGTATTTTTTATATATTATTTTGGTACATTCAATACTTTGATATATTGTCTCAGTACTTGGATGTACTGTCTCAGTACTTTGAGATGCTGTCTGATGTCTTCGAGTATGTTTTATATATTGTCTTGGTACTTTCAATACTTCGATATATTGCCTCAATACTTTCGCATATTGTGTCAGTACTTCGATGTATTGGCTCAGTACATTGACTTTCATACGTTGTCTTCGAGTACATTTATATACTGGCTCAGTACTTTGAAATATTGTCTCAGTACTTTCATTTGTTTAATATGCTGCCCCAGTACATTCAGTACTTTGATATATTTTTCATTACTTTGATATATTGTCTCTGTCAGTACATTTAGTACGTTGATATATTGGCTGAGTACCTTCAGTACTTTGATACATTTTCTCGTTACTTTCAGTGTATGTTGTTTCAGTACTTCAGTGCTTTGACATATTGCTTCGGTCCTTTGATCTATTGTACCAGTAATTTCTGATATATTACAACTTTGATATATTACAGTACAACCTATCTACATGTAAACGGAACACAGATAAATGTTAGTTGTGCTCAATTTGGATTGTTTCCATTGCCCTTTATCTCCGATGATAATGTATGTTCATGATCACAAAGCAAACAGGTAGTCTTGAGGTAGTCATCTTGTCTTGAGGTAGTCATCTGTCTGATTTACAGTGGAACCTCTCTAAACCGGACACCCTGGGAGGTTCCCATGGTGTCCGGGTTAGAGAGGTTCCACTGTATGTCTAGTGAACCCGGGACTACAGACGTTCGTCCAGTTCACTACGAGTGACGCATCTATCCCCACGGGTACTTCTGCCAGTATCGTGAACACACCGGTGACGGTGAAGAATACCTGCCTGAGGTTTTGGTACCTGATGCCAAACCAGAACTCCCGTCTAGGGGTATATCTACGGTACACCGACGATACCGCGGGAAGGTTGCTCTGGCAGCAAGAACACGTGTTGACGTCAATGTGGACTAAAGTGTCGTTAAGTCTTCAAGAGAATGCTAGCTTTGAGGTAAAACAAACAGAAGCTAATATCAGTGAGTGTATGATTATCATTTCACAACTAAAGAACGTTATGTTTCACAAATTCTTCTTCTTGATACATAACGAGTGGAAATAAATTACCAAGTTATCTTCCCTAGTTGTTACATTATGTGATCGTATAGAGTACAATACAACATTAACTCCTAGAAATTTGACGAAATAATGTGGTGCGTTTGCTTGATATCCGCCAATAAAGCACACATCTGTAGCCGATTTCACCAAAATTACAAAGCATACTTATCTAGCTAAGTATACTGTGAAGGAGTAATCAGTTAGCTTTCCCGAAATGCATTATTTCATATAGAACTGTATATTATTTCATATAGAACTACATGTATATATTATTTCATATAGAACTGCATATATTTGATGATTAAAAGTATGCAGAATTATTATACTGAATTTATTATCAACCAATATTCGCAAGGTCTCAAACAGAATTTGGGCCACGAAAAACGCAAGACGCCCAAGCATTGCCAAAAGAACTAGAACAGTTAAGAAGGTGTTGTATGCAATATGTTTCACAAATAATGGTCCAGACATACAAACCACAGTCCCAAAGGGTTCAAAATAATGAAACCAGGTCTCATCACCAGTAACTACGTTTGCAAAATCCTTTTTATTGCACGATGGATATATTTTAAGAAGTTTTTTTTGCCATTGTTAACCGGGCGTTCTGTTGCTCAGTTGTCAATAAATGGGGTATCCATCTCGCATTAATCTTCCTAACGTTTAGGTGTTTCTTCAAAATTCCATGCACACGTGCTAAAGACAAGTTCGTAATTCGCGCTATCTGCCTTACAGTCAAACTAGCGTCGTTTTCGAGAATAACCCGAATTTTCTCTACATTACTTTTAGTGGTAGATGTCCTAGGACGTACCGGACCAACAGCATCTTTCAACTGCTGCTGTCCCGACTGAAATTTAGCAACCCACCTAAAAATTGTTCTGAGGGACATTTGACCTTCCCCATACATTTCACACACCTCTTGGCCTTTTATATAGGCCCTAATCTCTAACGCATCTCTAACGCATGTTCAGCTCTATTGTCATTCATTTTCTGTATTGTGTAACGGGTACGCTATAAAGACATGTGCATTGCACCGAGGTCAGTGAACGTATGAGTCAGTTTTTACCTGTGACACGAGTCAATGACTACACTATACGATGTGTTTTCACACATGGATTGCACGATCTGAGCGAAATGCATCAATGTCATTATTATTGGAACACCCCTCCTATACACATTCCAGGTCGAGTTTAAGTCAACAAAAGAGAACCTGTATGCGTACGTCGGCTTAGACAGCGTTCTGTTTCAAATAGGTGAGTCACTACTGTCTGTTTCACGTAACATCCACGATATATGGGGTTTGGCCAACTAAACGCATCTGCTCTCTGTATTCTCAGAATTTATATGTTGCTGTCACTGGAGCAATGGGACTTATGGGATTTTGCGACCAGTGTAGATCCAGATCAGACTGTGCATCCGCACAGTCTGATCAGGATCTGCACTGTTCGCCATTCCATCAATGAAACACTGTCTTATAACATGCAATATAGATTGTTATCAGGCTACAATAGTGTGCACAGCCAGATACAGCCAAATATAATAAAAAATAAAAATTGTCCTCATCATTTTTTGCAACAACCAAAGTCGTGACTTACTTTACCCTCGGTCGGTATTGAGTTATATGTAGTGCGTGTATCTCTCTGGTGAACATATCAGACTAGATGCTTCAAATGTAAATTGGAGGAGACTGTCGAAACGTAAATTCAGAGAATTTGCTTAATTTCTCGTCATATATTGGTGCAATTTAACCTGTCACAGTTGCACTGAGAGAACAGGATGACATTGAGATATTTTCTTACCTATATTTTATCTCGACGGGACTTACTTTTAGCGAAATAGAAGGGTCATACGCAAATTACACTGTTTTCCTATACTTAACATACATGTACAAGTAGCATAGTTTGTTGTTTATTTATGATTTATACCAGCGTATATTTTCTCATATCAATACAACTGGCTTAATGAATATCATGTTAAATCAATAAACATCAATGTGTATGATCACGTGGTACTAACAACAACAACAAGCACTGACATTTCCAGAATCCATCTGATTCAAAGTACGTATTATTTTATAGTGTCCTTATTACGTAACGGATGTTGATGAAATATGGCGCATCAAACACGGAAATCGATTCTTCGCAAAAACCACATAAGTCTGTGCCAAACTCCCTGGACCATCAAATGCAGCTCATGAAGACGTTTGCTGCGCCATATTTCATCAAGATCCGTTGCAAATTAAGGAAAATATCAACTAATACTTACTTTGGAGTGGGCGACGTTGTTGTTGTTGTAACCACGTGATCATGCACCTTGAACATGTTACCTTCTATGTATTCACTGAACACATCATATACAGAAGTTGCACTGGTCACATAACATAGTTTTATGTAGCAGATGCATATTGTTATATTTTTCCTCGCCCATCCTGTTTCCTAAGCCTTGCCAGATAGTTTTCCCATTCACGGCACTAACCTACTATTCTATTTATCCCGTCAACACATACATGGCTTTAAAATGCAAAGAAATAACTCCAGTCACCGCACATATTCATACGCAGTGATTAGGTCGTATTGACAGGATATCAAAACTGTTTCACGGTACATACGCACTGTGTTGATGGGATAAATGACTATAGCTTCCATCCTATTCCTCATTATACATTGCGAACGGTAACTCTTGCAGTCTACTCCCGTACCGCCCGGGCGGTACGGGAGTAGACTGCAAGAGTTACCGTTCGCAATGTATATACATGTGTAATATTATACACCACCACCGGCGCTGGTCGTGCCAATATTTGTATATTTCTTCTTCATAATATGTGAATATTGTGCTTAAAATCGAGCAGCTTCATTGGCTACAGCTCAGGCTGAAACAGTCAAATTGCTTCGCTGCGTGTTGGTATTGTCAAAAGATGTACTGAAACGTTAATAATCTGGGCAAGATTAACGCAGGCGGTTATGTATACTTTAAATAATAACTGTTTTTGTTTTATTGCAGAGAAGGCCAAACCAGTGACAACAACGCAGCCGCTACCGAATCTAATAACAACGACGACAACAAAATTGACGACAGCAATACAAACGACAACGACAACACAACCGAGGACAATAAAACCGACGAACACAACAACAACATCGACGACAACACCAGAAACAACAACAACAACAACTACAATAGTACCTACCACGGCGTGTCAGTGCCCGCCTTGTCCAACACATACACAGCTAGTCGCCTGTACGAACGGGCCTGCCTCGACCGGAACTGCAGGTGCCCGTTTCAAAATCTTCGTACGATAAAAAAAGTTCGTACGAATATTTTTATTAATTTGTTTCTCACATAAGCATGGGTTACGATAAGCTACCATGTTCAGCCTACATGTACACATCATGACATGTGAACACTAAAAATGTACCAACACTGGCTATCAGTGCAAATATTATGCTAAATTCCAATTTTGCACATACGAAATTCTTGGTCGTACGAAGTTTAATGAAACGGGTCCTGGGGGCCGTTTCACTAAACTTCGTACGACTAAAATGTTCGTAAGTGCAAAACTATGATAGTCTGTAAATTTCACATTAACAATGTTTTCTTGTAAATAATTAGTGGATTTACATTTATTGAACATAGGCTGCATATGCAGCCTATGCTCAATAAATGTAAATCCATAAATTGAAATTTACAGACGATCATAAATTTGAACTTACGAACATTTTAGTCGTAAGAAGTTTAGTGAAACGTGCCCCTGGATATCTACATGTACACCACCGCCAGCGCTAATCTTGTCAATATGTCATGTATGTTTTATTTCCACGTATTTGAATATTGTGCTTGAAATTAAGAGGCTATGTTGACTGAGCCTGAGCTGTGCTACAGTCTAGCCTTTACGCGGACATGGCTACGCGGGGTCAGTGAAAACGCTCAGAAGCGTCTCTGTGGAAGTCTGGACAGATTCGATTAGCCAACTAGTAGTATTAGTACACCACCGCCTGCGTTAATCTTACCAATAGTATTAACTGAACATATGTCAATCGCAATTCGAAATCAAGCAGTTTGATTGTTTGAACCTGGGCTGTAGCACAGCTCAGGCTCAGCCAATCAAGCTGCATTATTTTGAGCACCATATTCAAATATTTTGAATAATAAAGTTGACAAATATCGGCAAGGTTAGCGCAGACGATTGTGTATCTGCATAATTGTGTAAATCTGTCTGTTCCACCGTTTGTTGCCGACCAACTTTTGTTATTAAACACAATGGCTTCTAAATAATATTTAAAATAACTAAAAGTCACCCTCCACAGTTTATTTTTATTTGATGATGTTCCATCAAATATTGATTGTATTGCAAAATAAGTTGAAGAGAGATGAGGACGTTCGTGAAACGAAAAGAAAATGAAAACGACTCCAAAAGCTGGCAAAAGCTTGCAAATGATGTGACTCACAAAAAGAATTAGATTTTTAAAATAGGTCTTTCAAAAAGCTCGTGTAGCCCCCCTGCTAATATCTCATATACAATCAATATTTGACAAAATTAAACAAACACGGTTTTGGGGGAGGATAACTGTTTTATTTTTTACGATAAATAAATAAATGTATAAGTGTGGATATCTTTTGGATTTAATGTATTTAATGGCCAAAAGTTCGTCGGCAGAAAAACGTGCTACAGAAATTAATACGTACATGTAAATCTTGTAATTTGTAAAATATTTGTGGCTGTGACTTGATAACTAGGGGTTATGGTGTTTGCGACCAGTGTAGATCCAGATCAGACTGTGCATCCGCACAGTCTGATCAGGAACTGCACTGTTCGCTATTCCAGCAATGAAGCCCCCGTCATGCATCTAGCGCACAATATAGATAGTTATCAGGTTACAGGAGTTTGCTAATTGATCAGGAGCAACAATTGCCACAAATACCATAATCCCCATTCATTCAGTCACAGCCACATTTTATCCAATTACTTACAGAACCACGTGTACCCAGAATATGCGCGATGCTCTCGGCACAGACCCGGATGTTGAACACAAGTTGTACTTTCGACGGTGGCCTATGTGGGTATGACCTGCCAATATACCCCCACATCTGGGAGCTGGCGTCATATCGCTATGGCAACGGTATTGACGGCCACCATTCCAACGGTACGTACCAATCACGTGGTTATTACATTCGTGCGGAGTAAAGGAGATTGTTACATGTATGTGTGTGCGTGCGTGCATCCGTGTGCGCGTGTGTGCGTGCGTGTGTTGTATTGCGTGCGTGCGTGCGTGCGTGCGTGCGTGCGTGCTTGTGTGTTGTATGTGCGTGCGTGCGTGTGTGCATTTATTTATTTATATAGCGGCCGGTCAACCACAAATGTAAATACAGGCCTGTTTAACGAGGTCGAATAGCATATTTCACTTGTACGGATGCAGACAAAAATATATATTCAGCCATGAAATTAAAAATTCACCGACGAATCATATAAGTATCACATTAATATAAGACAGAATAATATATATTAGCCAATTGCGTGTGTGTGTGTTTTAGCTATAAAAAATGCTACCACCCTGTCCTGGCGTTGAAAACATGCATATGTTTATATAAATCAGTTAACTAATAACGGAAATCCTTTCAGGATTTCCCACGTCTGTTCACGACTTACGATTAATCGTATATTTAGTATCGATACAAGTTCTCAGATCTTTTCGTAGAGCAATTGTTAATGACTTGAACACCTGGGGCCGTTTCAATAATCTTCGTACGACTAAAATGTTCGTAAGTGCACAATTATGATAGTATGTAAATTTCACATTAATTTAACAATGTTTTCTTGTAAACAATTATTGGATTTACATTTATTGAGCATAGGCTGCATTTGCAGCCTATGCTCAATAAATGTAAATCCATCAATTGAAACTTTCAGACGATCCTAAATTTGCACTTACGAACATCTTAGTCGTACGAAGTTTAGTGAAACGGTCCCCTGCTGTCACTGAATAAGTCTGTATATGTCCAGGTAGAATCCCACAAATGCCGTGTCTATTTTTTACCTAGTGTTTGGACAAAAAAGATATCATGTTATTGTTTTCGTCACATGTTCACATATTTCCGTTCGTCTGTTCGTCAGTCCGTCTGTGCATCCGTCCGTCACGCTTCTTGTAAGACTAGATATTTGGCATGTGGCTTCCGTATGGGCTATGAAGTAAAACAGAACTCATATGTAATTTGTACATGCAGCTAAATATCAAAATGAATTTCAATATTTCGAACAGCCCGCAATTTTAATTTTAGTAAATTTAAATTTAAATAAAAAAAAAAAAAAAAAAAAAAAAAAAAAAAAGCTGCCGATGCTAGAATTGAACTCAGAACCCTCTGCATTACAGGCTGCATTACAGTGGGCTAGTGGATCATCTGTTTACATAGCTTTGATATTGCTTTTATGCACACGGCACTGTATTATAACAATACCACCATGTCACCTATGACAAATGTTGAGTGTTAAAAATAGCAACAACTCGTTAGCACAAAGCGGAAAACTTTTTTTATAATATATATTAGCTAAAATTTTCAAAGAAAAAAAACCACCTACTCTTAATGAGTCCGTATTTATGTTATTTATAGCACACAACTAACTGTTATTGTGGCCGATTATGTTACGCCTCGTTTTATTACCATTGTTAACACCAACATGTAACATTTTAACCCTTAGACCGCTACACACAACCATTGTCGTCTGCTGTTTATATCTTGCCTTATTTCTCAATAAAAACATGTTTTGACAGCACTTCAGAATCATTTCCGAGGTGCTGTCAAAGCATGTTGCAAATTATTATAAAGCGCTGGCAAAGCATGTTTTTCATGATAAAATGGAAAATAGAAAGCAAACAGCAGACGACAAAAAATTAAGATAGCGGTGTAAGGGTTAAATAATACAATTGTAGGTCATGTTATCACAAAGGTCATTTGCGTTACGGTGCACATCACTGGATCATGGCACTGTGCAAGTATGGTGGCTGTAAACCTAATTATATTGAAGATACAAACACCTTTAACCTTGTGACGGACGGGACGGACCAATGCGACGGACGGACAGACGGATGGACAAACAATTCGTTCCCTCGAATTAACAATTCGTTCATACGAAATGATAATTCGTTCCCTCAATTTATCAATCCGTTGTCTCGAATTAACAATTCGTTCCCACACGAATTAACAATTCGTTCTCGTGGGAACGAATTGTTATTTCGTCAGAACGAATTGTTATTTCGTTGGAACGAATTGTTAAATTGAGGTAACGAATTATTATTTCGTGAGAACGAACAGTAATTTCGTGGGAACGAGTTAATAAAACAAAGAATTATACGTCCCCTGCGGGGCTCCGTATGGTGGGGCATAGCATAGTGTTCGTTTTTGCACTCAGAGTGCCGTGTTCTAACGTACATGTAAACTGTATCATTGAAGGGGGGGGGGGTAAGTCCACGAGTTGACATTGCCAATACAGAAACGATGACAATAGAGGCAAGATTAACGCAGGCGGTTGTGTATACCGGTATTTTTTCACAATACTTCAGTAACAAATAACCCACTCTTCGGCACAAGACTTCAGTCCAATCAAGGAATTATATTCTACTAAACGTTTAGTAGAAACTAATTCCTTGATAAAGGCCTTGTGGATTATTGATTACTGACCGAAATTATTGTTCAACACTAATGCTCGTTATTTTTTCAGACAGTCGCGGTGGATACGTGATATTCAATACGGACAACGACCACGTGACGAATGGCGCCCGGCACGAGATCATGAGTCCGGTGATGAACCCTCACCAGGAAACATGTGTGTCCTTCTGGCTGAACATGCCCAATAATGACTCCATGTTGTTTGTGTTCCTGGAAGAGACGGACGGACGGAATATGACGCGCTCCCTACTCTGGAGTAGGCATACGGCGGCAACTAATGGTTGGCAACATGTTCAGTTACATATTCTTCCCACACAGCCATTTAAGGTGAGTGTAGGACATAATCTCCAATGACAAAACAGTCCCATGCTTTTTCACACATGAGGATAAAATCCAGCCCCCATCCATCTAATATGCAGTAGGATGTTTTTGCAAGCCAGCCCCCATCTAGTATTGAACGGTAGGAAGGATTTTGTAAAACCGCAACGTCTAAAAAATCAAGCCCCCATCCATCTAATATAGCAGGTGGAGTTAAGTAGTGTATGGAAGGATGTTAACCGCAACGTCTAAAATCCAGCCCCCATCCATCTAATATGCAGGTAGGAAGGATGTTAACCGCAACGTCTAAAATCCAGCCCCATCCATCTCTATGCAGGTAGGAAGGTGTTAACCGCAACGTCTAAAAATCCAGCCCCCATCCATCTAATATGCAGGTAGGAAGGATGTTAACCGCAACGTCTAAAATCCAGCCCCCATCCATCTAATATGCAGGTAGGAAGGATGTTAACCGCAACGTCTAAAATCCAGCCCCCAACCATCTAATATGCAGGTAGGAAGGATGTTAACCGCAACGTCTAAAATCCAGCCCCCATCACGTCTAAAATCCAGCCCCCATCCATCTAATATGCAGGTAGGAAGGATGTTAACCGCAACGTCTAAAATCCAGCCCCCATCCATCTAATATGCAGGTAGGAAGGATGTTAACCGCAACGTCTAAAATCGTATACTACGGAGCCCCGCAGGGGACATGGATTTCTTTATTAATTAGTTCCCACGATATAACAATTCGTTACCTCAATTTACCAATTCGTTCCCTCGAATTAACAATTCGTTCCCACGATATAACAATTCGTTCCCTCAATTTAACAATTCGTTCCCTCGAATTAACAATTCGTTCCCACGATATAACAATTCGTTCCCACGAATTAACAATTCGTTCCCGTGGGAACGAATTGTTAAATTGAAGGAACGAATTGTTAATTCGTGGGAACGAATTGTTAAATTGAGGGAACGAATTGTTATTTCGTGGGAACGAATTAATACAAAAAAACAATTATACGTTCCCTGCGGGGCTCCGTAGCATATGCCTTTTGACTAAGGGGGACGATTTTGTCCTCAGCCACGTAGGATATTGTCCTTCCTTGACTTTAGAGGGCGGAGTGAGTATTAGACATGGGGAATAATGTTCTGCCAACATATTAGACGGGGATGAAGTCTGTATCCATGTGTCCTAATATATGACAACATCGGATCATCTAAAATATTAATTAGATATGAAGCCAATCTGTATTCTAGTATGTTTGGACAACACATTTGAACTCCTGGACGAACATGTTTGTGCCATTTTACACGTAAGAAGCCTATTCATTGGTGTTTATTCGTGTAAACAAACCGTTCAGGGGCCCGTTTCACTAAACTTCGTACGACTAAAATGTTCGTAAGTGCAAATTTAGGATCGTCTGGAAATTTCAATTCATGGATTTAGATTTATTGAGCATACGCTGCATATGCAGCCTATGCTCAATAAATGTAAATCCAATAATTGTTTACAAGAAAACAGTGTTAATGTGCAATTTACAGACTATCATAATTTTGCACTTACGAACATTTTAGTGGTACGAAGGTTAGTGAAACGGGCCCCAGAGGTTTACATTCAATGTGTAGATAATCACGTGGCCGTGTTTCGGCCAATGAGAATGACTGAAATACTTACTCATATACTAATACTACATACTCTACATGTAGCTATATAAAATCTCTATACCTCGCATTCCAGATTGTGTTTTTATCTACGAAGATGAGCAGAAGCAGTTTTCTGGCAGTCGATGACGTCAAGTTTACAATCAGTAAGTGCATGTACAGTGGAACGAACCTCTCTAAACCGGATACGTACAACATTGTTACAATGGCTAAATCATTTAAGTAGAACATGTAGGTCAATGTCAAATGCTGTATGTCCCTTCCTTATTTCAGGCTCTGGTTCGCCATCAATTCGCCATTACTTCGCGTTTAGGCTTGGCCAGGCGGATGAGGATATCACGATAGAACGATGACGAATGTACGATACTACGAAAGATACTACGAAAGATACTACGAAAGGCTAATGACAAACTTTAAACATACTGTTATAAAATTCCCAAGTCACCCTCGTATGTACGGAGCCCAGAAGGGGACATGGATTTTTGTTTATTAATTCGTTCCCACGAAATAACAATTCGTTCCCTCAATTTAACAATTCGTTCCCTCGAATTAACAATCCATTCCCACGGTATAACAATTCGTTCCCTCAAATTAACAATTCGTTTCCACTATATAACAATTCGTTTCCACGATATAACAATTCGTTCCCACGAATTAACAATTCTTTCCCGTGGGAACGAATTGTTATTTCGTGGGAACGAATTGTTAAATTGAGGGAACGAATTGTTATTTCGTGGGAACGAATTGTTAAATTGAGGGAACGAATTATTTCGTGGGAACGAATTGTTAAATTGAGGGAACGAATTGTTACATCGTGGGAACGAATTGTTATTTCGTGGGAACGAATTATTATTTCGTGGGAACGAATTAATAATATAAAAAAAGAATTCTACGTCCTGTGGGGCTCCGTACATACGTATGATACTAGTTACAACTATTTCAGAGAAACATTTGCATACTCCACATAAACGTATACGGAGGGTCCGTCGAGAAACTGGTTATGGTGGTTGTAACTGTAGCTGCCCCACCCCTGTACATATACAGCCATGTACAGGCACGTCGACAACGCCGACACCCACCAGTAAGTGCATGCAATCAACACAAGGGCATCGTTATCACTAAGCTAAACCCCTCGCTGGCAGCCTTGATAATAAATCAAAGGACTGAAAGTCCTGAAATCCGTCGCAACTCTTCGCAGTTGCGACAAAAAGTATTCTCTCAAAGAGTCGTCACATACTGGAATGCACTCCCTAGTGATTGTGTAAATTCGAACACACTAAATAGTTTCAAAAGTTCACTCAACTCCGCCTGGAAGAAGAGACCCAGCAAATTCAACACGTGAAAATATTGTACAGACATTTTAACCATGATTTAGTTGCGCTCTCCCCCCAGTTTCAAAGACAATTATCCAATTTGACGTCGCTAAAATAGGCCAGTACAAGCCTAGCTTACAAGAAACGGCCTTCAACCAAGTTTGAACCAAGGTTGAACCAAGGTAGGTAGAAAATAAAAAAAAAGTACTTGCCCAGGTCAAAAAGTTACTCGCCCAGTTTTTTTTAAAAATAAATTGCTATTTCCAGTTTTTGTAATGTTGCATCTTATTTATAAAAAAAAAGCTTTTACATATGATCATTACCAAAACGTATGAGATATATTCACTATTATTGTTATTTATATTTTAAGTATTAAATGAACATAAACAAACAAATAGCAGCGAATTTGCTCAGAGGCTTGCACACTTCTTATTTTCTATAAGCGTTGAGTGACGTAGATTTAGTTTAATTTATAGTGGCTATGTTTGCATGCGCTGCGTGCTGCCTTAATTACTAAATTCAATGGTTTCGGACCCGGCGCCGACCGTTTCGTCCCAAGCCGTTATGTTCGGCGTCTGAAATGCGCGTTAACCCAACTGTATACGAGACGATATATGTGGCCGCGTATACACTAGTCTATACTCGCAGTCCTATTATTTGTTAGCCCGGCCGGCCGCGTAAAGCTGACAAATAATCCGTGAATTAAACTTGCCCGATATGGACCGTGTTCAAAATCGCTAGAGATTCTACCCGTAACCGTGTACATAGACACTGCTTGAATCTTACTTCCCGCAAATTGACGTAAACTGTAAACAACAAATGGTCGTTGAATTAATACCATTTGTTGGCCGTTATCGATGGAATTAATTGGCAATTTCTTCCAAAAAAAAAAAATCCTGACCTAATCTTTCACTCGCCAAACTGGGCGAGTGCCTGTAGAAAGTACTCGACCGCCACAAAAAGCACTCGCCATGGCGAGCTGGGCGAGTGAAATTTCAACCCCTGAATTATTGTATCGATTCAGCTGCGCGAAATGACCTTGTCAATTTGCATAAACTGAAGCCATCACAGGCGCTCGGATTGTTCAACAAAAATAATAGAGTCGCATTTCATCACACTATCGGAGTATTTAATGATTATGATGCATGTTTTGTTGAACGGGTATATAATAAATAGGTTTTTGGATTTGTACGGAAATATATTTCGGCGTACTCGTTCGTTCGGCGGAACTTAAAATTATTCAAACTCTAAAAATGTATTTCCTTTGTGAAGTGTATCGTACTGCATTTTCTGTGTAACGTCATTATAGATTAGTTGATGTTTTAAGTAAAATGGACACTGATTAATAATATCGATGGCTCAAGATGATTATTTAAAGCATGTGGTATGTAACTGTCAAAAAACAATGTTTCTGTTTTAAATCATCATCATTTCGCTGTCCAATGTTGGATTTTATCGAGCCATTGACCTATGACTATGTAAACGATTCTGTAATTTGTCGGCATAAAATGGCGGAAACTACTTTTCATGAGACACGAGGTTAATTGTATCAGTGCGCGTGAAAAATAATATACTCAAATTAATACATGTCAGTCTATATTATATTAAATCAGATAAACATTTTGTAATATAAATGTCGTACAGAAAAATTAACAACACATGTATTACACTACACAATATAATGTTAGCTCACTATCAGAACTATTTTTCATGGCGTATAACTACGTATAAATTACATGTGGAGCGGTCGATCATTGCGCTAAAAATATAACCTTCCTAACAAAATATTTATTATGAAACACGACAGTTAATATTTTATGAAATCACAAACTGTTTTTAAAAATATAACTGTAGCTGAAAAAAAATGTAGCTGGCCAAAAATGTGAGTGACACGTTCATAATGCACAGCTCGCTTTGGAACTCTCTCACGTGGCGTAGCTAGAATCATGAAGCATGAAGTACGTTCGTTGGTCGACAATTACTCATTTGCATAAATCATGTGAGGTCTCAAAAACCGTATAAGGACTATATCCAAGCAAATGTGCTTGGATAAAAACGCACAGACATTTACCTTATAAACAAGGTGAACGTAAGTCATCACTGAGCTTGTCCTTGGGCGGTCGGACATGGGTCGTATGCAAAACAAAGCACCACCCATAGACACACATTGCGGCCAAATATATTTAAAATCTGTGAAGCTGTTCATAAATGATTGACAAATGAAATGTATTACGAATGTACGTAAGAGAACTAACGCTATATGTGCATCCACACAGTCTGATCAGGATCTGCACTGTTCGCCATTACATTGATGAAACAGCAATCGTGCTTCTAACAAGCAATACAGATCGTCATCAGGCTACGGGAGTGTGTAATTTGATCAGGAACTACACTGGCTACAAATCCAATAAGCCCCATTTCTCCAGTCACAGCCACATATAAGATATATGATTTAGTACCCAATAAGATGTGCTATATCTCATGAAAACTGTACTATATGTTCTGTTGATGACGTCGAAAGTGGACACAATGTTCAGAGCAAATGCGGAATACAGTTGACGAAATGTTCAGATCAAATGTTGAATACCGTCTGATCAGAATCTGCACTGTTGGCCATTACATGAATGAATCATCAGTAACTTACTTTCTAGCACGGAGTAAATCGTTGTCAGGCTGTAGGAGTGTGCTATTTAATCAGGAGCTACACTGGTCACAAATCCCATAAGCCAAATTTCTCCAATCACAGTGACATATATACTTGATTTAGCGTCGTTATAACTCTAATAACAGTACGCTGGGGACCGTTTCACTAAACTTCGTACAACTAAAATGTTCGTAATTGCAAATGTAGGATCGTCTGGAAATTTCAATTGATGGATTTACATTTATTGAGCATAGGCTGCATATGCAGCCTATGCTCAATAAATGTAAATCCAATAATTGTTTACAATGCAACATTGTTAATGTGAAATTTACAGACTATCATAATTTTGCACTTAAGAACATTTTAGTCGTACGAAGTTTAGTGAAACGGCCCCCCTGGTTTCTCTATCTCAGCGCCATCGACGCTACAATGCAGCAACAACGAGTTCCCACATACCCTGGCTTCACCCAGCTGCAACTTTGACTCGGGAGCATGTGGCTGGAACATACCCATGTATCCACATCTCTGGGAACTGACGCGCTATCGCCATGGCAACGGTTACATTGGCGTTATCGATGGCGACCACTCTCAAGGTATGAAGGAGCGTTGATCGCAAAACATAAACTACATGTACAGTGGGGTCAGCGTGTAAGTGCACACACGAACGAACACGACAGGTTGGTTCGCTACCCACCCAAAGTGTATGTTGTTACCACTCAACTGAGTGGTAACAACATGCACTTTTGATGCGAAATGAGAAAAAATGCAGAAAAATATTTACATTTATTTTTATACATGAAATACAGTGGGGTCAGCGTTTCAACCTGTCGTGTTCGTTCGTGTGTGCACTTACACGCTGACCCCACTGTACGTTCTAGCTCTGACTTCGGAAAGTTGGGAATTAGACATTTGCTTTTACATTAGACCAGCTATACGAGTTTGTACATTGTGCGATTGATTTTTCATAAACAATATATATATAAACTGTAATACTTTCCGTAAATGACGTCAAAGGTTGACGAAATGTTCATAGCAAATGCGGAATTCGCTACTGATTTTCCCTGGATATGTCAACTGTCGACGTCATTCACGGAATATATATTTTTCATAAATATCTTCTTAGGTACACACCCACATGCCATTGTTAGTTTCCTATTGTGTTAGTTTCCTATTGTGTTAGTTTCATATTTTGTCACGCTAAATTACCTTCCGCGTTAGCCACACACGTACTGTTCCACGAAAGACATTTATAGTGCTGAAACAAAACCTTAATATTTGAGCAACGATGCAGAACATACATTTACATTCCATTATGAGACACGCCATGTGAGTTCGTACCTTGTGCGATATTTCATGAAAGATATTTACAAAAGGTACGATTGCTTCCGTAAATGATGTCGAAAGCTGACGAAATTTTCATAGCAAATGCGGAATTCAATTCCGCATTTGCTATGGACATTTCGTCATCTTACGACGTTATGTACAGACAATATCACAGTTTCTGTAAATTATACCATGACAAATCGCACATGTTCTTAGGTACAAGATCGCATGGCGTGTCTCTTATGCTTGTTTGATCACCTGATTGGAAAAACGGACGAACAACATATCTGGGATTTTTTCCATAAACACCTGGGGGCCGTTTCACTAAACTTCGTACGACTAAAATGTTCGTAAGTGCAAAATTATGATAGTGTGTACATGTACACATTAACAATGTTGTAAACAATTGATGGATTTACATTTATTGAGCATAGGCTGCATATGCAGCGTATGCTCAATAAATCTAAATCCATCAATTGACATTTCCAGACGATCCTAAATTTGCACTTACGAACATTTTAGTCGTACGAAGTTTAGTGAAACGGGCTCCTGGTATATTGACAATAAGCTCGTAAATATGACTGTGACTGAAGAAATAGGGCTTATGGGTCTTGCGACAAGTGTAGCTCCAGACCAGCCTGTGCATCTGCACAGTTTGATCAGGATCTGCATTGTTCACTTTTCCATCAATGTTCACACGTCATGCTTTTAAAAATATAGATCGTTATCAGGCTACAGGAGTGTGCTATCTGATCAAGAACTACACTGGTCACAAATCCCATAAGCCCCATTTTTCCAGTCACAGCCTCAAATAAAGGTGTATTGTCAAGCAGCAGCCTTTTGTAGGCCAATGTGTCATATAAGAGGAGTCTTAAACTATGGCGCTCCAGATAAGATATGCTCTTATTTTAGCAGAATACACATTGATTATCAAAGGTGGGAGCACGAAATACGTACAGAAATGTGAAAATACGCATTTATTTTCAAACTGAGAAGTGAAAATACTGTAATAAAGTTGAAAATTTACTTAATTGAGCTTCAAAAAGCAAACAGTTAACTGAGCTGAAATAAGTGAATTTTTACATTTATTTTATTGCATCATTAGTTACTCTTTTATAAGGAAGAAAATGAATACTAGTAATTCATTTGTCAAACTAAAATACGCATTGAATTTGAAATATGGGGGTATAATACTCTTTAGATGCAAAACTTATCTGGAGCTCAGTAGCCTATTTCATCAACATTGCAAAGTATACTTTAGTAGCAAAGTATACTTTGAGGGAGACATTTTCAATTTTTTTAAAAATTTATTAATTTTTATTATACTGAATTTATTACATTATCACAGCCATTTAATTCTGCATACTTTTAATCATGAAATATATGCATTTGTTAGTTCTATATGAAATAATGCATTTCAGGAAAAATAAATGATTACTCCCTCAAAGTATACTTTGCTAGTAAAGTATACTTTGCAATGTTGATGAAATAGGCTACAGAAAATCTTAACATAAACACTGTCCACAAAAGATGTACTTAAAGCATCATGTAACTATTAAATGCAAATGCATATTCCTTTCCAGATGGTGATGGTATGTACATCGTATTCAGCACCGACAATCTGCACGTGCAACCCGGGTCACGTGATGAAATGACGTCACCAATGCTGACCTCAAGCAGGGCGATATGCATAAGCTTCTGGCGCAACATGCCAACACAATCCTCGCTTCTGATCGTTCAAAAGCGGACTAAGCAGTTCGGGGACTCAACCTTGGCGGTGTTTAAGGGTTCAAGGACGAATGGTTGGGAACCCGTATCTGTGATCGCAGCATCAACATATCCCTTTCAGGTGAGTTGGGCTACATACGTGTAGTACAGTGAAACCTCTCTAAACCGGACACTCTGGGAACACCCCATGGTGTCCGGTTTAGAGAGGTTCCACTGTAAATCAGGTTTGTGATCACTCTTTGACAATGGTTAGTGATTTGCAATCACGAGCACACGTTATAATTAGAGCGACATTCCAGTGAAAACCATTCACATTAAATACTCAGATATTTCTTTCTAAGTGTCGGGTTTAGGGAGATTTCACTGTAGCAGTATTGTATTCGTTCTGATGAAATCGTACACTACCACCTGCGCTAATCTTGCCAATATTCGTCAATTTCTTTATTTCATAATACTTGAATATTGTGACTGAAATAAAGCAACTTGATTTGCTGAGCCTGAGCTGTGCTACAGCTCAGGCTCAGACAATCAGATTGCTTGATTGCGAGTTGGCATTGCCAATATATACCTTCAGAAACGTTGGTAAATTGGGTCAGATTAACGTAGGCTGCTGTGTACTGTCGTGCGATGAAATAGAGGATGATAAATGAGCGATGGTATTTAGCAACCTAGTTTGCTGATTTCAATGAATGTCTCCGGTCCATAAAACATATACATGTATATTCTTATGTATTAAACCTACACTTAACATCCGTGGCCCGTTTCACTAAACTTCGTACGACGTGTATTGGTTATAGGAATTAATGGCCTTTTTGTGGAATTTATCGGGGTATAAACTTGGAAAAGTCACGGTAATACTGGACGAAGGCGGAAGGCCTTCGTCCAGTATTACCGCGACTTTTCCAAGTTTATACCCCGATAAATTCCACAAAAAGGCTATTCATTCCTTATAATTCCAGCATTTGAAATAAATTCATCGAGAAAATGTGTTTATTTTCCGTTTGCTTAAGAATTATTTTATCTGCGCCTGACGGTTTTGGACAGAGACTTGCTACGGACCAATCAAATGTTAGGGAATTGTGTAAATATGTTTGTGCTGGAATTATACGTTGATATGTTCGGTATAATAAACTACTAATTGGTAGCATCCCAGCTAGTTGCGGGAAGAGCATGTACCTCTGCAAAACTCCAGTACCGTCCGTAACAACGGGTGTTTAGTTGAATTAATTCTTAATTGTATTTAAAGGAATGACCAATGCGCTGGTATTTACGGCTGCACTTTTGACCTCGGCGGGAACGCTGATGCCACGCTCGCCCGGCCGGGGTCTGGCACTTCTATGTCGTAAGCGCGTCTGTTAGCGGTGTTTTATTTCCCACCCTCCCATCCCATTAATGAATTGCATACTCGGGGGCTTTGTTGTCTAATGTGTTTTTATCCAAGCATATTTGCTTGGATATAGTCCTTATACGGTTTTTGAGACCTCATATGTTTTATGCAAATGAGTAATTGTCGACCAACGAACGTACTTCATGCTTCATGATTCTAGCTACGCCACGTGAGAGAGTTCCAAAGCGAGCGGTGCATTATGAACGTGTCACTCACATTTTTGGCCAGCTACATTTTTTTTCAGCTACAGTTATATTTTTTAAAAACAGTTTGTGATTTTATAAAATATTTACTGTCGTGTTTCATAATAAATATTTTGTTAGGAAGACTATATTTTTAGCGCAATGATCGACCACTCCACATGTAATTTATACGTAGGTATACGCCATGAAAAATAGTTCTGATAGTGAGCTAACATTATATTGTGTAGTGTAATACATGTGTTGTTAATTTTTCTGTACGACATTTATATTACAAAATGTTTATCTGATTTAATATAATATAAACTGACATGTATTAATTTGAGTATATTATTTTTCACGCGCAATGATACAATTAACCTCGTGTCTCATGAAAAGTAGTTTCCGCCATTTTATGCCGACAAATTACAGAATCGTTTACATAGTCATAGGTCAATGGCTCCATAAAATCCAACATTGGACAGCGAAATGATGATGATTTTAAAACAAGAAACATTGTTTTTTGACAGTTACATACCACATGCTTTAAATAATCATCTTGAGCCATCGATATTATTAATCAGTGTCCATTTTACTTAAAACATCAACTAATCTATAATGACGTTACACAGAAAATGCAGTACGATACACTTCACAAAGGAAACATTGTCTTAGAGTTTGAATAATTTTAGGTTCCGCCGAACGAACGAGTACGCCGAAATATATTTCCGTACAAATCCAAAAACCTTTTTATTATATACCCGTTCAACAAAACATGCATCCTAATCATTAAATAATCCGATAGTGTGATGAAATGCGACTCTCTATTATTTGAGCCTGTGATGGCTTCAGTTTATGCAAATTGACAAGGTCATTTCGCGCATCTGAATCGATACAATAAATTCAGGGGTTGAAATTTCACTCGCCCAGCCCATGTGGCGGTCGAGTACTTTCTACAGGCACTCGCCCAGTTTGGCGAGTGAAAGATTTGGTCATGATTTTTTTTGGGGAAGAAATTGCCAATTAATTCCATCGATAACGGCCAACAAATGGTATTAATTCAGCGACCATTTGTTGTTTACAGTTTATGTCAATTTGCGGGAAGTAAGATTCAAGCAGTGTCTATGTACACGGTTACGGGTAGAATCTCTAGCGATTTTGAACACAGTCCATATCGGGCAAGTTTAATTCACGGATTATTTGTCGGCTTTACGCGGCCGGGCTAACAAATAATAGGACTGCGAGTATAGACTAGTGTATACGCGGCCACATATATCGTCTCGTATACAGTTGGGTTAACGCGCATTTCAGACGCCGAACATAACGGCTTGGGACGAAACGGTCGGCGCCGGGTCCGAAACCATTGAATTTAGTAATTAAGGCAGCACGCAGCGCATGCAAACATAGCCACTATAAATTAAACTAAATCTATGTCACTCAACGCTTATAGAAAATAAGAAGTGTGCAAGCCTCTGAGCAAATTCGCTGCTATTTGTTTGTTTATGTTCATTTAATACTTAAAATATAAATAACAATAATAGTGAATATGTCTCATACGTTTTGGTAATGATCATATGTAAAAGCTTTTCTTTTATAAATAATATGCAACATTACAAAAACTGGAAATAGCAATTTATTTTTAAAAAAAACTGGGCAAGTAACTTCTTGACCTGGGCAAGTACTTTTTTTTTATTTTCTACCTACCTTGGTTCTACCTTGGTTGAAGGCCGTTTCTTGTAAGCTAGGCTTGTACTGGCCTATTTTAGCGACGTCAAATTGGATAATTGTCTTTGAAACTGGGGGGAGAGCGCAACTAAATCATGGTTAAAATGTCTGTACAATATTTTCACGTGTTGAATTTGCTGGGTCTCTTCTTCCAGGCGGAGTTGAGTGAACTTTTGAAACTATTTAGTGTGTTCGAATTTACACAATCACTAGGGAGTGCATTCCAGTATGTGACGACTCTTTGAGAGAATACTTTTTGTCGCAACTGCGAAGGATTTCAGGACTTTCAGTCCTTTGATTGTTATTGCTGCCGTGTCCAGAGAAGTGTTTCGCCACACACTATCCGCAACTATATGCCAGAGTGAGTGACAGTGGCTATTACAGTGAAATCGCGATTGCTCGAAATACCACAGGCCTGCATATTTTGTTCGAGTGATCGCATTTTTCGAGCCATCGCATCTTGCGATTTTGGTATATTTGTCGACTACTGTACCCGTCGAATTTAGGAAATAACGAAGCATAATAGAGTGTATCCATGTTTTAGGTGATACTAGTATTTATTCGCAGATTAAAGTTATCATGTGAAATTAAATAAACTATATTTAAATGTATTTGCAAGACTGTCTTGATTTCAATTATTATCAAAAGATCCAGTATTTACTATAAATAGTGGGGCACATAAGTAATGTTGCAGGTGGTTGTGACGTCACTCGAAACAATGGGGTATGGGCCCAGCTCAAACGATGTTGCTTACGGTGCCCATAAAAAATCGGGAATCAGTCATGAATCATGAAATATTGCGACGCATCAAAAGGCTACTTCGTTTTTGACCAGTATAAACGCTGATCAACTTACAGACGCCTGCAACTTGATATGGGTTTACTACCGGTACTTCACTATTTTACAGTAGGGTCAGCGTGTAAGTGCACACACGAACGAACACGACACCGTCTCCACACGGAACGCACACGATACCAAATGCCACACGATATGCAAGAATTTGGACGCACGATTGCATTGACCAATCAAATACGACGGTGTCGTGTTACACCACACTCGTGTCGTGTTACACTACACTCGTGTCGTGTCGTGTCGTGTTACACCACATTAGTATGGTGTTACACGGCATTGGTGTGATTCTACACGATAGTAGTGTCGTGTTACACGACACTAATATGGTGCCGCATCACACCAGCACCATCCAATATGTATATTGACCAAAGTCGTGTGAATTACCACGGAAATTCATCCGGTGTCAATAAATATAACAACGACAAAGACGTATCCGCGTTCAAAACTTGTCACAATGTATTAGATTGTATCCCATATTTAATTCAAACCGACTCAACGGTCAACTGTATCAATTGATGATCTGTTGTATTCTTCTCAAAATATGGTGCGCAAATAAAATGCAGCGGGTTATTGCGCGACAAACACAGTCGTAACGTTGAGGCTTCACAATTTATCGGACAAAAAATGTCGTCACTGACAATATTCCATGTTCCAGACATCAAGAACAAATATACACCAGCATACTCATATACTTATTTTGATATAAAATCGAATTAATATGTGTGGTCTACGGTATAATATGGCAAAACTAAGCACCAAGTTAGCGTTTTGTTTCCCTTTTCGTCGGTTCCTATTCCGTTAACGTTATTTCGACGCGATCCTATAGTCGACATGACACTTTCTGAGATCAGTTTCGTATATCTTTAAATTTCAAGCTGCAAGGAGCCTGTGATTGCAATTTAATCATTCATAATATAATAACAGGGTGAAAATATTGATATTAATTTTAAAAGAAAAGCATCATTTAATTTTCCAAATTTACAATGATTGAATGAATGAATGATCATATTGATAAAATTTATTTCATAATTATTACAGCAAAATGTCTGCTCTGTTGTCGTGTTGACTTCTCTATTGGTCTGAATCAAATGTTGTGAACAAGATATTGTTACCGGTGATGGCTATTGCTTAAAAAACAAAACGGTTTACTTGTCTCACAGAGTGAGAATGATGCATACCGGCCCGAAATCGAATCGGGGACCTCATGTTTACCGTACCATGCCCATGCTCTACCGACCAAGCTAACCAGGCACAGATCATACACACTTCCTTCCCATAGTCAGTTGCGCAACGTGACATCCTTCCCCGCCAAATTGAAATTCGTCCTCGAATTCCATGTTTAATTGTGTCTCAGAATTCCATATGTTTGGGTACATTTTCAGTATTTATCAGTCATGATCCTTCGTTGGGCACCAATTGTTACTGGGGAGAAAAATGTCCACCCTGAATTCAATATTTGTGGAACATTTTGGAGAATCTTCATCAGTCACGTCTCCACGTTGGGAGTAGTTGCGGCAAGTAACTCTGCAGAATACTCACTTATCGTCCGTACCCAGAGTTACGGTACTCCATAGGTTTCTCCTGCAGTGTAGCGAATCGGATCTCATTCACGCTTTAGCTGTTAATTGTGACATATTTTTCTGTACTTATTCCACAGAAATGAATGTCAGTATAATACGGACGTTTCTTGCAATTGAAAAATACAGAAAATATGTCTCAATTAACAGCTGAAGTACGAATCAGATGTGATTTGGTACTTTGCAGGCGAGACCTACGGAGAGCACCATACCTCTACAGGATGAATTTTGCAGAGTTACTTCCCGCAACTACGTTGGGTGCTAAATATCACAGGGTGAGAAAGATGCGCACCAGCCCGGAATCGAACAGGGGACCACTGGTTTACCACACCATCGCTCTACCTACTGAGCAAACCGGGCACAGATACACACTTCTTCAGCATAGTGATCACTTCATTCAATCAAATATTCACAAGCTAGAAGTTATGCCAAATTATTGCATCACAGATTATGCTCTTGGCGACATTAGCGGTTATAAATTTGTCCATCAATTTGATCAAATAAACAACGGAATCAGACAGATAACACTACGACGGCGCATGTAAAACTTCATTATTCTGGTACTTGGAATCAAAATGGTGGAGAGTAAGATCAATATATGAGGATTTGACAGAACCTTTAACTTTTGTAATCACCATAACAGCTACAGGAATTGTTGGACACATTTATTTAGAGAAACAAGAGATTACAACCCGCGTTGGATTACTAAGTGACATTTTGTTCATACAGTAACATAGAGGATTAAATTTGCGACATTGTTGGATTCTGAATTTGGCGGACAGGTGACGGAAATCGGAGCTGGATAAGAACCGACAGACGTGATTCTGAATATACGTGCTTGGTCTGTGGTTATTCTTCCAGATCATGTCATGCATGTTTTAATTTCACGTCGTGTCAAAGCAGCACTATTGAACACAATGAATATCTTTAATATTCTACAAGTGGTGTGGTCAGAATGAAAGTTATTTCAGCGTCTGATGGGTAACTGATGAATTACG
The DNA here is from genome assembly GCA_029237695.1 of Conchocele bisecta. Classification (NCBI taxonomy): domain Eukaryota; kingdom Metazoa; phylum Mollusca; class Bivalvia; order Lucinida; family Thyasiridae; genus Conchocele; species Conchocele bisecta. The sequence goes on along the minus strand of CM055276.1, from coordinate 50,955,439 downwards.
GTAAGTTACTTGTATATGCCGGGGCATGCCAATATTAGATTCCGCTTGCAGATAACTTAACAGTGATCACAATGACGTCCAAGCGCGCACGGATTTGTCCGCAGCATTTATAACTGGAACACCCGTTGCAATATTCCAATAAAACTTAACGCATGCATAGGTCTCACGGAACAGAGCGGAGCTAGCGTTAAAGGTACACACCCACTCTGACGAGTAGGCACAAACTGTTCTTTATATCAGAGACATCATCGACATTTTCTGGCAAAATAAACATTCATTCACCATTACCCACGTATTGTTTGGCATTATTAAGCATTTTATATCGGAAGAAAATGTCCACACTTATATCAGGGGCGATAACCGTGTTTCCTTAAAATGTTAATGGACATTACTATTTATTCTCTGTATTAATTTGTTGATACATGCAATGATCATACTTTATAATCTGTCGAAAATATTAATTTTTCAGGTGAAGCATTTAATTCGTATAAATAATTAAAAAATAGCATGCCTCATTTTCATATGAAAATATCCTGATACCATCGCGCGTCACTATCAGTAAACTAAATATTGCCAAATGATTATATCTGTATAGCGGGCACTCGTAATAATTTTTAGAACTAGTGGATCCGTAATAGTGACACAATTATACACTTATTTAATTCCCATAAAGAACATTTTGAGTGGGCATGCACCTTTAAAAAGGGGTTGGACAATTTTTGTCGCGTCCGCTTGGGGACAGCGCGATGTAGTCTGCACATTGACGTCCATCCATATTTTTTTTGCAGAGCCTGCTTGCGGAAAGCGAGACATAGTGATCACAATCACGTCCGTGCATCCATCCGTACGTGTGTCTCACTCATGCGGCCCCTGTGCCCCAAGGTCAAATTACTTTGAACTTTGTGTTAAAGTTTGTACAGGTATACCTTATTATATCTCCACAACACTTACTCAGATTTGCTTCAAACTTCAAATAATTCTTTCTTATCATCCGTATTTTCATTCTATAGCCCACCCATGAGACCCACATGCCCAATATCAAGGTCAAATGAGTTTCAAATTTGAGTTAAAGCTTTTACATACCTTAATTCAAACTTCTAATAAATATACTTCGAGACTATCAATTGTCTCGGTGGACTCGACATGCGGGCCGCGGCAGTTTGGTTTTTATTTACCGTAGGTTAAAGTTTTTAAGAACACTATATCATGGTAACCGCTCCGCCAATTCACTCGAAGCTTCACATTTGTTTTTGACGCGCCTGCTTGTGGACAGTGCGATATAGTTGCCACATTGGCCTACATACGTACGTAAATCCATATGTGCGTCACTTCGTGCGTCCGGTTAAAGTTTTTTGGATTGAGGTTAAAGTTTTTAAAGATACATGTACATGCCCAGTCATTAGGCACAAAATGCTTTTTATAGGAATTAAATAAGTGTATAATTGTGTCACTATTCCACCAGTTCTAAAACTTACGAGTGCCCGTTATACAGATAATCATTTAGTAACATTTATTTTACTGATAGTGACTCGCGGTGGTATCAAGCTATGTTCATATGCAAATGAGGCATGATATTTTTTTATTATTTCTACTGATTAAAGGTACATACCCACTCAGTAGGCACAAAATGTTATTTGTACGAATTAAATAAATGTATAATTTTGTCATTATTTCACCAGTCCTAACCACAACGGGTGCCCATTATATGGATATAATCATTTTAATAGTAATGTTTATTTCACTGATAGTGACGTGCGGTGGTATCAGGCTATTTTCATAGGCAAATGTGGCATGACATTTTTTAATTACTTCTACTAATTAAATGTGTCCCCTGAAAAAATAATATTTTCGACAGATTATCAAGTATGATCATTGCACATCGAACAATAAATACAGATAAATAAATTGTAATGTCCGGTAACATTTTAAGGAAACAAGGTTATCGCACCTGATATCAGTGTGGCAATTTACGCCTGATATAAAATGTATAATAATGCGAATAAATACGTGTATTAATGGTGAATTAATGTTTGTTTTGCCCGAAAATGTCTCAGATGATGTCTCCGATATAACAAACATGTTGTGTCTACTGAGTGGGCATGTACCTTTAAATGTGTGACCTGAAAAATAATATTTTCGACAGATTATAAAGTATTATCATTGCACATCAAAAACTTAATACAGAGAATAAATAGTGCTCAATGTTCGTTACCATTTTAAGGAAACTCGGTTATCGCCCCTTATATCATGAGTGGAAATTTACGCCTGATATAAAATGTATAATAATGACAATAAATACGTGTAATAATGGTGAATTAATGTTTATTTTGGCCGAAAATGTCTCCTATATAACAAACATTTTGTGTGTGCTGAGTGGGCATGTACCTTTAAATGTGTGACCTGAAAAAAACAAAATTTCGACAGGTTATAAACTATGATCATTGCACATCAAACACTTAATACAGAGAACAAATAGAAAAATGCGGTATTATTAATGGACGTTTTTCGTTGTAACTTCCGAGTAGCCACTCGAATAACACGAGGACCACTAGAACAAGCATTGTTAGAATTCCAGTTAAATAATTGTGACCTTTGAACCTTAATCGAGTAACTTTAATCGAACCCATGCCGGGTGGTGGGTTACTAAGGTTCTAACTCAACTTGAACCTGAGCAACGACGACTCTGGTTGTTCCAGTGATACTCGGGTTATTCGAGTCTAACTCGTGAGTTACCACAAAAAAACGACCAATGACTTACTACATACTCTATTAAATGTGCCGAGTGGCAGAAGCCCCGACTACTTAATAAATCGCCGTATATCGTTGATCGCACCCGCACCACAATTAACTGCACTTAAAAGAAACCACATTTCATAGACAGGTAGGGCGCGGCTCGGTCTTTGATCGTGATAAGTCGGAAGTGGACGTGTGAAAATTAGCCAAGCACAAACTTCGACATGACTTTCGAGTCACTGTATAGCAAAATAGCGAGAAATGAGTCAGCGGGATTTGAAAAAATGTTTCGAGGGATCGTATTTTTCGATGAGTTGCATTTTGAGCCATCGCATGTAAAATACATGACACATACAAAGGAAAATTATTGGGACCGCGACGCTGTTTCGGGCTAGCCAGACATTACGAGCCATCGCATTTGGAGCAATGGCGATTTCACTGTATTCAATTCTCGGTAGACATTTATTCGTCGAGTTAACACTAGCCACGCCCACTGTCTCCCACGCTGGAATGCAATAGTATAATACTGCATGGGATTTATTATTAGCCGATCTATTTATAGATCGGCTAATATATTGGTCATCCATCGAATTCTGAAAAAGTTAGTAGTAACCCTTTTCTCCGCTATTCGGTAATCTACGAATGCGAATTTTGCTGTATCACTTCCAAATTGCATCAACCGATAAAGTTTGAATTTTTGGCAATTATCTCCGTTTAAAACTTTAAATATAGCCAAATAACACAATTTTGAGTACGTAATGAGCTGAACGCCGGAAGAGATTGAACCCGGAAGTTGTTGTTGTTGAAGTCCATAGTTGGCTCTAATGGCCATATACGCCAACATACAATGTACGCCGATTATTGGGCTAATTTAAAGCTTTTATTTATTAAACAGAACAAGTTTCAGCCACGTATAATCGCGTAAAATGTGTTTATTCGGCTAATTTATAATCGACCTCTGCTCAAAATCTCCTCCGACTAGCAACCCCAGCATCTCGGGTTTATCCCATTGGATCGCGTATGCGCGTCATTTGACGCTAGTTAATATTCACAAAATTTTCCACCAATCAAAACGAAGAATTGCCCTTCATAGCGATGCATCCAGCACGCGCGATTGCGGCAATCCCCCTTAATTATTGTCAATGCCGCAAATTATTGATTGTCTTGCGCCCGACATTTGTTTGGCCCTCATTTACATGCCCCCTGTACTTGAGAGCTAAATCCTGTTATGCTCCATTAAGAAGTAATAAGCTTATGGCAAATCATATTACTTTGGGGCCGAGCTACTAAAGTGACTGGTGTGGCATGGAAATATTGAGTTCTGATTTTGGGAATTTTCCTCATCGTGGACCCGTTTAATGCGGGATAGTACAACCCGTTGGCCCGGCCTTAAATGACCTTAGCTGTTGATAGGCCGTTAAACACCAATACTCACTCGCTCATTCATTCCCCCCCCCCCCCCCCCCACCCCCCCCCCCCCCCCCCCCACCCCCCCCCCCCCCCTCCGAGACTCAGTAACTACTAAAATGCGGACATATATTGAACCCTGATTTGATCGGCTAATAACATCATGACTTTCTGCATGACTTTCATCTTATTATTTCATTTACTTTCAGATTGTGTTTTCCTCCATTAAGTCTGACGTTGGCAGTTACGTTGGTATTGACGACAGTTACGTTGGTATTGACGACATCTACGTACGTCACGAATGACAGTTGGGAGTCACGTACGGGGATTCTAACTCCTAATTAGGAGATAATAACTCCTAATTAGACTTAGTATATCCTAATTAGGACTTACTATCTCATAATTATGAGTTAGTATCTCCTAATTAGGAGTTACTTACTATCTCATAATTAGGAGATAAATTATTTGTTAGCATCGGCACGGATAGTAAGTCATAATTAGGAGATATTAAGTCGTAATTAGGAGATAAAAACTATTTTAGCATTGGCACCAGCACGCTTCAATATGATTGATTGATACATGTACATGTAGAGTAGCGCTTTTCTGCTGGTTACCTATTTGTAATACATTATCGTATACATTCGGTATACTAAGTATAGTTAATGGGCATACCGTATGCTCGTATACTATTGGTACGTTTTCACCGTATTATCGTATAATACCGTTTGTTTTTAAACATTATACAAACATACTATACGACTAATATACACATGGGCGGATTCAGGGGGGGGGGGGGTGGACCCGGCGCCCCCACCCCCCTAAAATTCGCCGAGTAAATATTTTGTACAAGTTACAAGGCACGTTTCATGCCAAGTGCCATGTTGTCCATGCATTTTTCGGTCGTTGTCTTATTGTTTCAAAATTTAAACGTTTTCAATTAAAAATCATGTCTAAATATACTGTGACAGTGTCAATATTATTACTCCAAAATGCGCCAGAACGCAGGAAATGCGATGCAGATTTAAAAAAAAATCCCGGAGGAATTCCCCTGGACACCCCTGAGCATAGCTCGTTCGATAATATAGTCAAGTATTGCAAAATAGTTACGCCACCACCCCCCCACCCCCCCTAGCCAGAAATCCTGGATCCGCACCTGATACAGTATACGATATGTGTACGTATGTACGGAATTTGTACGGATATGGTATTGTATGCATGGATAGTGTACGCCTACCGGACGTGGGGCGTAACATCACACCGGTATACAATATACGATATACATACGTACAGTGGGGTCAGCGTGTTCGTTTTTGTGTGCACTTACACGCTGACCCCACTGTATATATAGATACAAACATACCAGAATTATACACAATCGTGTAACCTAATCGTATTTAAACGAAATAATTGGACAGTATACATGTATCTATGCGATATTGGTTGGTATGTACAAATGTACAACGAACATTTATATAAAATGTATATCTGTCATTTACTGTTCAAGAACCAAGCAAACACACAGACAGGGTGTTCCAAAAAACATGTCACCACTTTAAACACTCATGTTTGTTCTTGTTTTTACACGACGTACAGCAGTATTATCGTATTTACATAACCGCCTGCGTTAATCCTGTCCAGATCATCAACGTTTCTGAACATCTAGCTTATACCTAGCTTATTGCATATAAGTACAATGGGCTTGGGCTACAAGTTCTCACAACATTAGTTACAGCCCTTACTCAATCTATTCGCAATGCCAACTCGCAATCAAGCAATCAAAGCCTTAGCTGTAACACAACTCAGACTCGGTCAATCAAGTTGCTTGATTCAAATCACAATATTCACGTATTTTGAAATACGGTAATTTATCAATAGTGGCAATATTTGCGTAGGCAGTAGTGTATTGTATATCTGAGACATCATCGGATACACAGTGCATTTAATACATGTAATCTATAAATATCAACTTTGATATATCCTATACCATAAAAACCCAGGACACAAGCGATTTATCACCTTGAATCCAAGATGGCCGCCAAAATTAAGATGACCGCAAAAATTATTAGTATCCCTCTTTCTCATCTTCTAGAAGTGAAAACGAGGCAGAATTGTTGTCTGTAGTATGGTTTTCAGGGATAATAACACAGACTATATATAGTAAATGTATTTTTAATGGCTTCTAATATTCAAAATGGCCACCAAAATCATATTATTCATATTGTTCAGCGAGAAAGAGGCAACTGTAGTGCCTATACATGTATGTGTTATGATTTACTTTGGTTAAGTTAACTAACTCTGTGCATTGGCAGATAATTGGCAGTAGTTAGCTAGCTATCACAGTTCAAAATGGCCACCAAATTAATGACAGTTAAATATATATATATACCTATGAGTGTAGTACAAGTAAATGGCACTATGTTTGAAATCAGCAAAATGGAAAACAAATGATTGTATTCTACCAAAAGATACATTCTATATGAACACCATTATGGTATTATCACAATAGGGAACGAACATACAGCTAGCAAATGTAATGTATTCCCCTAATGGGATATGTAGCTTAGTTAGTTTAGATTGCTTTATAATAGTTCCTGGCGCTAGATGCTCACATTATATATATAACTATATATAATCATTGAATACCATAATTTAGTTTATACTTGTTTGGGGTCTGATACCACAGCCATAGGTATATCTATTTAAGGTGAATGATGTATCTAGTACAGATTGACATGCATGTATATATGCTGTCTATTTATGGTTTACAGCCAATGGAATGTGCATACTATTATGTGTGTTCCGTACATGTGAAATGTTGATACTATATGAGCAATGACATACACAACACAAATATGGGTCATTATTGTTCCAGGCCGTGTATACCAACACAAGTACGCATACATGTGCAGTCTTGTAATGGTCTTCACTTCTTACAATCGAGTAGGCGAAACCTTAAACAGGCGATACGAAATCAATTTAGTTGCATGCATATCTTGGTCTAAATAGGACAATATTAAAACATAAAATTATTGGCTTTTGTCAGGTCACTGCTCATAAAATATTAGTCGCTAAGCATTATGATACCACCTGGTTATATGTGTACTTATATAATATAATTGTATGTTGCATTATAGGGACAACTTGATATCCATTATCATTATGTCACTCATGGCATTGGTGTTCTGCATGTAACCACAAGTACACATATCGGTGCATGCCAATTCATTTTGTTTGCAGTTGCAGAGGCCTCTGCATGCCTTTTTGCATCACATTTTATCAGCTCCTGGCACATCTTAACTGATTCTGTAAGAGATGTCCAGAATGGATGCCACCCATCACCAGTATCCTCCCATCCCCAATCTGCAGGGCTGTGAATGTCAGGGTCTTGAACAGGAGTTTGTCCCCAGACATAACCTCCTTGGTATATGCCCCGTTTGCAATGCTCTTGCAATGCTGCTTCTGTTGGCGGTATGTTGTCAATTGGTCTTGAACCTTGTGAGAACAAATGCTTCCTTGCACAGTTAACGTTACTCTGATCAGATGTTCTGATGTACAAGAGCACCATGAATCGCTGACTGGTGTTGGAGCCATGAGCAGACATTTGCACAGGGGTATTTGCAAGTCTGATCAAAATATCTGTCAATTGTGGAAGGACTTTCCATACATCCTAACATGATTTCTTCCCATGTCCAGCAAAGGAGGAGACTGTATCACAGCCCGTGAGGCTGTGGAAAATTGGCAATGCCTTTGCCTTCTGCGTACCAATATTTGAGAATATGGTATGGGCACCAATGTACCTGAATGCTTTCCCAGTACCGAAAGTTACACACAGCTCTTCAAGATCTAGACGACACATGATTGACACAGCTAGCACAACAACGTCTGTGTCTGTTGTGCGGATAGTGATTTTGGTGTGTCCCTGTTTCACACAATCAGCAATGTGAACCATGATTCGAGAATCGGCCTCCTCATGGCTGCATGGTTCAATTCCAGATGTGTCTAGTTCGGGATCAGAGCACATCACACTTGTGTCAGCTGTCGTTACTAAGATCTTCTCATGCTGCACCTCCTTGATTAAATACTCAGCAAGGAAGGAAAACAATTCAGCTGTGTTACTGTCCACCTGAAGGAAGGATTGCCAGTTCGAGGGAGTAGGTGCTGTAGCCAGAACATGTTTATGCTCACATTTACCCCGCATGTTCCGTGTGGATTTCTTAAGACTGTTTGCAATGTACGTATCCCAAACAATGTCCAGTCTCTGTACGTGTTTGCTACGTCTCAGGATAAATGGGGTGAATACATCTGCTGCATAGTCTTTCAATGTGCTTGGACCACTGGTTCCTCCTTTTCTGGGGGGTAGCATATGTACAATGGCAGCACCATCAAGTACTTCTGCTTCAACTGTTGGTAACATTGTATCATCTACAACAACTCTGTCAGGGGCAGTTGATTGTATGACCGTTACCAAGGCAGCCTTTGAGCCAGTACGCATCTCGCCCATGTCTGTCAATGATGGGGGACATGCATGGTTTTCATACTGAAAACAATCAGAAAGATTGCTATTACGTGACTGGCAGGCAATAAACAATATGGAAAACAAGGCTGTGTTGGCTTTGAGAGATGCTATCTGGTTTTTGGTTCAGGTAAGTGTTTTCTTCGTAGGTGTTTTGAACAATGTAATCTTGTTCTTTGAAATGGTGTCTGTCACCGGTTTTTGACACAACAGTAATATCTCAGTGACATACCCTTCATACTGTTTGTTGCCAATCTCCTCCATTGTTTGGACCTGTTGCACCACAGATTCATCCATCACTACCTTTTTGTGAACGGCTATGAGCTCCGACCCATGATCAAGAAATGAATTATCTATTTCTTTCAGAACTTTCACCATCTCATTCACATTACCTTTGAACTCGTCTTGGATAGATTTGGATTGTTCATGGTGCTTTGTGTCTCCTGTGCGGTGCGTGTTATCAAATTCATTGATAACTCGCGCGATTTCTGGTCCAGCGATCATCCATATCAGGAGAGCACTTGGATTTTCTGTCAATCCAACAGCACCACCATCATTCTTTATAAGCAGATTCAGCTGCTCATGGTTGTGGTCCATTGCAATGGAAGAGAACTGACGGATGATCTTCTGCACTGTGAAGTGCCCTGACATGAACTCATGGTACACAGTTGGATGTATATGCTCCAGCTGTACCATGTATCTTATGTGCACTGGCAGCCATCGAGCATAGTGGGTGTGGTTAAGAGCAAACATCCAAGGAGCTATTTTAGCTAAGCTCTCAACATAAAACTCAAACCTTCCTTCTCTCAGGGACTTGACATATTGCAAGACCAGCAACTCTAGATATAGAGTTACGCTCCAGCATTTGAACTGTGGGGATTTGTCAGACTGTGCACGGCACCAGTCCTGAAAAGGAAATGAGTCGTCTTTCTCTGCAGCGTTATACATTTCGTATGCTTCCTTCTGGATAACAAAGAGAGCAGCTGCTGTTACTTGATGGGCACACAATGTCCGAGTAATGTGACTACTTTCCAACAAAGAGTGTGCTCTGCCTGGAGTAGTAACATTTGCTTTGGTGAGTGCATTAATCCAACCACTACCTTCCAACCAGTCACCAATCACGCGCAGTGCAAACATCTCAATGACAAACTTATCTTCCCCATATTTATCTGGCCATCTCCATTGTATCTGTTTGCCAATAGCAAACAGGGGTTGATCAGCTGTCATTACAGGTGTCTGCATTGGATTCAAATGTGCTATAGAAACCTGAGTCATGTCCATAGCGTGTCGCACCATAGACACAGTGGAACAAGGGCAATAAAGCACTGATGCACTGTGGCTGGACACTTACTTCTGACTTTGAAGTCTACACACAATCCCCCTCCCCAAACCCCCTCGGCAAGAATCTGGCTATGCCACCATTGTTTAATGTCATTTGCTGGCAAATGAATGTTCAATGTCTCTCAAATGACACCTGTACCTACGCACATAATATAACAAGGCCATGGGCATCAATTCATACCGGTAGTGGGGTATTGGACCTGAGTTTGATATTGATTTTGCTCATTCACATGGCAAGTATTGTTGTTGTTGTTGTTGTTATTGCTGCTGTTCCTAGACTAACATCCCACACTACCTTTCTGTGACACCAACATAGATTGAAATTTCTGATAACTTGAATCGAAATAATTATATTGCGCAATTATATATGGGCCGCGCTCTGTGAAAACCAGCCTTAATGCCACCGTCATGAAAGGCTTTAAAAAGCGTCGCAAAGTTACGCATAAATTTACCAACGTCACGTCGGATTTTGACACTTGCAATTGTTGCGTCATTGCAATAAGTTGTCCTATGTATAGCCGTACGCTTTACGGCTTACAAATAGTTTAATGTTGGATATGCGTGGCAGAATTGTACAGTTGTTTTCATAGTGGTTCAGATATTTGTTGTTTTTTTCTTCGGTTTTCTTCAAGGAAATACGTAGTAATTTTGTCGATTATTTTTATACAAATGGGCATATTGCATTTATGATTTTTATAATATATTATATGGACGACTTGTGAAATGACATTTGAAACTAAATAACCATACGACCGGTATTTTTAGATAACACATAAGAAAATCAGTATTATGTAATCATAATGCTAATATTTCTTTCAAACTTTATTTATATATTTATATAACAATTACAAACAAACGCGAGAACAATTGTAGTCGGCGTAGATGGAGGCGTCTGCATGCTTCTTAATTTGTGTTGAAACCGGAATACTTACAGAAAACAAACTTATCCTGTCTGGCGACCACCATCAAATATACATGTACAATGTAGTTACAACTTTAAGATCGACACCGGGGCGCATGTGTGCACTCTTTACTAACTATACTATACGGTCCCTTTCAGATTAGAGCGGGTCGGATATTTTCGGCCGTCTAAGACGGAACCGTACACACTGTACAAACCCAGTTCGATGTTGGGATTTATTTATAAATTACACTGCATTACGCATTTTGATGAGTAACGCTAACTTACATTTGAACGTGACAAGCGATTTTCGAAATATGTAGACACACTCGGGTAAAATTGCATTGAATTTCATGTATTCATGACTTAATTATGTTTCTACGTAGATTTACATATTGCATGATCATATTTATGAAAAGGTCTTGGTTTACAGATGTCGTTCTATGGAAAACGATTTAATTCGTAATGGTAATACTTTCTGCACTGTTTGTCGCAAATTTAAAACTCACGGGGAAATGAACATGCGCAATATAAGATATCAACTTATAGGCCCTGTGCGCGTTAGGGTTGTCGGTACCAACCGAGCTCACCAAAGATTTCTGGTGCCAATGTGTTTAGACACACATACTGTATATATTTCCGCATGATAGACTTTTCAAAGTAGTAGCTTAAGCCCACTAATTTGCATAAACAAGATGGCCGCCAGTGAAAAAAGCATCGGCTACCGTAGGATATATATTACATTGTGTAACCAATATTAGAAGTGTCATATTGGCTCATCTTCATTTATTTAATAGCTAATACATAATCGAATATATAACAATCTATATAAGCTTGAACCGAGCTTGTGAAAATCCAAGATGGCCGCCATTTTACAGGAATTTCCTAAAATATGTAAATAAATTGACAAAGACGTGCTATCAATGTGGGTACCAAACACTAGTTATGAAGTAATACGGTCATCAGTCGTTCAGCTATATGTATCCTGAACATTACATGTGTTAGAAGCATCATGGCTGTCGTGCACACTTGTTAAGTTCCACAAACAAGATGGCAGTAATTGTTGAAAATTACATTATTTTATAGAATTTCTCTCTCTAGATGTACATGCATAGACAAAGGGAATTTGCCAACCAACTTCGGATAATTAATAAATATAATGCATCCACCGGTTTACCGGGCTATTTTGTGATATCTACATGTTCAATAAATCCAAGATGACCGCCATTTTATACAAATTATGTTGCTTATGCTGATCAGTTGGCACACACTGCCTGTCATGAACAGCTTCGATACAAGGCAAAATAGACGGGCTCACAAGATGATTATACACAATCGTGGTAACAATGGCATATGTCAGAAGATAATTAACGATTAAATATATAAGAAAAAGGGTGGCGGCCAGTGTTAATCTGCTAACAGAAATTGCATCATTTTGCGTCATACCAGAAGGGAAATGATAACAATTTCTGACACATATGAGGTGACACATTGCAAAATATTTACGTCTCACATTTTAAAGGAATATAATTATAATTTGCATAAATCAAAGATGGCCGCCATTTTACAGGCATTTTGTCATGTATGTACATGTACATACATTGGCATACTCACTATATCTGGGTCGGCTGTTAACTGTTAATTGATAGGCCCTGACTATATCAATGAGTACATCATGTTCCAGTCCGAAATTAAACGTTGCAATGCTGTTTAGACTGATATGTCCTAAGCATATACGTTGGAAGTATTAGTTGTATATATATTACATTACTGTCCGCCCGTCTTTAAAATAATTGTAAAAATATTAGTCAATAATTATACACCCAGAAAGGTCAGATTTTTAATACAACATTTGCTAATCGAGTTGATCTGTTGGACACATCTACTGTTTGTATTGGTAATATATGTCTGCACAAAACACGGTTGCTACCTACGTATTGTATTGTTTAATATTTAAAATGTATGTACAGCCGTTGTGTTGTTACAAGTACGCTATGTACGTATACATGTGTAGCCTAATGGTGCGTATATGGAGCCCGACCCACACATTTGGATATTAATATTTTGCCGAAAATAATATTTAATGCAAATTTCATGGAATCAGTATCTGCTATATACGCATGCACAACGGTCCAGTTATTTAAAGTGTTTATGTAATAGTGTTAATACTCTATATTTATTATCAGTAATTAAATTAAGTATTAATTTGAATTTTCCTATCAAAAGTATACCAGCCATCCTCGTTTAACGGCAATTGCTCGTTCAGCCAATGTTACTAGTATGCGGTCGTAATAGGAATACAGGAAGACAGGAATACAGTAGACATCAACTTGGTGTATGCGTTGTATATTAATGGCAAGGTACTTTACAAATAAGCAATATAAAACTAATATTCTGACATCAATGGATAGCCCCGGCCGCCAATTCGATTGACGGATAGTATATTAACACACATGTTGCCAGAAGCTTTAGCGCAAACGTCATTTGACTTTGACTATTGGCCTTGGGGCACCTATAGAATAAAATCATGTATCGTAAATATGCAAACAGTCTGTAATGGTTAACAGAAAATACAACACATTTACGAAATAATACAATTTATCATGTTTATGTTATCGGCGGAATAATGAAAATAAACAAAGAAACGAAAAGGAGATTGTTTTACCCCTTGGCATGCTGCACATACTGGGCGGATATTATATTGTAATAAAATAGTTTTGGTTTGGTTTTAGTAGTATTATGCGCACTGTCAGTACTTGTTGCATCCTGGTTGGGGCATCAAACATAGAACTGAAAATATAATACTTCTACTTTGTACCTGTCCAAAGTTAGCTGCTGTACTGCTTGTTTTATTCATAATATTCATAATATTGACAGTATACCGAAATGAGACCATATATAATAGACCACTGTACATTGGTAATAACAGAAAAGATGTGCACTGTATAACAAGCTGTGTGTGAAAAAAAACAAAGCATGGTGATACATTATGTCTACCACATGTCAGCATCCACCATAATGTGTCACGAGAAATTAGTCTAAACATAATGGTTTATCCAGCATCATATTAATTTGCCTATAAATCTTCATGTTTCATGTTCATACATGTATTCCGAGTTATGTTTGTTATCTTTCCAGATATGATAAATAACCCATGTGGATAAATTATTTCTGTGGCCGTTTCATAAATGTTTCGTTGTTGTCATAGCTCATTATCGTTGTGCATGCTATACTAAGGACAATATATAACACGATACGCAAAGGAGACACATGAACCTATGTATACTAGAAACGCAATACATCAGGTTAAACACATAACACGCACATAGCGGCGGAACTTTGAACGTGGCACAAACATGCATTCCACGACCAGCAGTTAGAGTATTGATTTATTTTATATTGGTTTACATGCAATATTTAACATTGTTATATTATTAAATGTGCTTACTGTTCTGAATCATACTCTGCTGGCTATGGAATTCATGCATATGAAAAAACATATACCATTCCAGAATGTGTTTGTGTAGTTACAACTAGAGGGACTTCTTATAGTGCATTTGTTTGGAATTTGTACCATTGTACGCGGCATGCAAGTCGAACAATTAACATACATATGGTTGATTAGTCAGAAACTTACCCCTGTGTATACAAATAGTTTATGTCAATGAATGAATTCCACATTGGGTTGTACTTATTAATAGCCCATCTGCACTAAAACTAAGACATATATTGATCCACTTAAGTTCGGTTAAGCATGCACGTGCATGGAAAATAGAAAATAATACATCCGATAGACCGAACACCACTTCCTGGCCTGGACAATAAGTATAATGTGCCAAATACGTGCATGTAGGTCGAGTATTAAATTGGCACTAACATGGATTCCATGATTAGCGGTGCACGGTCCCACAAATACACACTTAGGCAATCAGCTATAAATAGGACGTGAACCGCTTAGTATACGTTGTTTCGATAGACGTGTTCGGCGATAGTCGTGGGTATCTTCATATTGTTTGTAATGTTACTGATCAAAACACACATGCAACCCCTCTTGCTTGCTTTGCCGTCATGTTTCCCTGAGGTGAGTAATCAACATAAAGTAAGCAATGAGTAAGGACAAACTATTAAATGAATGAAGTGATATATAATGTTCGCTACGTGTTCAAACAGGTATGTCAGCCTCCATATACTCATGATGTTCATATCAAATGTTGGTTGAATGGATTGTCATCTATAGTACATGTTTACGTACACACAGTATTAATAACAGAACAGTGTACAACAGTAGTGTAATGTCGACACTTATAACTTTTGTTTAGTCTTAGGTGGTGGTAATTTTTCGCATAGATTAAATTGCCGCTGAAAGTGCATGCAGGATGTATGTTATATTATATGAATTGGCTGCATTACATAATTTCGCTTAAGTTTGATTTTGCCATATGAATTGTGTACAATTTGTTACATAAAAACGTTTCTTCTTGCATAGTATGCAGTGCATGGTAATGCATGAGACAAAATACAAAATGGAATAACACATGATACAATATGTTCCAATCTTAAGACAGCTATATTATTACTAATGAGCGTTGGTAGTGGATATTGCACTTTTAATAAAAAAAACACCTGTACAATGATAAGCACACAGTACACTATATTTTAAATGCAAAAACAGGTATGTAGTACAGCTTCTAGTCATAATAAAGCAGATATTTAATACATAATTTTCATTTTTATTCAGCTGCTACCGATAAAATATATATGGGGGTTTAGTTTCATTGCTACACATATTGTACGAAATGGCGGCCATTTTGAAAATAGGCAAATTATATTTGCCTCAAACGGGTATAGAGAAACTTCTTTAGGCATATCAATGGTTTAATCGAAGCTGATCGGTTTGCTCTTGTCTTATATGTTATGTGTAATACGTGAACATTCCAGAAATTACTGTTCCAGTTTTACAGTAATGGATATCTTAAATATGCGAATTAATATGTGTTTGTTCCTTTTCATGCTTTTAGTAAGGTGTAGATCAACGAATGTGTATAACATGCGTGTGGTCTTTGCAGTTTTGAACGGGTATGTGGTACCGACATTGTATAATTTACGAAATTAGTATAAAATGGCGGCCATTTTGGATTTACACACTTGTCTTTTTATCGTGAAATTGGTTTATAAGCATTGTATAACATGTCATTTATCACATATCAGAATTGCGTTTGCATTAACCATTATGTGGCTGTTGAAACAACGACGTTGCATATAAATATACCAGAAACTGGATATACATTTCAAAAGGTCGGCCATGTTGTATATGCAATATTACACCTTTATACCACAAATGTTAAGTTTTTGTTGCGTATTATTATTAATACCAATATGCTAAACACATTGCTGCTATGTTAGTTTATATATGCGTGTGGTGTCAACATGTAATTGCTCGTGCGTGTCTGTTTCTTTAAATAATTCATAGACTTTGTGTAAAATGGCGGCCATGTTGGTTTCTGTACATCATATTCCTAATAAAATGCATTGATAAACATTTAGACGTCTATGAAGCATTCAATGCCTGAAGTTTATGGGTATTTGTGCTTTTAAAACTGCTTCCACAACACGATATGCCCCTACATGTAGTAACGTACTTTTTCATTGGCGGCCATCTTGTTTATGCAAATTACTAGGCTTCTACTTCTGGAGGTCTATCATGCGGGAATATATAGAGTAGATATGCATAATCACTTTGGTAACAAACATCTTTGGTGCGCAGAGATGGTACTAAAAACCTATTTTATGCCGGTACTCCCAAGGCCTATTAGGTTTAAGCGTGTTTACTGATGGGGGCGGTTAGTGCCGACGGCCGATCAGACCCGGCCCCGCTCTACGTGAAAGTGTGCCCGCAACCGTTACTTTTATTAGAGAAAATGTAAACAGTTGGCTCATTAACTGTGACACGTATTCTGGATAAAATTAGCCACGGATAGAACTGGGCCTAGGTCTTAATTCATTTGATTTACTGGTTCACCGTCGAATGTTTCGAAAATCAACATAAAATAAAATTTGGAAATTGTCAGAAAAATAATCGTATCACAGATAAAAAAAAATATGGTAGTGCTAATCATGTTGACACTGGACCAAACATGTTTTATTATTTAGTGTGTTGGTATTATGTCACAGGCATATTTAGTGCGAACATAATTGTAGCCACCGGGGGCCCGTTTCACTAAACTTCGTACGACTAAAATGTTCGTAAGTGCAAATCTAGGATCGTCTGGAAATTTCAATTGATTGATTTACATTTATTGAGCATATGCTGCTCAATAAATGTAAATCCAATAATTTTGTACTCACGAACATTTTAGTCGTACGAAGTTTAGTGAAACGGGCCCCAGGGACGTAGCCTACTGATTTGTATCTGTATCTGCAACCACTTGCATGTACCTTCTGATGTCACGTAATTTTTAGCGACTTTCAAAAATATCACATTACATCAGCCGTACGATTGCCGTTTGATAACTGTGAAATATTATTTTAATTGACCACTTGTAAATATGGTTATATGAATGTATGGAATATATTTTACTAGTATTTTTGCAAGCAGTGCAGACCCTGATCAGGCTGTGCTGATGCACAGGTCTCCAACATTTACAAATTTAAGAAGTCCTACTTTAGATCGTTGTTAATTTACTTACTACTAAACACTGGATGTCTGCGTGCTTTATTGTTTTTTTATCAAAGGGACGTTCTAGTCGGAGGCGTGTAAATAATATAAAGCAAATACCAGGAGCGGATCCATGATTTCAGGTTAGGGGTGGGGGACGGGGCGGGACTTCTTAATTGAAACAGTTTACTATATTTTCGAACTAGCACCGTTTGTTTGGTGGGTCCGGTGGTATGCCCTCCGGAATATTGTTTATATCTACACCCCATTTTGATGCGTTATAGCGCATTTTAGAGAAAACATATCTTTACTCGCCAAATTTTAGGGGGGCGCGGGCCGGGTTTTCCCCTACGTGAATCCGCCCTGGAATACACAACTTCTATATTTGCAGATTCAACGCGTCTAAATTCAAACGAGACGCTTCAAACAAATGTCGCAATGTTGTGGTCGGTACAAATTCAGTGTGTAAATCACTGACTTGATTACAAGTATATAGTGTGTATAGCATGGTGCTTTTTAGCATGGCTTGGTTGGCCAGGCGCGGATCCAGGATTTCGGGTTAGGGGGGGGGGGGGCGTGACTATTTTTGCAATACTTGACTATATTATCGAACGAGCTAAGCTCGTTCGATGATATAGTCAAGTATTGCAAAATAGTCGACCGAGCGGAGCGGAGCGGAGCGGAGCGGAGCGGAGCGGAGGAAAAAGGTGCATCTGGAATACATGGCATTTGGCATGAAACTTGCCTTGTAACTTGTAAAAAATCTTTACTCGGCGAATTTTAGGGGGGGGGGGGGCGCGCGCCAGGTCCGCCCACCCCCCCCCCCCTGAATCCGCCCATGTTGGCTGGCTACTCATGTCTTTGTTTACAAAGGCGTTGAATGTACTTTTTCTGAAACTCAACACAATTAAATTGCAAATTTCGTTTTCAAATTAATTATTCCCGACGAGAGGATACAGCGTACATGTACATGCACCAGCACAGGTGGAAAACTCGGACCTGTGACACAAAGAAAATGACCATTACAAAAAAATCCATTACCCAACCCACTTGGTCTCATACAGTACTATCTTCTCTTATAGAAAGGTGGAAAACAATATGGCTGTGTGAGATTCTTTCGTCTTTCGTACACGCAACCAGTACCAGTACTATTATGCTTACTGCCGGTATTTTTATCAGAACATATTATAACAATTATACAATCATGTATGTCACATCGACACATTTTCCCGACATTGACAGGTTTATGTACATATATATTTGTTTCAAATGGTAAACCCATTGTCAAAAATTCAAACACAAAATACACAGTAGCCAACACCGATACACATCTATCCAACAGCCCAACGTCGAGACAAATCTATCAAACAGCATAACACCGATACACATATATCAAACACCACAACACCGAGACAAATATATCAAACAGCCCAACACCGAGACAAATATATCAAACAGCCCAACACCGAGAGACAAATATATCAAGCAACCCAACACCGAGGCAAATCTATCAAACAGCGCAACACAGATACACATATATCAAACACCACAACACCGAGACAAATATATCAAACAGCCCAACACCGATGTCATGTAGCATATTAACACGTCCATAAATGGTTTGACCACTGCAGATATGTACACCAACTGAATGGGTCAGTAGCAGAAGGATCCAAGACCCAACGCCGAGGCAAATCCAGCAAACATCCCAACACCCAAGGCAAATCTAGCAAACAGCCCAACACCGACGCAAATCTAGAACACAGCCCAGCACCGAGACAATTATAGTGAACAGCCAAATACTGAGGCAAATCTAGAAAACAGCCCAGCACCGAGGCACATATATCAAACAGCTCAACACCGAGGCATTGCTATCAAACAGCCCAACACCGAGGCAAATATAGCAAACAGCCCAACACCGAGGTATACCTATCAAACAGTCCAAAACCGTGGAAAATATAGCAAACAGCCCAACACCGAGTCAAATCTAGAAAACAACCCAATACCCCGGTAAATCTAGCAAACAGCCCAACACCGAGGCAAATCTAGAAAACAACACAATACCCCGGTAAATCTAGCAAATCCACGACTGTGCAGCATAATCAGGATCTACAAATGTTGCAAGGAACATGCATACTGCATTTAATTAGATTGCGGCACTTGAAAACATAATAACGTAAATGTAATTATTCTGGATCTGCTTGGAAACGGCGAGCCTCGGAATTCCCAGTACGTGTTCCCTTGCCTTGCCTGATAAACTTGATTTATCCCGTCAACACAGTGCGTATGTGCCGTGAAACACGGTGCTGTGAAACATTTTTGATATCCAGTCAATACAATTTTTGCATTTTACAGCCATTTGAAGATGTTGACGGGATAAATAGAATAGTAGGTTAGTGCCGCGAATGGGAAAACATATCTGGCGCGGCACGGAAACGGGATGTGCTCGGCAGAGCCTCGCCCATCCCGTTTCCTGAGCCTTGCCAGATATTTTTTCCCATTCACGGCACTAACCTACTATTCTCTATCTATTTTCCTTATTTCTGAACCAAAGTATATGTTGTGACCACTCATTTGAACCGTCTCGGCGAGACGGTTCAAATGAGTGGTCACAACATATACTTCTGATGAGAAATAAAGAAATTCTTGAGCCTTGCCGGATATTTTTCCCATTCACGGCACTAACCTACTATTCTCTATATCAACTGACACTGGCATGAGTGTATCTATGTATCACTATGCATTTATCGAATACACGCTGACTGATAACAACGTGTCGTATACCGCATTGACTAGATATGCACAGCCGGGGGCCGTTTCACTAAACTTCGTACAACTAAAATGTTTGTAAGTGCAGATTTAGAATAGTCTGCAAATTTCAATTGATGGATCCCATGCTCAATAAATGTAAATCCAATAATTGTTTACAAGAACACATTGTTAATGTGAAAATTACAGACTATCATAATTTTGCACTTACGAACATTTTAGTCCTACGAAGTTTAGTGAAACGGGCCCCCCCCCCCCCCCCCCCGGTTCACAATTACTTTCGCCGACGTTCCATTGGTCCAGCGCCGTCACATGACGTTATTCGGTAACGTCAGTGTAATGACGCAATGTAAATAAAACGTCTTTAGATATCAAATTTATGAAACGTGAAGGAATTATGAGGCTCGCCGATGAACCTTATCCTTTAATTACCCTTCGCATGATCCAAAAATGCCGCCCTCCACTGACAATAGAGTTCATATTGTTAACGAGATGGCCGAAAATCACTACATACGCCGGTCAATGCATCGTTTGTACATGTACATTTATATAGACAAAAATAACATATACAGGGGTCATGCCAGTTATCCGGACAATCAGTTTATCGAACAAATGAAAATACCTGTTAATTAAACGCATTCATTTGATCCGATTTTGCAACAAACACATCTAAGTCACTCAGGTGCTTGCTGTTTCCATGTCAGTGTGAAAAATATATCGTCAAGGTAAACATTTTGGTAAAATTTGCTGAAAACATTCCTCAAGTCTGTCCACAAGTTGTTTACAACGTCAAAAGTCGCGCGGGAGCTTCCAATCGAAGTTTCAGACGTCATTACGTCATTTCAGAGTTGTTTTATAAATACAATAAATTCTATAAATATGATGTTTTGCAAGAAGCGAATGGTGATTGTCTTTTTCTGCAAAACTAGATAATGCTGTTTACACTGGTTTTCAGGCGATAAAATTATGATTTTAAGGTGAGAATACAAGTTATAAGACTATTATACATTTGTCCGGATAATTGAGTGTCGATGTTAATTTTGGGGCAATCTTATGACTGATGACCTGACCCAATTTTAAGTGAGAAAGATGGCACAGTTTGCTAAATGCGTTGAGAAAGCAAGAACCGACGATTGTTCTATGAACATTGTATGCCCGTAGCTGCTATTTTAAGAAAAATATCGTAAAAAAAATGCCATTTTTGTCCGATAATCTAGAGGATCCCTGTATAGCTTTCTTTCTCTTAATTCAGCAGGTTAAAATGGGATCGAACCCGTTTGCCCGGCCTTACATGACCTTAGCTGTTGATAGGCCGTTAAACACTAATAAACAAACAGACAAACAAACAAACAAACTTTCTCTTATTATGATGCAAATTTCACACGCATGTACGGAGCCCGCAGAGGACGTAGAATTTTTGTTTTTATTTATTCGTTCCCACGAAATAACAATTCGTTCCCTCAATTTAACAATTCGTTCCCACGAAATAACAATTCTTTCCCATGGGAACGAATTGTTAATTCGTGGGAACGAATTGCTATATGGGAACGAATTGTTGATTCGTGGGAACGAATTGCTATATCGTGGGAACGAATTGTTAATTCGAGGGAACGAATTGTTAAATTGAGGGAACGAATTGTCATTTCGTGGTAAAGAATTGTGAATTCGAGGGAACGAATTGTTAATTCGAAGGAACGAATCGCTAAATTGAGGGAACGAATTGTTATTTCGTGGGAACGAATTAATAAAATAAAAAAGCTGCATGTCGCCTGCGGGGCTCCGTAAGCAAATGTCAGTGAACGAATATCAACACAGGTAGGCCGTTATCCGGCCTTGCCCTTATTAAAGAAGGTATTAATATTATATTTCAAATAGTTTTATTCAAATTAAATACTTGCGGGGGCAACCTCTTAAAGGTACATGCCCACGTGCCGTGTTATAATATAGGGAGGCATATGTTTTTCGTCCATACATTAGATATAACATTGTTCGGGCTAAATGAACAGTCATGAACCATTTCCGGACGATATAATTGGCATTTTTATACTTCGTATATCAAACATGAATTTTCACACTGATATCAGCGGCGATAACCGTGTTTCCTTAAAATGTTAACTGACATTACTATTTCTTCTCTGTATTTATTTTTTGATGTGCCCTGATCATACTTATTAATCTGTCGGAAATATTATTTTTTCAGGTGATTCATTTAATTAGTATAAATAATTAAAAAATACCATGCCTCATTTGCATATGAAAATAGCCTGATACCACCGAGCGTCAGTATCAGTAAAATAAATATTACTAAATGATTATATCTGTATAGCGGGCACTCGTAACTTTTAGAACTGGTGGAATATTGACACAATTATACACTTATTTAATTCCTATAAAGAACATTTTGTGCCTACTGCGTGGGCATGTACCTTTAAGTTTCTATATGTTAAATAAAACGGTCAGTGAATGAAACAACCCGACCTGCCACTAGTATGTGTTTAACCCTTTGAACCCGACAGCCCACTATAGCGGTTTATGCAAACAGTTCAGATCCAGATGAGTCGGCTCGTAACGAGCCGTCTCATCAGGTTCTGCACTTTTTGCAAGTAATTTTCATATTTTTGAGAACCAACTCACCTTTTCATAAATGTACTACTAGTTTTAAAATAATTGTGTGACGGTTCGAATGGTTGCAAAAAGTAACATATCAAATCCCATTCCAGTTACTTAGGGGTGAAAGGGTTAATCGACGCCAGTGGATGCCTCCTGCTTTCGATTTCCTGAGCCATTAGCCGAGAGACATTCCGTACACACGTACGACATGTAAGATACATGTAAAACGAAAGTGGAGAATAGAAATAGGGGGAATTCCCATTGTGGTTTCCGTTATGATCAATTTAACATTTTTCCGGGATACAGTATTATTAGTATTAATCTTGTGAGCACACGATCGAGACGATATGAAATTTGGGATTATTAATACTATATATGTGTACGAGTTGATTGTTTAACGTTATAAGTTATACTGATAGTGTCTTCTTTATCAATAAACACGTGAAGTATACTGGTGTACATATCTATACACAATGGATGGAGTAAAATCGAAAGCTTATGAATATGTAAACTATACATGGGGCAATGAATCAGAGTATCCCGCCAAATCAAGTGATTATATTGTGCTTCCGGCGTTAAATAAACAATGGAGTAGCCGTGTATTTATTTCAATAGTCATAGTGTTAGTTGTGTCTATTGTGATAAACTGCTTGCTGATTGGCGTAACGATCAAATACTCACGTACACAAGACAATAACGAGGACTGTGTAATTGATGCCGATCCTAAAGTTTGCAGGAGTTGTGCCGAACTTTATTCCATGTATGGGGACAGACTGTCGGGCATCGCCCCCTGGAAGAAGATATGTTCATCCACGACCGGGGATCTTTGTTGCCTAGCAATAGTCCGGCCTCTGATGGATGTAGTAAGTACAGACGATATCAAAATAATATATGTATACGTTATTGTTCCTTAAACATACAATAGGTAAACAATAATTACATACTTATAATTAGCCAGGTCTATAAGTACGGAAGCCCATTAGGGCAACTTCACTTTTTAGCTCACCTGAGCGAAGCTCATGTGAGCTATTGTTACCGCAATGTGTCCGTCGTCGTCCGTGAACATTTTCAAACGTCTTCTCCTCGGTAACCATTTGGGCCTATAGTCACCAAACTTCATGGTCATGGTCCTTAGGTAGGGGGATTACAAAATTGTTAAAATGATGTCATTTCATAATCCAAGATGGCCGCCGTCTAAAAATAGCACAAATTCTTCAAAAATCTTCTTCTCAAGAACCGCCAACCGGATTTCGACAAAACTTGGTAGGAATGATCGATGTACAATGCTCTTTCAAAGTTGTTAAAATGGTGACTCCGGGGTCAAAAATGGGCGTGGCCCGTGGGGTCAAATTGGGGTCAAATTTTATTTTTGACCGAATATGGTCATGTCATATATCAAATCGAAGGTATCAACGAGGCGATCACTCCGGTGCATTTTTTGTCGAAATCGGATGGTTATGTCATCCAAGATGGCCGCCGAAATGTCAAAAGGTCGTTATTTTATTAGAGATTTCAAAATTCTTCTTCACATGAACCGCTTGGCCCATGGTAGCCAAACTTAAAAGTTATGGTCCATGGGTGAAGCCTTTTCAGATTTGTTAAAATGGAGGTCATCGCTAAAGCAAGATGGCCGCCGTCTAAAAATAGCATCAATTCTTAAAAAATCTTCTTCTCATGAACCGCCAGCCGGATTTCGGCGAAACTTGGTGGGAATGATCGATGTACAATGCTCTTTCAAAGTTGTTAAAATGGTGACCCCGGGGTCAAAAATGGGTGTGGCCCGTGGGGTAAAATTTTATTTTTGACCGAATATGGTCATGTCTATATCAAATCGAAGGTATCAAAGAGGCGATCGCTTTGGTACATTTTTTGTCGAAATTGGATGGTCATGTCATCCAAGATGGCCGCCGAAAGGTCAAAAGGTCGTTCTTTTATTAGAGATTTCAAAATTCTTCTTCACATGAACCGCTTGGCCCATGGTGGCCAAACTTCACAGTTATGGTCCATGGGTGAAGCATTTTCAGATTTGTTAAAACAGAGGTCGTCTCTAATCCAAGATGGCCGCCGTCTAAAAATAGCACAAATTCTTAAAAATAATTCTTCTCATGAACCGCCAGCCGGATTTCGACGAAACTTGGTAGGAATGATCGATGTTGAATGCTCTTTCAAAGGTGTTAAAATGATGACCCCCGAGGTCAAAAATGGGTTTGGCCCGTGTGGTCAAATGCTGGCCGATGCTGGCCAAACTTCATAGTAAGTTAAGATCCTTGGGTGAAGCATTTCCAGATTTGGTAAAATGAGAGTCATCACTTAATCCAAGATGACCGACATCTAAAAATAGCACAATTTTTTTAAAACTCATTGTCACATTCTCCTCTGGTGTTGATGGAGTCAGGTGAGCGAATTAGGGCCATCATGGCCCTCTTGTTCTAATTTCCATTTATTCGAGATGTTTTCTTGATTTCTATCTTGAAAATTCGAAAAGATCTCGAAAATTCAAGAAAAGATAAAAAAATAAAGTGAAGTGTCCCTAATGGGCTTCCGTAGATAATGCAGTTTCCCATGCGAGTATTGATTTCCTGTCCAACTACTAGTCATTACATTCATAGGCAGTTGGCGTGTTTCGGCTTTCATCGGTATAACTATATATATGAACAAGGCTTATAACTTTGGTCGGACACGACCTCGTATCACAACAAATTCCGCGATTTTATTAACGATAATGTAACTATTTTGGCAGAATGAGCACATGTTCATTTGATAATTATTGTTATGTTGCTGAAATAGCATAATTAGAACATAATTATGCTAAGAATATCGAATTACAACTGCTTTTCCTAGGTCGGACACGATCTCGTATCACAACAAATGAAATAATGTGTTTGAGGCTCTAACGTCAATATTGTAGTGGCAAATTCATATGCTCTTTTCAGAAGTATCGTTATCCTGCAGAAATACATAGAATATTACAATTTTAAACACGTTATTTTGTTACAATACGAGCTTGTGTCCGACCAGAAGCATAAGAGCTTTATGGGATGAACGAAAAGCCGATGTGATAATCCAGTTACACTGATTATCTCTATGTATCTACACATCCTGCGATAGGAGTCATTAACACATCGGTTTCGTTCATCCCATAAAGTTCCTATGTCCAGAAGTTGCATACCTTTAATAAATAACAAAGCAAATGGCGTTATTTAATATCAAAGGAAGTAATCAGTGTAATTTATTCAGTATTACCAGCGCCGTTCAATTATAGCAGTACCGACGGAAGATGACACACGCCAAATGCCTGTGATTACATTTCGAAAAATATGTAACTTATTGGGGTTTAATCTTGCAATATGTGAAATAAGTGGAGCGGGATGCTGGCCTGCGATTCGCTTAAAAGTAGGGCGAATCGTAAACAGACTTAGGTTTTCTTGGTCCAGTTTGATGTCCATTGTGGAGATGTAGTACTGTATTACAGTACAACAGTACACCCCGCCTGATTACAGTACAGCATCTCCAATACTTAACCCGAATTTTCCGGCTGTCACACAGGGCAACTTACAGTAACTGTGTTGGCTCGAACTGTCACGGTAGCATGAAATCTCTGCTTGTGGATCCATCAAAAACATGGTTTTACAGCACTTTAGAATCATTTCCAATTGAAATGATTCTAAAGTTCTGCCAAATCATGTTTTTGATATGCATATGCAAATAGAACAAGTGATCAGGAGCCCGTTTCACTAAGCTTCGTACGACTAAAATGTTCGTAAGTGCAGAATTATGATAGTCTGTAAATTTCACATTAACACTGTTTTCTTGTAAACAATTATTGGATTTACATTTATTGAGCATAGGCTGCATATGCAGCCTATGCTCAATAAATGTAAATTCATCAATTTAAATTTCCAGACGATTCTAAATTTGCACTTACGAACATTTTAGTCGTACGAAGTTTAGTGAAACGGGCCCCACAGGCTCACGGATACCCCCGGCCGACGCCTTGTACGACCAACAATTATTTCCTACGTCATTTGGCATGAAAGCCACATGGATGGGCTATAGAATGAAACTATGCATGATGATAACAAAGAATATGACGTTTCAAGACAATCTGACGTTTGCATAGGTAATGGGTACCGGAAAACTTTAACACAACTCTTACGGGTGGACGGACGAACGGACGGACGAACGGATTGAATGGCGAAAACTATATACCCCTCGTACGGAAGCCCATTAGGGCCACTTCACTTTGTTTTATCTTTTCTTGAATTTTCGAGATCTTTTCTTGAATTTTCAAGATACTTTCTTGAATTTTCAAGATCTTTTCTTGAAAATTCAAGAAAAGATCTTGAAAATTCAGGAAAAGAACTTGAAAATTCAAGAAAACATCTTGAATAAATGGAAATTAAAAAAAAGTGAAGTGGCCCTAATGGGCTTCCGTACCCTCAACTTACGTCGAATGGTGGGGGTATAATAAACGATAGGAAGTTTAAAAATAAATGTGTTGAAATTTCACTTACATACTTGTGAAACAAAACAACACATCACTAAACTTGACACACCCAGAAAATCTAAGCCACAGTTAGACAGAGCTCCAGATAAGCTGCGTATTTGATTAAATACCCAATTAAAATCGCCAAAAACCCAATTGAAATCAGAAGTAGCGAGTATCAAAAAGCAATACAAATGTTGTGGTACGTTTATTATGCAATAAACAGACCACACATATTGCATATTATTCTTATGTTCCATGACAACACATCTTGGTATTTCATTCTAATTAAATGCCAAGACATGTTTTCTTTTCGAAGCAAACTATTCAATAATTGCTGTCTGTTGATGTGTAAACAGTAGTGCGATTTCATTTTACCCAATAACATTTTTGAAATACCCAATTGCTTCAGAAATGATGGAGTGACATTACTCAATTACTAATTCCTTATCTGGAACACTGGTTAGATCACGGTTCGTCCGCATGTACGAGGAGATAATCCGCGAGCTTTAGCGAGTGGATTATCGATCGTACATGCGGACGAACGTTATCTAACTGTTACCTTTTTTTTCTCTTTTTCTTTTTGAACGATACAATATTCCTTTATTCACTCAGCCCATACATATGTACGGAAGCCCATTAGGGCCACTTCACTTTTTTTTAATTTCCATTTGTTCAAGATGTTTTCTTGAATTTTCAAGTTCTTTTCTTGAATTTTCAAGATCTTTTCTTGAATTTTGATCTTGAAAATTCAAGAAAAGAACTTGAAAATTCAAGAAAACATCTTGAAAACAAGATGTTTTCTTGAATTTTCAAGTTCTTTTCTTGAATTTTCAAGATCTTTTCTTAAATTTTCAAGAAAAGATCTTGAAAATTCAAGAAAAAAACTTGAAAATTCAAGAAAAAATCTTGAAAATTCAAGAAAATATCTCGAAAATTCAAGAAAAGAAAAAAAAAAGTGAAGTGGCCCTAATGGGCTTCCGTACGAACGTGATCTAACTGTTACTTTTTTTTTTTTTCTTTTTCTTTTTGAACAATACAATATTCCTTTATTCACTCAGCCCATACATATGGCAACATGTGGTATACAGTTTCAACAGATGTGAACAAGGCTTCAGGAAATAGCGTGTACATGAATCATGGGTACCGGTACTGCATACAGTGTATCATGACGAGACAGAACGCATATTACCGTTGTTCCGAACAGTGTATATCAGAGGGCACTTTTGTGCATTCCGACAGGAATTTAGACTGCCCAAGAGATATACAATGTTTACCTAATGTTATCACATCCGCATGTACATATATTGCCCATGTGCTGTGTAAATGCAGAAACAAAACTATCAAAGCAAAAAGTATCAAAGATGCGATAAGTGCTATATTCTGATTGATTTCACTTCCGCGAACTCCGCATGAAAAAGATACTCAGAGCTCCAGATAAGCTGCGTATTTGCGTGAATACCCAACTAAAATTGCCAAAAACCCAATTGAAATCAGAAGTAGTGACTATCAAAAAGCAATAAAAAATTGTGGTACTTTTATCTTGCTGCAGAAAACAATAAACCGACCACAAATATAGCATATTTTCTTATTTTTCCATGAAAATACATCTTGATATTTCATTAGAATTGTCTCCAAGGAGACAATTCTAATGAAATACCAAGATGTGTTTTCATTCAGAAGCAAACTATTAAATAATTGATGTCTGCTGATATGTAAACAGCAGTGTGATTTTATTTTACCCAATTAATATTTTGAAATACCCAATTGTTTCAGAAATGATGGAGTGACAATACTCAATTAGTAATTCCTTATCTGGAGCCATGGATACTGCATAAACACAGTTCATCTAGTAACAGGCGCAATAAATTTTCGCCGGTTACTACATGTAGATGAAAAATGTATTTATGGCATATAGCTGTAAATATAGCTAATGACATCTCGTCAGGAAACCGGTGCATTTTTCGGAGTCAAACCGGTGCGGAGTACAGCACCAGTCTGTGTGTTCAGTGTAGAGAGTATTCAGTGTAACACAATGCAGTGAAACCTCTCCAAACCGAACACAAGAAAACATCTGTGATCTTATTTTGTATGAGTTTCTTGGCCATTTATCTCGGGGGATACTGTCTGTTCATGATCGCATAGCACACAGCTATGGCTCAGAATGAATCAAATGCATGATTCACAGTGAAATCTCCCAGGGTGTCCGGTTTAGAGAGGTTTCACTGTACAAACTCCATAAGCTGGACACACACGAAACAACTTGGGTGACTTTGTATTAAATGCTGATCATCAACGTGTGTTTTTCAATCATGAACAGACAGGACCATTGTGTGAAAGTTACATTAAAACGGTTTTAATGTAACTTTAACACAATGGTCTTGTCTGTTCATGATTGAAAAACACACGTCTTGGGATGTCCATATATCAAGTTTTCATCTCTCTAAACCACAGGTAACAGAACTATAAATCGCCTGGGCCCGGTTGCTCAAAGCCTGTTAACTTAACGGACTGTTAAATCCTTAACAGTGTTAAAGATTTAACAGTTATTAAGCTAACAGAGGCATTGAGCAACTGGACCAAGGTGATATAGTTAATACATATAAATATACTAGAATACACTGTCATTGGGATTTTCCCGCAACCTGTGCTCCAATCTGGACACCCAGGGGACCTCCCAGGGTGTTCGCTTTAGAGCGGTTCCACTGTAAATGGATGTACTTCTATTGTATTCTCATTTACATGAGTTATGTGTTCTTGAAAGTGACGACCACCGTAAGATTATAGAGAAATGGGGGTTATGGGTTTTGCGACCAGTGTAGATCCAGCACAGTCTGATCAGGATCCGCATTGTTCGTCATTCAATCGATGAAACACCTGTCATGCTTCTAAAAAACAATACAAATTGCTATCAGGCGACATAAGTGTGCTATTTGATCGATAACTGCATTTGTTGCAAATTCCATAAACCCATTTCGTCATAGCCATACATAGACAATACAATCAGTAGTGTCGCGGGGAATTCCCACCATTAACCCTTACTACGCTGAATTAAATGTTGCCGTCTGCTGGAAATGTTTTATTTTCAATATTTCTCGACACAAAAAAAACCTGGTTTTGACAGCACATGAGAATCGTCTCCAGTGGAGACGATGAATCGTCTCCAGTGGAGACGATTCTCATGTGCTGTCAAAAAACAGTTTTTTGTTAAGAATTAAAGCAAAAATGAAAAACAGCAGACGGCAATTTCCGTCATCAGCGTAGGAAGGGTTAAATATAAGCCGAATCGAATTGGTGTCTCGGAATGACTAACATATACTATAATGCTTCGTTGTTCACATAGACGGCATATCTACACTGTATTAAGTAAAGCTTAACCCTTAGACCGCTACTCACAACAATTGTCGTCTGCTGTTGCTTTTATATATTGCCTTATTTCTCAATACAAACATATTTTGACAGCAATTCAGAATCATTTCCAATGGAAATGATTCTGAAGTGCTGTCAAAGCATGTTTAAATAATTCTAAAGTGCTGTCAAAGCATGTTTTGATGATAAAAGTGGAAAATAGAAAATAAACAGCAGACGACAAAAAAAATTGCGTTGTAAGGGTTAACGTTTCCGTGTTAACGATCAAATTTCCTTCCTAGTATGACAAAGTCCGCGGTTATGTTTTTGTCAGAAATACCGCTAGAAACGGGATATCCAGTCTCTCCAAACGAGACCCGCTGTGTTCATCCGTATGTTTAATTACATGTAAGGTGAATTTCATTGTCATTAAAGGTGTGTGAAGTTAGCACTGAGATCGTAGATCGTAGATCAACATTCAATCGAATGTAGAGCCGAGTGTGAAGCTGGCAGTGAGATCGTTATTCATATATTTTGCCATCATTTGAATACAGAGCTGGGTAGTTTGAATAACGAGCTGGCTGTCAGATCGTTATTCAGAACATTGGTTTAGTATAAGCCGAATACAGAGCTGTGCAGTTTTAATAACGAGCTGGGTCTGAGATCGTTATTAGGTTTGAGGCGGCTTTCAGCTGCGCCGAAAACCTATTGTATTCGTTGGTTTTGTTTTTTTTTTGTTTTTTTTTTTTTATTCAGCCGTTCAGTCTACAGCCCAAACCGCTGGTCGGATCGACTTCAAATTTTGCATGCCGATTCTAATCAAGTGTGAGCAGAGACTCAGAGATTTTCAGAAATCTCTTAATGCCACTTTCCACGAAACCGGAAGTGACGTCATACTTTCTATAACTTCCTTATTTTCCAACCGATTTCAAAAATTTTGCATTGGAAAGCTGACAAAATTCTCTATCTCGAACTCGCTGACAGTTCTCGGCTATCTGGTCAAATAAGAGAGCTATAGGCATTTGAAGTTGAAAAATGTACATATTTTTGTACAGTAATGTCAGCAACATAATTTCTTGCCAGTGTGATAGGGGAGTGTCAGGCGCATAAAAGATGATAATTTTCAGAGCTCTATCTTGACTACTTCCGGTTCTATTTGATGTCAAAGATGAACGTCTTTTTTTCAAGTTTTCAAAATAGAGCAAACGTATGTGACGTCAGCTTCGTTATTTATCAATAGATTTCAAAATTTCTTGCTGCGGTCGATATTTCAGTCCTTTAGCTAAAACTTTCCCGCTTTGTGCTAGGCCTATGGTGAAAAACAAACGAAAACTTCACTGGCGGAATATTGCACATTTCCGTTTTATTAGATGTATTTACAAATGGCGTAAATTGCAATTTAAGGGCGATAACTATCGAAAAATAATCATCCGCTGACTTACGGGCTCCCTCCATCTACACCAAACCGCTGGTCGGATCGACTTCAAATTTTGCATGCCGATTCGGATCAAGTGTGAGCAGAGACTCAGAGATTTTCAGATATCTTTTAATGCTACTTTCCACGAAAACGGAAGTGACGTCATACTTCCTATAACTTCCTTATTTTCCAACCGATTTCAAGAATTCTTTTTGCATTGGAAAGCTGACAAAATTCTCTATCTCATATTCACTGACAGTTTTCGGCTATCTGCTCAAATAAAAGAGCTATATGCATTTGAAGTTTAAAAATGTACATACTTTTCAACGATTTTGCCGAATTTCGGCTGATAACGGGTGGTCTTTACAAACGTTTTCCAATTTGTACAGTACTGTCAGCAAATACTTTACACCTTGGGCTAAAGCTTAGTTACACATGAAATCGATGTTTGAGACTGAAACCGTTGATGCAGCTCAAGCTGCTCTAGTTCAGATGTATTTTCGCAACATTTGAATACAGTCCTGGGCAGTTTGAATAACGAGCTGGGTCTGAGATCGTTATTCAGAAAATTGTGTTAGTATAAGCTGAATACAGAGCTGGGCAGTTTGAATAACCAGCTCGTTATTCAATCTACCCAGCACTGTTTTCACATGTTGCGAAAATACATCTGAATAACGATCTCACAGCCAGCTCGTTATTCAAACTACCCAGCTCTGTATTAGGCTTATACTAATACAATTTTCTGAATAACGATCTCAGACCAAGCTCGTTATTCAATCTACCCAGCACTGTATTCAAATGTTGCGAAAATACATCTGAATAACGATCTCACAGCCAGCTCGTTATTCAAACTTCCCAGCTCTGTATTCAGGTGATAAATACCCAGCTCGTTATTCTATATTTGAATGTTGATCTACGATCTACGGTCTCAGTGCTAACTTCACACACCTTGTCATTATTCTCTATTTTTCATCAGTGGAAGATACCAGGGGGCCGTTTCACTAAACTTCGTACGACTAAAATGTTCGTAAGTGCAAAATTATGATAGTCTGTAAATTTCACATTAGCAATGCTTTCTTGTAAACAATTATTGGATTTACATTTATTGAGCATAGGCTACATATGCAGCCTATACTCAATAAATGTAAATCCGTCAATTGAAATTTCCAGACTACCCTAAATTTGCACTTACGAACATCTTAGTCGTACGAAGTTTAGTGAAACGACCGCCTGGACTATACACGCAGTATAATATGATTGCAATGGTCGGCGAGAGAAACTAGATTTTTACAGATCATTCAACCTCCACGATGCAGCACTATACCGTGAATCCTATCTAAATCGGATATTTAGAGAAATCTGAGTATTCAATATCAATGGTTTTCACTGGAATGTCGCTCTAATTATAACGTGTGTTCGCGATTGCAAAGCACTAAACTGGGTCACAGGATGATCACAAACTTTAGTTACAGTGGAACGTCTCTAAACCGGACACCCTGGGGACCTTCCAGGGTGTCCGGTTTAGAGAGGCTCCACTGTACACACACTCTAATGTAATATACAGCCAACACACATTAAGTACGGAAGCCCATTAGGGCCACTTCACTTGTTTTTATCTTTTCTTGAATTTTCGAGATGTTTTCTTGAATTTTCAAGATGTTTTCTTGAATTTTCAAGTTATTTTCTTGAATTTTCAAGATCGTTTCTTGAAAATTGAAGAAAATGTCTTGAAAATTCAAGAAAATAACTTGAAAATTCAATATTTCGAGATGTTTTCTTGAATTTTCAAGTTCTTTTCTTGAATTTTAAAGATCTTTTCTTGAAAAAGAACTTGAAAATTCAAGAAAACATCTTGAATAAATGGAAATTAAAAACAAGTGAAGTGGCCCTAATGGGCTTCCGTAATTAAGAGTATAAACCTGTAAATAAATATTTCTAAGAATACAACGTTGCTAATCTATATTTAGGAACACATCATGTAATTGACGGCCTATAAATATGGAAGGTCATATCCGCCATAATTATATGTGGCTTGATGCTTGCTGGCTGTTGACATTTTAAGTTATATCCGTCTTATTACAATTATATGTGGCTTGATGCTTGCTGGCTGATGACATTTTAAGTTATATCCGTCTTATTACAATTATATGTGGCTTGATGCTTGCTGGCTGATGACATTTTAAGTTATATCCGTCTTATTACAATTATATGTGGCTTGATGCTTGCTGGCTGATGACATTTTAAGTTATATCCGTCGTATTACAATTATATGTGGCTTGATGCTTGCTGGCTGATGACATTTTAAATTCTATCCGTCTTATTACAATTATATGTGGCTTGATGCTTGTTGGCTGATGACATTACACGTTCTATGACATTTGAAATTATTTTGGTTGTAATATATATTTGTCTTTATTGCATGCGCATTTGGCTGGATGTTTCATTCATTTGTCCTTACTGCTTTCGGCCTTATTCAAAGTGCTAAGTGCTTTGTTCTTACTTTCTATTGCAAATGCTTAGTGCAATAAAACAGGGACACGAATAAGGACGTATCAATAATTGTAATGTAAACTAGAGCAGCTTGAGCTGCATCAACGGTTTGAGCCTCAAACATTGATTTCATGTGTAACTAAGCTTTAGCCCAAGGTGTAAACTATCGGTTACAAAAAGAATTTCTGAAGTTTTAGAATGAACAGTCCAACATTATTGTGTTCGCATCATCACACCGATGTGGGGCCGGTTGGCTTAGAGGTAGAGCGATGGACTCGGAGCGAGGGATACCGGGTTCGATCCTCAGCCAAAGTTTTAGCTAAAGGACTGAAATATCGACTACAGCAAAAACAATTGAAATCGAATGATAAATAACGAAGCTGACGTCACATCCGTTTGCTCTATTTTGAAAACTTGAAAAAATACGTTCATCTTTGACATCGAATAGAGCCGTAAGTAGTCAAGATATAGCTCTGAAAATTATCATCTTTCATGCGGCTGACACTCCCCTATCACCCTGGCAAGAAATTATGTTGCTGACAGTACTGTACAAAGTTGGAAAACGTTTGTAAAGACCACCCGTTATCAGCCGAAATTCGGCAAAATCGTTGAAAAGTATGTACATTTTTCAAATTCAAATGCACATAGATCTTTTATTTGAGCAGATAGCCGAAAACTGTCAGCGAATCTGAGATAGAGAATTTTGTCAGCTTTCCAATGCAAAAAGAATTCTTGAAATCAGTTGAAAATAAGGAAGTTATAGGAAGTATGACGTCACTTCCGTTTTCGTGGAAAGTAGCATTAAAAGATATCTGAAAATCTCTGAGTCTCTGCTCACACTTGATCCGAATCGGTATGCAAAATTTGAAGTCGATCCGACCAGCGGTTTTGTATAGATGGAGGGAGCCCGTAAGTCAGCGGATGATTATTTTTCGATAGTTATCGCCCTTAAATGGCAGTTTACGCCATTTGTAAATACACCTAATAAAACGGAAATATGCAATATTCCGCCAGTGAAGTTTTCGTTTGTTTTTCACCATAGGCCGGGCACAAAGCGGGAAAGTTTTAGCTAAAGGACTGAAATATCGACCGCAGCAAGAAATTTTGAAATCTATTGATAAATAACGAAGCTGACGTCACATCCGTTTGCTCTATTTTGAAAACTTGAAAAAAAGACGTTCATCTTTGACATCCAATAGAACCGGAAGTAGTCAAGATAGAGCTCTTAAAATTATCATCTTTTATGCGCCTGACACTCCCCTATCACACTGGCAAGAAATTATGTTGCTGACATTACTGTACAAATTGGAAAACGTTTGTAAAGACCACCCGTTATCAGCCGAAATTCGGCAAATATTCGGCAAAATCGTTGAAAAGTATGTACATTTTTCAACTTCAAATGCCTATAGCTCTCTTATTTGACCAGATAGCCGAGAACTGTCAGTGAGCGCGAGATAGAGAATGTTGTCAGCTTTCCAATTCAAAAAGAATTTTTGAAATCGGTTGGAAAATAAGGAAGTTATAGAAAGTTATAGAAAATATGACGTCACTTCCGGTTTCGTGGAAAGTGGCATTAAGATATTTCTGAAAATCTCTGAGTCTCTGCTCACACTTGATCCGAATCGGCATGCAAAATTTGAAGTCGATCCGACCAGCGGTTTGGGCTGTAGACTGAACGGCTGAATAAAAAAAAAAAAAAAAAAAAAAAAAACCAACGAATACAATAGGTTTTCGGCGCAGCTGAAAGCCGCCTCAAACCTAACAAGCAGATTTCAAATGTAATACATACAACTGACGAATAAAATAACATGAATATAAGTTGTAATGTCATCAGCACGCAAGCATCAAGTCACATAGAATTATGGCGGATATTACCTTCCCAAATTACTGTTGCAACTAGAGCAGCTGAAGCTGCATCAACGGTTTGAGGCTTGATGTACTGACAAACGTACACTGGCAAAGTGATTAGAAGACATTGCCAATGACGAAAACATATGAAACTCCAAAAAAATTGATGCAATTCCAATGAAATTGAAAAAATAAAGTTTTGTATTTTCAGAATCGCTTGACTATCCTAAGCATTTTTCATTATATAACGTTCTACGAAATGTGTACCGTTAACCCCCTAGTCTGACATTGAAGTTGAGACGATTCTAAAGCACTCACAGCATGTCAGTTCGTATATAAAACCAGTGTGATACAGCCCACCATACCTGTCTGGCCTCCACCTCGAAGTTTGTCAGCTGTACACACTGTCTAGGCGGCTAAGTTTATATGCTCGTTCTCAAACTTCAAATGCATGTAGCTCGCGCATTTGAGCAGATAGCTAAAAACTACCAGCGAACCGGAGATAGAGAATTTTATTGGCTTTTTAATGCAAAAAAAATATTTGAAATCGGTTGAATAATAAGGAAGTTATGACCATTTCAATTTTTTTTAAAAACTTCAAATGCCTACAACTCTCTCATTTGGGCAGATAGCCAAAAACTACCAGCGAAACGGAGATAGAGAATTTTGTTGGCTTTTTAATGCAAAAAAAATATTTGAAATCGGTTACATAATAAAAAAGTTATGACCATTTCAAATTTGAAAAATTGAAAAAAAAACGTCTGAAAGACAATAGAATCAGAACTATTCAAGCCATTGCTCTGAAAAATATCATCTTCTGTGCGGATGAATGTCCCGCGTGACGCTGTCACAAAATTATGTTGCTGAGATTACTGTACAAATTGGAAACTGTTTTCAAAGACCACCCGTTAAAATAAAATAAAAATCTGAAATTGTTGATTTTTTTCATTTTTCTCAATTTCACATGTCTATAGCTCTCTCATTTGAGCAGATAGCCAAACATTGTCAGAGAAGCGAAGATAGAAAATTCTCGCAGCTTTACAATTCAAAAATAATTTTTGAAATCGGTTGGAAAATAAGGAAGTTATAGGGAATTATATGATATATGACGTCACTTCCGGTTTCGTAAAAAGTGACGTCATGATAATTCTGAAAATTGCGTTATTCTCGTCTCACTGTTGATGCGAATCGGTATACAAAATTTGAAGTCGATCCGACCAGCGGTTTGGGCTGTAGTCTCGACGGCTGAATAAAAAGAAAAAAAAAAAACCAATTAAAACAAAAGGTTTGAGGAATCAAATTCCTCAAACCTAATTATTGTTGTCAAGGGGCGTGGCTTATCGAGGGTTACCCTAAACACCACCAAAGGGGTAATGTATACATGTAATATACAGACAACACACATTAAGAGTACAAATCTGTAAATAACTATTTCTAGGAATTCTATAAATACAACAATGCTAATTTAGCATCGTTGTATTTATAGAATTCTTAGAAATAGTTATTTACATATTTATACTCTTAATGTGTGTTGTCTATATTAAGGAACACATCATGTAATTCCGGAGAACATCTCAACATCTGCACATGCCAATGTACAATCAATACTTAATTTGATTGTCTGATTCTGAGGCAAACTCGCAATCACGTTTCTTCTTCTTCTTCTTCTTCTTCAGAGTTACAGCACTCCTTCATAAACTGAAGATTATGTGCCGGGTTATTGTATGAATCTGAGTTTTCTGTTTCCTTCCTAAGAATTGGTTCATATTTCACACACGCATCGCTCCAAGGCTCCTCTACCACCACACACATCCACGTCCGTGCCTCCCCCACTAAACCCAGGGTCAAGCTCACATACTTGATGCGTTCTGAAACTCCAGAAACGTTTACGCTCTAGTAAATGGCTTCTTTATTGAATGGCTGCCACGGGGCCCTCAGTGTGTCGACAGACCACATATTCAAGTTTGAATTGTTTTAGTATTTCATTTGACCCTAACCGCCAATCATATTGCCAAACGAAAAGGGTCATCACCCTTATCCCGCCTCCAAAGTTGGGTGTAATGGCGGCCAACCACCCACAATGATGTGAGTAGCGGACTGGCCACCCTAGCCCCACCCCCTCTCTCTCCACCTTAATGCTGCAAGTGCAGACGGGGTCAGCTCCTATTGCTGCAATTAGTGAACTGCTCTGTCATACATCCCACCCCCAAATATTGCAAGTGAAGGGCGGTCATACCCCACACCCACCACCAACGTTGGAAGAGATGGCCAAAACAAACACCATACACCCACCACAACATTTGGAATGGTGGGGTTTCTCGTTCGTACGAGAAAGGTTCTCGTTACTACGTGTTTGTTTCTCGTTTGTACGAGAAAGTTTCTCGTTCGTACGAGTTTGTTTCACGTTCATACGAGAAACTTTCTCGTTAGTACGAGAAACTTTCTCGTTACTACACTGTACGTGTTTGTTTCTCGTTTGTACGACAAAGTTTCTCGTTAGTACGAGAAAGCTTCTCGTTCGTTTCTCGTTTGTACGAGAAGGTTTCTCGTTACTACGTGTTTGTTTCTCGTTTGTACGAGAAAGTTTCTCGTTAGTACGTGTTTATTTCTCGTTTGTACCAGAAATATTTTATATTTTTTAGTATTGTATTTGACCCTAACCGGCCTTCGTACTTTTTTAGCTTTAAACATAGTCGGTAGTTGTTATTTATATAGCAAATTGTGATTTTTCTTCTCGATTTTCGTTGGGAAAATGGCAAAATCTCTTTTTATAATAATAGTTACAAACAATCCACAGGTATTTTCAATTAGCTCATTCATTTTTCTATCTATTGACATAAAAATTATGTTTCTAAGTTAATATTATTTTGATCCTTTTTAGATAATAATAATGACACCATCTGTTTTAATTTTCCAATTAGCGTATCACGGACATCTTCGGCAATTTCCGTGATATTCGTTGAAACGGGCACCTGCTAACGGTCACTCTAAAAGCTTATATGTTGCCCGAGGCATGACCCTGCAGTTTATTTTCGGTTTGCAGATAACGCTCCGTGACGTCACAAGAACAGACAGAAAACCATCCAATGAGGAGGCGGCCGACGATACATATAATGCCAAGGTATGGACCAGTGTATACATGTATGTCACTGTGACTGGCGAAATGAGGCTTATATATTTAGTGACCACAATGTAGATCCAGTTCAGCCTGTGCATCCGCACAGTCTGATCAGGATCTGCACTGTTCGCTGTTCCATCAAGGAAATTCATGGTAAGCTTTTAAAACGCTGTATAGACCGTATATCAGGGGCCGTTTCACTAAATGACTAAAATTTTCGTAAGTGCATAATTATGACAGACTGTAAAGTTCACATTAACAATGTCTTCATGTAAACAATTATTGGATGTAAATAAATGTAATTCCATTAATTAAAATTTACAGACAATCCTAAATTTGCACTTACGCACATTTTAGTCATACGAAATTTAGTGAAACGGGCCCCTGTATCGGGCTACATGAGTGTGCTATTTGATCAGCAGCTACACCGGCCACAAATACCATAAGCTCCTATTTCTCCAGTCACAGTCACATATGAGATTTTCGGTATTTCTCAGTAGTTCGTAGATATTGGTTCGGAAAAAATGCAATGCTTTCAATAACTGGCGTTTAAAGTTGGCACGAGTTCCTGAGCAAACGTTGAATTAAAGCCTGCAAATTGATGGATTTACATTTATTGAGCATAGGCTGCATGTGCAGCCTATGCTCAATAAATGTAAATCCATTAATTGTGCTTTGCAAGTTTTGTCAACTTTTGACGTCAATTACATATTTGTGTCTCTGACTTGAGAAATGGAGCGTATGGGTTATGCGACCAGTCCAGCTCCAGATCAGCCTGCGCACCTGCGCAGTCTAATCAGGTCCTACACTGTTTGCCATTCAGTCAGTAATATAAATCGCATGTTCTGCTTCTACATATCAGAAAGCATGAATGTGTTAGAAGACCAGGGTCTAGGCTCGCCAAATATGCCATAATCCCCATTTCTCCAGTAAGATTATCGAAATTAATTCGCTAATTTATCATATGTTGAAAAAATCGGGCATATATCAAGCAGATATGCATGCACGATGTACATGTAGCCCATAAAATAAGGATGGTACATCGCTAAGGACATTTCGTTTAATATGTAGGATACTAAACCTCGTTACAACGCCGCGAAGTCCAGTCGCCTCCCATGTTACGAAGTCGAAGAAACGAAACAATTAAACACGCTAAAAGAACCTTAATCTTCGTTACAATGCTGCGAATGGACGAAAATTACGAACCTTAATATTCGTTACAAGGTCGGGAAGGAACGAAATTTAACTAATCTTCGTTACAATGCCGCGAAGTAACGAAGTTTAAGAACCTCAAAATTCGTTACAACGCCGCGAAGTAACGAAGTTTAAGAACCTCAACGTTACAACGCCGCTTTTCAAGGAAATTTAAGAACCTTAATCTTCATTACACGTCCATGAAGGAGAAGGAACGAAGATTAGCGCGTTCTGGTTGGTCAATCGCATAACTATAGTTTGTGATAACATTTATCAGGCTCGGTATTTCTTAGTATTGCCTGATAAACTTGATATTTGATATCAAGTTTATCAGGCAATACTAAGAAATACACACTAGCCTGGTATTCTGTTTATATCAAGCCCGGTTCGAAAACGGTAGCAATTCTGAGGCAAGCCTCGAAATTCCTACGCGTTTCCTTGCCTGATACACTTGATATTAAGGCACTCGCCTGGTATTATCTATTTAGCCCGTCAACACAGTGCGTATGTGCCGTGAAACACGGTGCAGTGAAACATTTTTGATATCCAGTCAATACAATTTTTGCATTTTACAGCCATTTGAAGGTGTTGACGGGATAAATAGAATAGTAAGTTAGTGCCGTGAATGGGAAAACATATCTGGCGCGGCACGGAAACGGGATGTGCTCGGCAGAGTCTCGCCCATCCCGTTTCCTGAGCCTTGCCAGATATTTTTTCCCATTCACGGCACTAACCTACTATTCTCTATCTATTTTCCTTATTTCTGAACCAAAGTATATGTTGTGACCACTCATTTGAACCGTCTCGGTGAGACGGTTCAAATGAGTGGTCACAACATATACTTCTGATGAGAAATAAAGATATTCTTGAGCCTTGCCGGATATTTTTTCCCATTCACGGCACTAACCTACTATTCTCTATATCCATATTATATACAGGAAAAGTCCACCAGCCGAGTTGATACAGTGGCCGATACAGAAACGGGTGACGGCAATGCAGACATGGGATCCATACAGATCACGGCTAACAGACCTGCGGCTCATCTCATCCTCAATGTGACAGCTTTGTCCAGTAAGTGCATTGTTTTAGGATGACTGGGGCCCGTTTCACTAAACTTCGTACGACTAAAATGTTCGTGAGTGAAAATTTAGGATCGTCTGGAAATTTCAATTGATGGATTTACATTTATTGAACATAGGCAGCATATGCAGCCTTCTATGTTCAATTAATATAAATCCAATAATTGTTTACAAGAAAACGTTGTTAATGTGAAATGTACAGACTATCATAATTTTGCACTTACGAACATTTTAGTCGTACGAAGTTTAATGAAACGGCCCCCAGAACCGTACCGATCTGAACAGAATTTGTCAGAGCATACCTTTGCAAAGTTGTCTCCGATGTGCGCGGAATATGGTGAACAACATATGTGGATGTGAGTGGAGAAATCAGGGGCCCGTTTCACTAAACTTCCTACGACTAAAATGTTCGTAAGTGCAAATTTAAGATCGTCTGTAAATTTCAATTTATGGATTTACATTTATTGAGCATAGGCTGCATATGCAGCCTATGCTCAATAAATGTAAATCCAATAATTATTTACAAGAAAACATTGTTAATGTGAAATTTACAGACTAACATAATTTGTGCACTTACGAACATTTTAGTCATAGGAAGTTTAGTGAAACGGCCCCCAGGACTATGGATTTTTGCGACCAATGTAGCTTCTGATAAAATAGCACACTCCCGTATCCTGATAATGATCTCTTGCTTGTTAGAAACATGTTGGGTGTTTTATTGATGGAACGACGGAACGTGTTGAACGTGAACAGACTGAGCGGATGCATAGGTTGATCCGGATCTATATTGGTCATAGTATCTATCTGAGATTTGCGCGGGAAATGGTGAAACACATTTGAATTAAAGTAAAGTTAAAACATTAATTGTAGAGATGTGTCGCATTTCTGAACAGTATTGTCATACAGTGGGGTCAGCGTGTAAGTGCACACACGAACGAACACGACAGGTTGGTTCCAACATGTCGTGTTTGTTCGTGTGTGCACTTACACGCTGACATCACTGTACTTGTCACCTGAACAAAAGTGGTGTTTATAATACTGAAAATAACTAGCGTTGCGAACACATGCCTTTCGTACGGAAGTCCATTAGGGCCACTTCACGTTTTTTATCTTTTCTTGAATTTTCGAGATGTTTTCTTGAATTTTCAAGATGTTTTCTTGAATTTTCAAGTTCTTTTCTTGAATTTTTAAGATCTTTTCTTGAAAATTCAAGAAAAGATCTTGTTGAAAATTCAAGAAAAGAACTTGAAAATTCAAGAAAACATCTTGTTTTCAAGATACTTTCTTGAATGTTCAAGTTCTTTTCTTGAATTTTCAAGATCTTTTCCTGAAAATTCAAGAATAGGAACTTGAAAATTCAAGAAAACATCTTGAATAAATGGAAATTAAAAAAAAGGGAAGTGGCCCTAATGGGCTTCCGTACTTTCGCGCAGTCAAAGGATAATACGCACATACTATTTACATGAATTTAACTATGTGTATGACCGCAATGTTTTTAACTACAAAGTGGCCGAACACTTTGTATTCATTAAACAATTTCGTTTTAAATATATAAATAGGTATTAGTCAACTTGTGGGATAGGCACGGCTATATATATCTATTACCTTTACATATAACGATAACACAATTGAAATTGTAGACCACTTTACATATTTGGGAAATGTTTTTTCACAAAACGGAACTTTTCATAAGACTAAGAAACATTTGATTGACCAAGCATCCAAAGCTCTTTTCGGCCTATTTAGAAAGATTAACAACTTGTCAACTCCAGTAGACTGTCAGCTTAAGTTATTTGATCAATGTATCACTCCAATTCTCTGCTATGCCTGTGAAATCTGGGGATTTGAAAACATTTCGGCTATAGAAACAATTCATTTGAAATTTTGTAAAACTGTTTTGGGGGTAAAGAAATCCACACCAAATTTCATGGTTTATGGAGAACTCGGCAAATTTCCGCTTATTATTGACATTAAATGTAGAATTATTTCGTTTTGGGCAAAATTAGTTTCAGGGAAGCAGAGTAAATTATTGTTTCTTATGTATAAGTTATTATATACACAACATGAAGCAAATGTGACTCATTTCCGATGGATTCAGAATGTTAAATCTATTTTAACTGAAATTGGAGTTCCTGGCGTATGGCTTAGCCAGAACGATGTTAATGCTATCTGGCTGAGCCACTACGCCAGGACTCAGCTTCAGAACCAGTTTATTC
Organism: Conchocele bisecta; assembly: GCA_029237695.1. Classification (NCBI taxonomy): domain Eukaryota; kingdom Metazoa; phylum Mollusca; class Bivalvia; order Lucinida; family Thyasiridae; genus Conchocele; species Conchocele bisecta. The sequence goes on along the minus strand of CM055276.1, from coordinate 50,911,314 downwards.
AGTCATGGCTCACCAGCATCGATTCATCTTCACGTGGAATTACGTATAGAATCTTTAAAACAGAGTTTGGATTAGAAACATATTTAATTAATCTCACGGAAAGGTTAAGAAAAACATTGACCAGATTTCGAACTTGTAATCATAGACTGGCGGTCGAAACTGGTAGATGGACAGGTGTGCCGAGAGCAAGCAGGGTCTGCAACAAATGTGGCGCTGGTGCTCTCGGTGACGAGTTTCATTTCCTTTTCGAGTGCCGCTTCTATGATGAAGTTCGAAAACGGTATATCAAGCCATTTTATTTTAGAAGACCAAATATTTTAAAATTCGCACAGCTATTTGAGAACAAATCTGGAAAGCAATTAAGAAATTTAGCTATTTTTATAAGAAATGCTCTATGGTCATAATGACTAGTGAGCTTATACATATGCATTTTGTATTTTTACCCATCGTTGTATTATGTAATCTATTGTATACCTCGTGTGTCACGTATGTGGCTTAGAGTGAATAAAATGTATTGTATTGTACTAGCAGTGAACAAATCCTCGATGCTATCAAGACACTCATGTAAACACAATTCTACGGAGCCCCGCAGGAGACATGGATTTTTTTTTTATTAATTCGTACCCACGAAATAACAAATCGTTCCCTCAATTTAACAATTCGTCCCCTCGAATTAACAATTCGTTCCCACGATATAGCAATTCGTTCCCTCGAATTGACAATTCGTTCCCTCAATTTAACAACAATTCGTTCCCTCGAATTAACAATTCGTTCCCACGATATAGCAATTCGTTCCCACGAATTAACAATTGGTTCCCGCGGGAACGAATTGTTATTTCGTTGGAACGAATTGCTAAATTGAGGGAACGAATTGTTAATTTGTGGGAACGAAATGTTAATTCGTGGGAACGAATTGTTAAATTGAGGGAACGAATTGTAATTTCGTGGGAACGAATTGCTAAAGTGAGGGAACGAATTGTTATTTTACGGGAATGAATTAATAAAAAAAGAATTATACGTCCCTTGCGGGGCTCTGTACAATTCGACTATGTAGTCAAATTGTACATCATACTCAAAAAGTTAGGCATGTATTTATATCAGGCGTTCAATATTAGAAACGAAAATTTATATTTACATAATTGAGATCATCTTCTCCCAACGCATCTAATGCTTATACACATACCAAACAGTATAATTTCCCACGATATACGTGAATACTCATTTAACTCGATATGCTTGATATTTAACGTATACACTGATAATAGTGGTCAAATTGTTGTCACACATAGTTATTACATAATTGTGGTCATATGCCTGACGTTTTGTATGTGAAAGAAATGAACGTAATTGTTTTGTCTGTGGTATTATGTAAGATGTTTTTGTGCAGTAAATTCAGCATGATTATAATGCCATTCTGAATCCCCAGCACAATTGTTGCATTCCACCACGGGTAATACACTTAAACGACTTTCTACTTATATTTACACCAGTCCTGCTGTTGTCTTTGTCACTATGATATGTTTTGATTTATAGTTTGCCATTTTCGTATTGCTTCATGGGCCATATGGCTTAAAGTGTTGTATTTTGAATAAACATCTCCCTTGTACGTATAATGACAGTATTGACAGCTTTAACCAGTTATGAGAAATTTACCCTATATAGTTAACCCTTTACTGCCGAAATAACCTTTGAAACCCTACAAACCAATAACGTGTACAAATACCGTAGATCCAGATGAGCCGGCTCGTAACGAGCCGGCACATCAGGATCTGCAGTATTTGTCAGTAGTGTTCAATGCTGATATCAACATTTTATCATTAAAGCTACATGCCCACTCAGTAGGTTATAATATAGGGAGACAGATGGTTTTTATATTCTGTAGATATAACATTTACTGGAAACTTAAACATTCATTCACCATCACCCCACAGTATTATACATTGTATATCAGACGTAAAATTCCACACTGATATCAGAGGCGATAACCGTGTTTCATTAAAATGTTAACGGACATTAATATTTATACTCTGTATTTTTTTTATGTGCAATTATCTTACTTTATAATCTGTCAGGTGACGCATTTAATTAGTATAAATAATTTAAAAAAATACCAACGCGCGTCACTATCAGTAAAATAAATATTACTAAATGATTATACGGGTATAGCGGCCACTCGTAATATTTAGAACTAGTGGAATAGTGACACAATTATACACTTATTTAATTCCTATAAAGAACATTTTGTGCCTACTGAGCGGGCATGTATTTTTAATGGAATAGTACAAAACGTAGCATGGCATAGGCCATTATTTTATATTTAGGGATGAAAGGGTTAGTATGTATCGTTTTATGTTTATTTTCTCAATGAAAACACAAGGAATCACGGACATCCGTTGCCACATTTGTCCTACAATATACAGTGCTCCATATAAGGAATTAGTAATTGAGTATTTTCACTCCATCATTTCTGAAGCAATTGGCAAAATTGTAATTGGGTTAAATAAATAGAGGATATTCCATCGTACATTTTGAATAGCGGGAAATAATACACGAGTGTGCGTCGGCTTCCGCGTAAGCAACGAGTGAGCGTAGCGAACGAGTTGTTTGCACGGACGCCGACGGACACGAGTGTATTATGTCAAACATGTACGATGGAATATTCTATTTATTACACTTCCACGGCAGATACATATGCACATTTAGTATATTTTTTATATTATAATCAATGAATTGTGATGCGCCCATGAATAGTTATACAATTACGTGTTTTCCCTCGTGTTGACGTTACGTTGTGTGACGTCATGTAAACGTTTTGAAATCCAAATTAAGCAGCTGTTTCGATGAACCAGATATAATTGAGTGCATGTTTGGAATGTGTTCAATCACATTAACATTCTAGATTAGTCGATACCCTGTCCAAATTTTCCAATCACTTTATTTTGACTAATAACAACTAAACATGTTGTATGGTATAAGTATACCAGCCTGACATGGCGTTGTTTACATGCTTTGTTTATATAAACATTGGTGTATAAATAAACATGGAATTCATGTAGGTATTTCCCTGTTTATTATGCTATAGTCATGATCGATATATTGCGATTGACAAAACAGTTTCTCATACTGGAGCAGTGGGTAAACTGGCGGCCGACGGTGGCACTTGATTTTAATTTTGCACTGCATGCGTTCGATCCTCACTTTGGCCATATTATTTTTTTTAAATATTGTTTTTGTGTTTTCTTTTTCTTTTTAATGCATCTTTATTACATGTAACAACAATGGACATGGTAATTATGAACCACATGTATCCACGTTTATTTGTTTATTTGTTTATTATCTGAAGTGAGAGGTTTATTTTTCGACATGGTGTTCTCCATATTTGCATTTGTAGTGAGTCGAGGTGGACTTTCACAATAACACACGAATGTGCAGAATGCATTTCACAATGATTAGGTTCAAAGTGAAGTGTTTTATAATATTGTGTAAAAGTAAATGCACGACTGTTTCGGGATGTGTGCGTTACCTCTGGCGCCAAAATAGTAAAAGCGAGAGAAAAATGTATACCTTTGGCAGGATTCGAACTCACGACCGTCCGATCACAAACAGCAGATCTACCCACTAGAGCACTAAACGATGTTACTATTATTAGCAATTATATCGAATGTTAATGCGTTTGCGCTGGTATACAAATACCATGTCTACAACATATGACGTAAACTATTTAAAAATAGCAGTGTTTACTACAATATTTACAATAATAACGCGCCAGCTCAAAGCGGTACACCTCATGTTTATTTATACACCAATGTTTATATAAACAAAGCATGTAAACAACGCCATGTCAGGCTGGTATACTTATAGCTCGTGGTTTCCAAGATAAACAGGTGCGCAATTACGGGTGTTCTCTTCACGGTGTATTATTTGTAAGCAGTTGATTACGGGTTTTCTCTCACAGCGAAACCCGTGCAAATTATTTGCAACGTGTAATAAAATCACCTACTGTTTACACATCAACAGACAGCAATTATTGAATACATGTAGTTTGCTTCGAAATGAAAACATGTCTTGGCACTTCATTAGATTGTCTCCTTGGAGACAATTCTAATGAAATACCAAGATGTGTTTTCATGGAAAATAAGAAAAAAATATGCTATATTTGTGGTCTGTTTATTGTTTTGTGCAGCATGATAAAGGTACCACAAAATTCTTATTGCTTTTGATACTCGCTGCGTCTAATTTCAATTGGTTTTTGGCAAATTTAATTGGGTATTTAAGCAAATACGAAGCTTATCTGGAGCGCTGCATATACATGTACTTATAATTCGCCTTACTTTCTAAGCCAATCGCTGGCCAGTATTGCACTCCACTAATTTCACATATTGCAAGATTTAACCCCAATAAGTTACATATCACCAGAATGAGTGACAGGAAACAGACAATCAATGAGTGACAGGAAACAGACAATCAATGAGTGACAGGAAACAGACAATCAATGAGTGACTACAGGAAACAGACAATCAATGAGTGACTACCTGCTTGACAGGAAATAGACAATCAATGAGTGACTACACAGGAAACAGACAATCAATGAGTGACTACCTGCTACAGGAAACAGACAATCAATGAGTGACTACCTGCTTGACAGGAAATAGACAATCAATGAGTGACTACCTGCTTGACATGAAACAGACACAAGATGGACTACCTGCTTGCAGAAAATAGACAATCAATGAGTGACTACCTGCTGACAGGAAACTAGACAATCAATGAGTTGACTACCTGCTGACATGACTAGAAACCACAATCAATGAGTGACTACCTGCTTGACAGGAAATAGACAATCAATGAGTGACTACCTGCTTGACAGGAAATAGACAATCAATGAGTGACTACCTGCTTGACAGGAAATAGACAATCAATGAGTGACTACCTGCAGACAGGAAACAGACAATCAATGAGTGACTACCTGCTTGACAGGAAATAGACAATCAATGAGTGACTACCTGCAGACAGACAGAACAAATACCTAGAGACAATGCAACAGGAAACAGACAATCAATGAGTGACTACCTGCAGACAGGAAACAGACAATCAATGAGTGACTACCTGCAGACAGGAAACAGACAATCAATGAGTGACTACCTGCAACAGGAAACAGACAATCAATGAGTGACAGGAAACAGACAATCAATGAGTGACTACCTGCAGACAGGAAACAGACAATCAATGAGTACAGGAAACAGACAATCAATGAGTGACAGGAAACAGACAATCAATGAGTGACTACCTGCAGACAGGAAACAGACAATCAATGAGTGACTACCTGCAGACAGGAAACAGACAATCAATGAGTGACAGGAAACAGACAATCAATGAGTGACTACCTGCAGACAGGAAACAGACAATCAATGAGTGAACTACCTGCAGACAGAAACAGACAGCAATGAGACTACCTGCTTGACAGGAAACAGACAATCAATGAGTGACTACCTGCAGACAGGAAACAGACAATCAATGAGTGACTACCTGCTTGACAGGAAACAGACAATCAATGAGTGACTACCTGCAGACAGGAAACAGACAATCAATGAGTGACTACCTGCTTGACAGGAAATAGACAATCAATGAGTGACTACCTGCAGACAGGAAACAGACAATCAATGAGTGACTACCTGCTTGACAGGAAACAGACAATCAATGAGTGACTACCTGCTTGACAGGAAATAGACAATCAATGAGTGACTACCTGCTTGACAGGAAACAGACAATCAATGAGTGACTACCTGCAGACAGGAAACAGACAATCAATGAGTGACTACCTGCTTGACAGGAAACAGACCAATCAAAGAGATGAAACGACCTAATAGCCCACCGCAGAACAGGAAACACAATCAATGAGTGACTACCTGCAGTAACAGGAAACAGACAATCAATGATGACTACCTGCAGACAGGAAACAGACAACAATATGACTACCTGCTTGAAACAGGAACACAGACAATCAATGAGTGACTACCTGCAGACAGGAAACAGACAATCAATGAGTGACTACCTGCTGACAGGAAACAGACAATCAATGAGTGACTACCTGCAGACAGGAAACAGAAAGACAATCAATGAGACTACCTGCAGACAGGAAACAGACAATCAATGAGTGACTAGCTGCAGACAGGAACAGACTATCAATGAGTGACTACCTCTGACAGGAAACAGACATCAATGAGTGACTACCTGCGACAGGAAACAGACAATCAATGAGTGACTACTCTGACAGGAAACAGACAATCAATGATGACTACCTGTTGGACAGAATCAATGATCTATGAACAGACTGACATCAATGATGACTACCTGCAGACAGAAACAGACAATCAATATGACACCTCTTGACAGGAAACAGACAATCAATGAGTGACACCTGCAGACAGGAAACAGACAATCAAAGATGACTACCTGCGTGACTAGACAACAATGAGTGACTACCTGCTTGACAGGAAACAGACAATCAATTGAAGATGACTACCTGGCAGAACAGTAAACAGACAATCAATGAGTGACTACTGCTGACAGGAAACAGACAATCAATGAGTGACTACTGCTGACAGGAAACAGACAATCAATGAGTGCACCTCAGACAGTAAACAGACAATCAATGAGTGACTACCTGCTTGACAGAAACAGACAATCAATGATGTTACTACCCTGCTTGACAGAAACAGACAATCAATGAGTTGACTCCACCTGCAGACAGGAAAAACAGACAAAAAAAATTTCCCAAAGAATGAGTGACTACCTGCAGACAGGAAACAGACAATCAATGATGACTACCTGCTTGACAGGAAATAACAATCAATAGTTACTTACCTGCATGAACAGAACAACAATAAAATGACCTGACTACCTGCTTTGACAGGTAACAGACAATCAATGAGTTGACTACCTGCTTGACGGAAACAAGGAAATCATTGGTTGACTACAATGCAGACAGGAAACAGACAATCAATGAGTGACTACCTGCAGACAGGAAACAGACAATCAATGAGTGACTACCTGCAGACAGGAAACAGACAATCAATGAGTGACTACCTGCATGACAGGAAACAGACAATCAATGAGTGACTACCTGCATTGACAGGAAACAGACAACCCTCAATGAGTGACGTACATGCAGACAGGGGGGGGAAACAGACAATCAAGGAGTGACTACCTGCTTGACAGGAAACAGACAATCAATGAGTGACGTACCTGGCATACAGGAAACAGACAATCAACTGAGTGTCTACCTGCTGACAGGACATAAACAAGCAAATGATGCTTACCTCAGGACGGACTTGACAAATCAATGAGTAGACTAACCTGCTTGACAGGAAACAGACAATCAATGAGTGACCTACCGCTTCATTCAGGAAACAGACAATCAATGAGTGGACTACCTGCTTGACAGGAAACAGACAATCAATGAGTAGACTACCTGCAGACAGGAAACAGACTCAATCAATGAGTGACTACCTGCTTGACAGGAAACAGAAACAATCAATGAGTGACTAACATGCAGACAGGAAACAGACAATCGATGGAGTGACCTAACCTGCCTTGACAGGAAACAGACAATCAATGAGTGACTACCTGCTTGACAGGAAACAGACAATCAATGAGTGACTACCTGCATGACAGGAAACAGACAATCAATGAGTGACTACCTGCTTGACAGGAAACAGACAATCAATGAGTGACTACCTGCTTGACAGGAAACAGACAATCAATGAGTGACTACATGCAGACAGGAAACAGACAATCAATGAGTGACTACCTGCTTGACAGGAAACAGACAATCAATGAGTGACTACCTGCAGACAGAAACAGACAATCAAACGAGGTGACTAACTTGCTTGACATGGAAACAGACAATCACTGAGTGTGACTACCTGCAGACAGAAACAAGACAATCAACTGAGTTGATCTACCTGCTTGACAGGAAACAGAACAATCAATGAGTGACTAACCTGTCTTGACAGGAAACAGACAATCATGAGTGACTACCTGCTGACAGGAAAAAGACAATCAATGAGTGACTACCTGCGACAGGAAACAGACAATCAATGAGTGACTACCTGCTTGACAGGAAACAGACAATCAATGAGTGACTACCTGCTTGACAGGAAACATAGCAATGAGTGACTACCGCTACAGAAAAACAGACAATCAATCCAGTGACTACCTCATTGACAGAAACACAATCAATGATGACGACCTGCTGACAGGAAACAGACAATCAATGAGTGACTACCTGCTTGACAGGAAACAGACAATCAATGAGTGACTACCTGCTTGACAGGAAACAGACAATCAATGAGTGACTACCTGCTTGACAGGAAATAGACAATCAATGAGTGACTACCTGCTTCACAGGAAACAGACAATCAATGAGTGACTACCTGCTTGACAGGAAACAGACAATCAATTCTCGGATGGGAGACTGCATTCTAAACCTGGTTGATTATAAGTATTGTATTGCTCACATATGACTTTTAAGGAACTAAATGCTGCGAGGGAGCGCAAGCGACCGCAGCATTTAGTTCCTGAATAATCCAATATGTGAACAATAACTGACTTATAGTTCAGCCAAGTGTACAATGCAATGTCCCATCCGAGTATTGATTTTCCATTTTCTGGCAGTATCACTTATTGTGGTGAAAAAACGTTGCAATATGTGAAATAAGTGGAGCACAATGCTGTCCAGCGATTGGCTTGGAAAGTAGGTCGAACTATATAAATTAACTTTATTGCATTGTAAAATGTCTCATTTGCATATTTAAAATTACACTAGTGTATTAGGTGTTTGAATACAATTTGAAAGTACACCATGCAGGACACTTTTATGCGATAAGCATACATAAGTTAAAACAAGAATTCCGCTAACGGCATTTATCCCATCTCTGTGGTGGTTCGATCATAGCATGCACAATAAATATTATGCCAATCGCTCATACAGTAGTGAAGTTATAGGAGAATGGAGAAATGCGTAGGCATTTACGGAATTAGTTGCGGGAAGTAACTTTGCAGAATACTCCCGTATCGTACGGATGATACGGGAGTATTCTGCCGAGTTACTTCTCGCTACTTCTACTGAATGTGAAGTCAGGTATGTTTACATTGAACTTAGACACGAACGGAATGAAAATATGAAAATTAATGTTCTGAATCTTTACCATGTCAACGCAGCGTGGAAATGTGGAAGCGTCCTGGTGCCAAGGCTAAAATATATGTATCTCCTAATTAGAAGATAATATCTCCTAATTAGGATTTAATGTCTCCTAATTAGGAGATAATATGTCCTACTTAGTAGATACTAACTCCTAATTAGGATATATCTCCTAATTAAGAGTTATTATCTCCTAATTAGGACTTAATATCTCCTAATTAGGACTTAATATCTCCTAATTAGGAGATAAACATTGTAATAGCATTGACACAAGAGTAAGTCCTAATTAGGAGATAGCAAGTCCTAATTAGGAGATACTAACTCCTAATTGTGAATTACTAAGTCCTAATTAGGAGATACTAACTTCTAATTAGGAGATACTATCTCCTAATTAGGAGTTAGTATCTCTTAATTAGGAGATAAAAATATCTCAGCATTGGCACCAGGACACTTCCATATGGAAACGATGAGAGACTTGCACATGATGTGTAAAGGCCATCGACCGTACACTAACTAAAGAAGGTTGTATGCTAATGGAGAAACTTGCACGTATATACTGAATGTGGAATTGCAATGTTTTATTTGACTTTGCACATGGTAAAGAAGTTATAGAAGAATCGAAAACGTGACGGACGAACGACTTTTGCATCCCTATTTCCCATTTTCGCTACCGATGAGATAACAAATAACAGTTCGCAACATGTGGATGTGACTGGATAAAATGGATCAGCCTGTGCATCAACACTGTCTGATTATGATCTGCGCTGCTCGTCATTACACCGAATTGACAATGAAACACCCGTCATGCATCTCTATCAAGAACTACAGATCGTTATCAGGCTACAGGAGTGTACTATTTCACCAGGTTAACTGGTTAACATTTCCATAATGGGTGTTGCGACCAGTACATATCCAGATCAGCCTGTGCATCCGCACAGTCTGATCAGGATATGCACTGTTCACGATTCTCTCATTGAAACTATGACGGATTCTAGCAAGCAATATAGATCATTATCAGGCTACAGGAGAGTGATATTCGATCAGGAGCTAAACTGGTGATAAATCCCATAAGCCCCATTTCTCCGGTCACAGCCACATATTCGTTTACATTACTTGTTTATCTATTTCAGTCACGACCGGCTCGCTGGCCTGGACAACAGAGGAGGACGCAGGAATGACCTTTCTGATCAATGTCAAGTTGCTTGACCACTCCATAGTGATCAGCGTCCCCGGGCTCTACTATATCTACTCCTTCATCACATTTGTGTGCGAGAATTCTACCGGCGGACAGATGTTTAACCATTATATCTACCGTGGCGCCGCTACAATGGACAGTGTCGGTATGCAGTTACTGCAGATGGACAAGCAAACCAAGCGTGCCGGGCAGCTGGAGTATCAGACAAGTTTTTTGGCGGGAGTGTTTCGACTAGAGCGCGGTGACGTCGTACTCAGCGCCGTCTCTGACGTCAAGGACGTGTATAAATCGGCGTTTTCCAACTTCTTGGGACTGTTTATGCTCTAGCAAGGAAGCGTGTTTATTGTTTGTGTCGCGATCAATTAGTATTTTAATACTATGTTATACGTCCGCTCAGATGGACACGCCCGTGTGCGCCACTCTGAAGATTTAGAGTGTAATCTGGCACAATGCAAAATGCATTACTTTCCATGGCAATCGGACAGTAAGCATGGACGTTCTTGAGATTTGTTTTCATTGGATGGAAGGGGGAGTAGATATTCATGACACTGACTTGTAAATTTCATTAGAGGACATAATTATGGTCTGGAACAGCAATAATGTTGAAAGGGTCAGAGCAAAAAGAGGGCTATGTCCATTTATAGACTTACTCCACTTTTTTTCCTGGCCCATTCAATGGTAGCTGTATCATCATAAATGGGGCCCATGCTATTTGTTTATTTACAACAAGTGTAAACCCATATCAGACTGCACTGATCGTCACTCAGACGGTGAAACACTGATCACAACGGTGAAACACTGATATGAAAGTCATGCTTCTAAAAGACAGTTTAGTATCAGTGAAAGCATACTATTTTGTGTCAATTAATCACATATTCATGATATTGCGACTAGTTCTCCAATATCCACTAAATGTATTTATTAATTGTTCCAATACGTAGAAAGTTACTTAGATCCAGACGTTACAGACGTGACGTCTGGATCTAAGTAACATTCTACGTATTGGCTTTACTCAGAAATGCACGTGGCACCTATCCTATTGTGACGTGTACATGTGCGCTGCGGTGTCAACCGGTCGATAACATAGTAGTATCGCAAGTCGAAAGCGTGTATGGGTGGGACTTGCATTGAAACAAACATGTGTACGCGAAGAAGGCGGGGCATCCAATAAGTACGGTATAGTTCACATATTGAATGCTTAATAAACTAATTTCTTGCTCGCTTGCGCTCGCTCGAAATTAATTTATTAAAAAAGCAATAATGTGAAGTATAACTATTACGTCACAGGCATTCACCGTGTTTCGGCTTTCATCGGTATAACTATCCATGAACAACCGGGCTTCTAACACGACCTCGTATCATCACAAAATAACATGTTTAAAATTGTAATGTTCTATGCATTCTTTGTATTTCTGCTGGATAGCCATAATTCTTAAATGAACATATGAACTTGCCACTACAATATTGACGTTAGAGCCGTCAACACATTAGTTTCTTTGTTTTTATACGAGGTCGTGTCCGACCTACGAAAAGCAGCTGTAATTCGATATTCTTTGCATAATTATGTTCTAACTATGCTATTTCAGGAACATAGCACCAACTCTCAAATGAACATGTGCACTTTCCGCCAAAATATTTACATTAGCGTTAATAAAATCGCGGAATTTGTTATAATACAGCACGTGTCCGACCAGAGTTAGACGCCTAGTTATACCGATGAAAGCCGTAACACACTAAATGCATGTGTATTACACATATCCGTTTTCTGTCTGTCTGCTTTCTTTGTGTTTCCTTGGATTTAAATTTGTTTGGGAAACTCTTCTTGGAATACACTTGATGAGTCATTATATCCACCGCGTCTGCCGCGTGTGAACTTTCCCGTCGTTAATTCTACTATCAGAACTCCAGATAAGGTGCATATTTGCGTAAATACCAAATTAAAATTGTCAAAACCCCAATTGAAATCAGAAGTAGCGAGTATCAAAAAGCAATACAGATTGTATGGTACCTTTATCATGCTGCAGAAAACAATAAACAGACCACAAATATAGCATTTTTTTTCCATGAAAACACATATTGGTATTTCATTAGAATTGTCTCATTGGAGACAATTCTAATGAAATGCCAAGATATGTTTTCATTTCGAAGCAAACTATTCAATAATTGATGTCTGTTAACGTGTAAACCCAATTAAATTGTTTAAATACCCAATTGCTTCAGAAATGATAGAGTGACAATACTCAATTAAACATAATTCCTTATCTGGAGCTCTGTACTATGTTTCTTCTATGACGGCTCGCCATGGAAATTTCGTCTCTTCGTTTCTACGTCGCGTGGAGACGAAAATTAAGAACCTTAATTTTCGTCTCCACGCAACGTAGAAGCAAGGGAACGAAAATTAAACCTCTTAATCTTAATCGTGTCAACGCAGCGTGGATTGATCGACATTATGATAAGACACGGCACCATACCTGGCCTTAATCATCACGAGATAAGCTGCTTGGAATCATAGGGAGATTGTAGAAAGATAGTGTAATTTCCAGTGAAAACCTAGTCAAACTAAAGGCACGAACTATCTGCACGTTTTCGCTTTGGTTTAAACATATTTTAATAAATAATACGTTAAATCAATTGTGGGTATACAGGCAGTGTAGGAGGACTGGAACGAACACTTACTATCAAATAGAGTCCTTCCCCACAGTTGTCCACTTTATAGGCAATAGGCATATGTTGATTATGTAATGCAATGTAATGTACTCAGAACTAGGCACGAACATACTTCCAATTAATATATTATTTTTGTTTGTTTTCGTGTGTTTTGTTCTTACTATACTGACTGCTATCCTCAGGTTACTGCTACGTAATGTAGAGATGACGAATATATAGAAAATAGTAGGTTAGTGCCGTGAATGGGAAAACATATATGGCAAGGCTTAGGAAACGGGATGGGCGAGGCTCTGCCGAGCACATCCCGTTTCCGTGCCGCGCCAGATATTTGTTCTCATTCACGGCACTAACCTACTATTCTATTTATCCCGTCAACACCTACAAATGGCATTAAAATGCAAAAAATAACCCCACTCACCGCACATATTCATACGCAGTGATTAGGTCGTATTGACACGATATCAAAAATGTTTCACGGCACCGTGTTTCACGGCAGATACGCACTGTGTTGACGGGATAAATGTCAAATACTAACTTTGTATATGAGACACTCCATGCGATTTTGTACCTAAAAACATGTGCGATATTTTATGAAAATATTTACCAAATTTACGTAAATGACGTCAGAAGTTTTCATAGAAATTTCATGGAAAATGCGGACTTGAATTCCGCATTTGCCATGAACATTTCGTCATCTTTCGACGTCATTAACAGAACATATAACAGTATATTTAATACCTAAGAACATGTTCGATATTTCATGAAATTTTCATGAAATATCGAACATGTTATTAGGTATTAAATCGCATAGCGTGTCTCATATACGGTCGTTATTTAGCTGTCTCAACGTTTATTATTACATGACTAAGTATTTCAGTCATTCTCATTGGCCGAAACACGGCCACGTGATTATCTACAAATTGAATGGTTTGTTTACACGAAATAAGCACTCTCCGACCGCGAGACCGGTCCGAGATGTGTTTATTCATGTAAACAAACGTATTGTTCACCTCCTTAGCGCATGCTAAATCTGATGCCGAATAAATACGGTACTGGGGCTCGTTTCACTAAACTTCGTACGACTAAAATGTTCGTAAGTGCACATTTAGGATCGTCTGGAAATTTCAATTGACGGATTTACATTTATTGAACATAGACTGCATTGCATATAATGTAAATCCAATAATTGTTTACAAGAAATCACTGTTACTGGGAAATTTACAGACTATCATAATTTTGCACTTACGAACATTTTAGTCGTACGACGTTTAGTGAAACGGCCCCCTGATCAATGTAATTATATTGTGTTAGTGACTGTTCCTGATTTTCTGAATATTCGTGGTCAGGGTCATATAATAAATCAATTATAGTCTTTTGAGTCGGTGTACATGAGATTTACGGACCTGAGAAAAGACTTTTCGTCAAAAGACAATAATTGACAATAATTGTATAATGTCTCAAATTGTTCAGGGCCTATTATACCATGAAATAAATATATATATCATTATTCTATATAATTATGTAGTTTCATACACTAAATTTCACAAAATCTTACATGTAGTCGAGTTCGCTCGGCTAATACTAAGGTAGTTTTATACTTCATGTCGTTTATATATTCTATATCCTAATGTTACGATACAGAAAATATAAGACAGGTGCATACTGCTTAACCCTTACACCGCTATCTTAATTTATTGTCGTCTGCTGTTTATTTTCTATTTTCCATTGTTATCATCAAAAACATGCTTTGACAGCAATTTAGCATAATTTACAACATGCTTTGACAGCACTTTAGAATCATTTCCGTTGGAAATGATTCTAAAGTGCTGTCAAACCATGTTTTTATTGAGAAATAAGGCAATATATTAAAGCAACAGCAGACGACGTGTGTAGCGGTCTAAGGGTTATCTGTCTACTAAATCAGCTGTCATGTATGTTTACTGTATCAAAACATTGGGCTACATAAAATATAAAACAGGGGTCAGCGTGTAAGTGCACACACGAACGAACACGACAGGTTGGTTCCAACCTGTCGTGTTCGTTCGTGCGTGCACTTACACGCTGACCCCACTTTACATTAGTAAACGGCATCCATATTAGCCGTGATTATCTCGGCTACAACCTCTACTATCGACCTCTACTATCGACCACATGTATACGGAAATGTAACATTTATATATCTCTCTCTCTCTCTCTCTATGCTATAGTGACGTTTTGGCGGACCTTTATGTCATATGCTTATATGCTGTCCCCATTGCAATTGGGCTATTATGTAGTGAATTAACGCCAGTTATGTAAGGGTTCGTTATATTATATTAAAGGTACATGCCCACTCAGTAAGCACAAAATGATCTTTATAGGAATTAAATAAGTGTATAATTGTAACATATTCCACCAGTGCTAAAAATTGCCCGTAAAACAGGTATAAATATTTAGTAATATTTATTTTACTGATAGTGACGCGCGGTAAATCATTTCATATGCAAATGAAGCATCACATTTTTTACTTATTTATTCTAATGAAATGCGTCACCTGAAAAAATAATATTTTGGACAGATTATAAAGTATGATCATTGCACATCAAAAAATAAATACAGAGAATAAATAGTAATGTCCGTTAACATGCTAAGGAAACACGGTTATCGCCTCTGATATCAGTGAAAATTTTCGTTAGATATAAAATGTATAATAATGCCAATAAATACGTGGGGTAACGGTGAATGAATGTTTACTTTGTCATACGTACAGAATATACAAAAGTATCTGTATCACTATATTATAACCTACTGCGTGGGCATGTACCTTTAAATCTACGTCTATCTACTATTGTCAACATAATAGTGTAGTAAGTACGAGTATCACTTACTACCTGGGTGTATAGAGGATATTCCATCGTGCATTTTGAATAGCGGGAAATAATACACGAGCGTGCGTCGGCTTCCGCGTAAGCAACGAGTGAGCGTAGCGAACGAGTTGCTTACACGGACGCCGACGGACACGAGTGTATTATTTCCGCTATTCAAACATGTACGATGGAATATCCTATTTATTATACTTCCACGGCGGATACATATGCACATTTAGTATATTTTTGAAATTATAATCAATGAATTGTGATTAGTTATACAATGACGTGTTTTCCCGCGTTTTAACGTTACGTTGTGTGACGTCAAATGTGACGTCATGTAAGGTTTTTGAAATCCAAATTACGCAGCTGTTTATATGAACCAGATATATTTGAGCGCATGTTTGGAATATGTTCAATCACATTAACATTCTAGATTAGTCGAGACCCTTTCCAAATTTTCAAATATCTTTATTTTGACTGTAATGAAAATTAAAAATGTTGCATGGTAGCTTGTGGTGTCCAAGAAAACAGGCGCGCAATGACGGGCGTTCTCTTCACGCAATGACGGGCGTTCTCTTCACGCAATGACGGGCGTTCTCTTCACGCAATGACGGGCGTTCTCTTCACGGTGTATTATTTGTATGGAGTTGCTTACGGGTTTTCTCTCACAGCGAAACTCTTGCAAATAATTTGCAAGAGTGTAATAATGCGTAGTAATCCACAAACACTGAACAATGCACACCAACGTAGTTGGACATACTGAGACATGGAGTGGTCACGTGGTACACAACCGCCTAAATTAATATTGCTAAGATGGCAACATTTCTGGACATATGTTGGCAATTTCAACTTGCAATCAAGCAGTTTGATTGCCTGAGCCTGGGCTGTTCCTGTCATGCTGGAGAATTCCTGTCATTTTCCAAGCCGAGTCTGATAAACCTGATAGTAAAATACACTATCTGGGTTGATCAGGTATCGTTTTCTGCTGTAGAATGCGCAATGTAGTTAGAGTTAAAGGTCCATACCCACTCAGTAGGCACAACTTGTTCACTATTGGAATTAAATCCGATATAAAATGTATAATAATGCCAATAAATACGTGGGCCAGGGGTAATGGTGAATTAATGTTTGTTTTGCCAGAAAATGTCTCAGATGATGTCTCTGATATAAAGAAAATGTTGTGCCTACTGAGTGGGCATGTACCCTTAAACTGACGTAATTCAGTAACGTTATGTGACGTCGTTGGACCAATGAAATGTCATTCGGCACAAAGTTACAATTACTAACATCAGCACTGTAATGTTCGCAAACAGTGTAGATCCAGATGAGCCGGTTCGTAACGAGCCGCCTCATCAGGATCTGCACTTTTTTTGCAAGTAATTTTCCTATATTTTTGAGAGAAAAAAACACCCTTTTTTATAAATTAACTAGATAATCAAACATAATTGCTTCGTAAATGTGATGGAATATATGTTTCTCAACGACAAAAGAAAGCGTATAGTTTTTAAAACAGCACAACTATATTTCCAAAATATTTGTAACGTCATTTTTCTATCAAATCTACTTTCAAAGGAAAATGTTGAGCCGATACAATAAACATGTTGCCGTTTGATATTATAGAAATGAATGGCCTTTTTGTGGAATTTATCGGGGCATAAACTTGGAAAAGTCGCGGGAATACTGGACGAAGGCCGGAAGGCCTCGTCCAGTATTCCCGCGACTTTTCCAAGTTTATATCCCCGATAAATTCCACAAAAAGGCCATTCATTCCTTATAATTCCAGCATTTGAAATAAATTCATCAATAAAATGTGTTTATTTTGACAGACGGCAGCCATTTGTTTACATTGACAGCACTGACAGCGCACATGTAGAAAGTAGTTCGGTGTGGGAGTTTACTGGGATATACATTTTGGACAGAGACTTGCTACGGGCCAATCAAATGTTAGGGAATTGTGTAAATATTTTTGTGCTGGAATTATTGCACAACAACGTCCATCTGGCAATGTATGGTTTTGCCATTTCCGGCTCGTGAATGATTCCGTGCTAAATGTCGTTTGTGTACAGCCTCGAGATATCCGAATAAAACCACGAGGTAACATGATAATCCAACATGCAGTGCCGAGATAATGACCAACGAAATCGGGTAACTGACGACATAAAGTTGTTTGGAACTACTGCATTCAATCGCATACATTTTGATGGTTACTGTTTAGTTTAAACATATTTTATTTGCATATTGTTTACAAGTTCATTGTCAATCTCAATGTTACTATATACAGTACTATACAAATGGGATTGGATTGAAAGCAAGCTTATCTAGATCCTCCCCCTCTGGTTACTGTTTAACGTCTGTATTCAACATCTATGTCAGATAATGATGTCCTATGACATGCTGAAGTGTTGTGAAATAAATTGGATATTTCATAGACATGTGTTGTTGTTATTATATACCTCTCTTCTTCACTCAGATAAGCCAGTATTATTGGACTGTACGGTTTCTTTTGTCGCTGAGTATATAACATATTTGTGAAAACTGCCTCGTAACTGTATCCTATACGGCACATGGAGTGGTGAACTCATTCACCTCTTCTAGCGTTTGACACAAAATGCAAAATGTGAAGTAGAATATATGATATACTGTAGTTAATCACATGTAGAAAAGCCAGGACAACTGTCAATTGTATTACATCAAACAGTAAAATATATCAGTTTTCTGGACAAGTGTGTGTACGTGTTTTTTACAACATGAACCACCGATGTAAATAGCCTCATACACAGAACATCGCACAGTGTGTATCACTTTTACCTGGCCAACCACACATACCATATATACCCACTACTGTAATATGTTATTAGCTATCACATCCAGTTACATGTAAGCAGTTACCTGAGTGTATTATCCCTGGTGTCTACTCTCCTTCTATGCGAGTAAATAGAGAATAGTAGGTTATTGCCGTGAATGGGAAAAAATATCCGGCAAGGCTCAAGAATTTCTTTATTTCTCATCAGAAGTATATGTTGTGACCACTCATTTGAACCGTCTCGCCGAGACGGTTCAAATGAGTGGTCACAACATATACTTTGGTTCAGAAATAAGGAAAATAGATAGGAGAATAGTAGGTTAGTGCGTGAATGGGAAAAAATATCTGGCAAGGCTCAGGAAACGGGATGGGCGAGGCTCTGCCGAGCACATCCGTTTCCGTGCCGAGCCAGATATGTTTTCCCATTCACGGCACTAACCTACTATTCTATTTATCCCGTCAACACCTACAAATGGCTGTAAAATGCAAAAATAGTATTGACTGGATATCAAAAATGTTTCACGGCACCGTGTTTCACGGCACATACGCACTGTGTTGACGGGATAAATATGGCTTTACCTATGGGCAACGTGTACACTAACAATAATCTGTGTATCGGAGTGAAATGTTTGCACATCAACATTTATTTTGAGATTGATGGGAGAAATGCTCAGATATATCGTGTTTTATATAATTTGCTGGTATAATATTTATAGCATGCCTTTGTCATATCTGTCTCTGATATAGTGCACCGAACTCTATTTGGTTTACTGCCATATTATCTGCTGTATGTGTCAAACGTACGAAGTAGTGAAACTGTACGATGGCATGTACATACAAAATGTGGGAGATGGCAACTCAATATACCATATAGTATACAGTAACAAGACAATAAGCTCATAAGTTATTTTCATATATCACATCACTCTTTTGCAGCAATTATCAATGAAGTCAAGTGTATCTAACTATGACCTAATTCCTTAAGGTATGGCTCCTTATCACATCTTTGACACATTTCCGGGTGTTGTTTCTGTATTAACACAGCTCGTGTGCAAGGTATGTGCATGAGGATGTGATAAATAAGTTAAATCACGTTTGTTCGCATGTACGAGCTAAAGCTCGCGGATTATCTCCTCGTACATGCGGACGAACCGTGATCTAACTTGTACTTAGGAATGGTTTCTGTGGTGGCATATTTCTGCCATCACTTAACGAGATAACGTGATAGCTAAGTGGTTTTATAACACGATTTAAGTCGTCTTAACCCTAGTTTAAGAAAACAACCACAGTTTAAGAAAACAACTGCCAATCGTGATCCCAAACGGTAGTTTTCTTAAACCCTGGTTTGAGCAATTATTGTGCACTTGGCGGCAGAAACCACCGTTTTAGACTCTCAAACTAGGGTTTCTGATAGCTTAACCCACGTTTGAGCTCAAAACCCCAGTTTAGACTGCCCAAACCCTAGTTTAGGCTCGCCAAAGGCACACTAATTCACTAAACCCCAGTTTGAGAGTCTAAACCATGGTTTATGCTCCCAAACCCCAGTTTGAGCAATTATTGTGCACTTGGCCAGAAACTGCCGTTTGAGGTCGTAATCGGTAGTTAATTTACGAAATCGGCCTAAACGGTGGATTCTGCTACCCGTCACAACCCGAGTAACGATTGGTTAAGTGAACACAAAATAGTTATCACTAGCTGATCGCTTAAAATATGTTTTGGGCATCCGTCACAACCCGAGTTACCATTGGTTAATCGATCTCAAAGCCTAGTTACCATTGGTTGATCGATTTAGCCTACGGTTATCGTAGGCATGGAAATGCACGGCGTCACTAAATGGCGTAATGATCGATTATTTGGATAATAAAGGTGAAACAGCGGCGTAATGGGTGAAAACCGGTGTAATTATCGGAGAGAGGTGAATGCACATCCATCCATCCATCCATCTTTTTTTTTATTGATTTAAAAGATTGACCCAAAACCAATTGCGTATAGTACATGTGATATGTGTCAGCGGCGTAGGAGGGCATTGAAAAGTGGTGCGGCCATACCGTCGAACGAGCAAAGTTCGTAAGAATGCTAGTGGGGTCCGGTGCACGATTACACGAAGCACCCATATAATCTAAATACATATAAATATACCACAAATACCCCCTACATAGTATCAGATAGTAGTGTAAAGCATATATTGACACAAAACACATTATTTAATTGACACATGTTGTCAAATAAATCTGTTAAATTTGCTATATGTTCGATTAATGCACAATGAATCATATGGGAAATACATGCAAATATAGTTTAATATATATAGATATGCCACAAATACACCCTCAAACATATCAGTGTATGCTCTCCTTACGTTATCAGAATTTGTATAACCTATTGTATGTATCAGTGTAGACCCTGATCTTTATTATTGTCCGCACTTTTTGGGATACGTGTATATTTTACTAAAATGCCCAACAAATATGCCACAAATACACCCTCAAACGTAGACTACCAGCCTGAGTGTGAACATCGGCTTACCTCTTCAAACATTATATGAGCCGCGTCGTGCGAAAATGACGTTATGGAGTAAAGGACGTTACAATTCTTTTGCTAACAATGTAAAACTGGAATATCCCCCGTGATAATCATTACTTTTTAAGCAGGCCAGGGACCAATGATTGATATTATAGCTAGTCCTAGCTATAGACCTACAGCCCTTTAATTCATTGCCTCCACTAGCGCTGTAGGTCGCTGCCATACAGTCCTTGGAGAGAACACAAATAATTAAATACAGGTTATTTTCCACCATTTAATGCAGGTTCAGGTAGATATAGTTGTTATATGTTCGCGCCGCTTGTAGCTAGCTGCGTAACTTACCGCAACAAGGAAGAAACTTGATTTTGTAAACCCGGGTATGAAAGGGATAGATATTTTGTTGCAATAGCAGCCATTTTGATCACTACGGAAGCCCATTAGGGCCACTTCATTTTTTTTAAATTTCCATTTATTCAAGACGTTTTCTTGAATTTTCAAGTTGTTTTCTTTGATTTTCAAGATCTTTTTCTTGAATTTTCAAGAAAAGATCTTGAAAATTCAAGAAAAGAACTTGAAAATTCAAGAAAAAATCTTTTCTTTTCTTGAAAATTCAAGAAAAGATCTTGAAAAGATCTTGAAAATTCAAGAAAAGAACTTGAAAATTCAAGAAAACATCTTGAAAATTCAAGAAAACATCTCGAAAATTCAAAAGAGAAAATATAGCAAAAAGTGAAGTGGCCCTAATGGGCTTCCGTAGTTCACAGTTTGTAGCCAGGTAAGGTTTTATTTCGCCGTAAAGGGCTGTGGTTCCATAGCTAAGCTAGTCCCTGATCAGGCTAGTCTGGTTGTGTTCCATAAATTACAAGTTTACCATCTGACATTTAGAATTTAGCCAGATTACTAGGTAAAAATGGCAGACAGCAACTTGTTGACATGCAGAATAAAATGAAATATTTTATGTACACATTATGGATTTGTGGGAAATTATTTCTGTCGTCAGAGCTGTACTGTAGGAGGAAAAAGTCCGGGCAAAGCTGATTTTTATATGAAACAAAGAACAAAACACCCTTGTTATTTGTCCGGATAAATCCGGGCATATGGTAGCTGTGTCGTAATTTAGATGAATGGTATATACTAGTGTAGTATTACATTTTGCCCATTTTGCATTTGTAAACGTATCAAAAAGATAGTTGGCACATCAGAAGAAATTTATTATATAAAAGGTGACCCGAAGCAGTGATTAAATTTTGAGCTAATTCGCTCTAACCGAGTTCGAGTTGTTGATTGTTCATTTTCCAGGAATGATGACCTCGCTGCGAGGTCATCATTCCTGGAGAATCCGATTTACTTTCGCTTTCACCGCACAGAAATTCCTGGAAATTGAACTGAAGGTAACAGCAGCTATACTGAGCAAAACTAGAAACGTCCCTCCATGTTTAAGGAAAGATTCATCAAAAACCAAAAGGGTTACTTTTATTTAAAAATCAAAATGGAAAAACAAGTTCATTCATTTCTGTATCAAAGCCAATAAATTGCATTTGGATATCTTGTTAAATATTCGAGAGATAACCGGCCAAGGGCGGTAGGGGTCAAAATCAAAAATCACAAAAACTCAGAAATGTGTTACTTAATGTTTAGAGATGGAATTTCAATAAGTAATGTGGCAAATTCAGTAAATCTCGTTAGTACCGAGTGTTGAATGAATGCATGCAATGATCCTACGCCGCATCGACGTGACGTAACGCAATACCAGTGCGTTGGGCAAATTCCTCCATTCCCGTTGTAACGCCCGTGTAAGATCGCGAACATTGTCAATCTGATGGTTAGCTCGTGCTTTGCGGCCCAGCTCATCCCATATGTGCTCAATGGGATAGAGATCCGGGGAGACCGCGGGCCATGGCATGACGTCGACGTTGTTTTGCTGTAAGTATTGAGTGGTGACCCTGGCTACGTGAGGGCGGGCATTGTCGTGCATCAATGTCACACCAGGACCATGCTGACGGATAAATAAAGGTAAGGCATGTGCATTTAGCACATCTGCAACATAACGTTGTGCATTGATGTTGCCCTGTACAACAACCAAATCTGTCTTCCGGTTTCCCATGATCCCACCCCAGACCATTACGCTCCTCCCCCAAACCTGTTCTTCTCAACAATGCAACAATCGGTGAATCTTTCATTTTTACGCCTGTATACCCGTAATCTTCCGTCAGCATGACTAACTGTGAACCGAGATTCATCGGTGAACAAAACTCGGTTCCAGTCAGCCCTTCTCCAGTTCAGATGACGTCGCGCCCATAACAGTCTGGCAGCACGGTGACGTTGGGTCATTATCTGACCAGTGTACGGGCGGGTGCGTGCCCGGATTGGTTGGGCGTTACGACGTAACCGGTTGCGAATGGTCTGCCCTGAGACACTGTATCGCCTAGCAGTGACTGTGGCTGCCAATCGACGTTGACGTAAAGTGCGTCAACGTAATGTAACGATCGGCTCTAGCCGTCGTTACACGAGGCCTACCAGGTCGCTGCCGGTCGTGAACAACCCCAGTCTGCTGGTACCGGGCTGCAAGACGATCAATCGTCTTCCGACAGCAACCAAACCGAGGCGCGACCGCCCTGGCGGCCATCCCCACCCCGCAAGCATCCCAATTGCCTGATTTCGCTCGTTTTCGGAAAGCCGTGGCATATCGAAAACAGTGAAAAATTAAAAAAGTTTTTTAATTTTCCGAATAGCCCCTATCGCATGAATGGTACGACATGAACTGAATACCTTATCGATGACAAGTATAGCGTGCACGTGCAAAAAGTGGAAATCAACGTTTTCCGGTCACTGGCCGCTATGTAAACCGTGTGTATCGGCTAAACTCTACAAGATCGTATTCTGAACATCGCCACGGTTTAAAATACATGTACTTTGAACATGTGGTACATACATAGACAGAGCTACACCGGTTGTGTTGTGTTCAGTACGAATACTGTCTATATAGAATACTGTCTATATAGAATCGCATGGGTAAGTTTCGCCAATTTCATATCAGTACTTTTTGAGAAGTTTTTATGATTTCTTACAAAATGACGTGTTGCGTTATTTTCTGCGGAATGTATATGTTATGCGCCAAATTCAATAGCACATGACTGTCGACAGCATAACCAAAGTTCATAGACTCTGCCGAACATCAAATACACAGTAAAATTATTTAAATATAACGAATGTTAAATAATGTATATTGTTTCCGAAGGGCCGCGCACCCAGAGACTATCCGGAAGAGTTTATGACATCGAGGCGTTCTACGACATAGAGGCGTTCTTGCAAGGCAACCATATGTTGAAACAATTATGCCGATGGCCCACAAGCATTTTCGTCGGGAATGGCGTCGGCGCCGCCTTCGTACTACGCGTCGTCAGTGGTGCGCAACGTTTGTCCATGTTTAGGGTGAAATCACAGAATTTGGTCGCACGGACCTTGTTGTGCTGGATGGCAACATTAATGCCCACCAGCGTATATCGACCAAGTGCTAAAGCATGTTGCCTTGCCGTTCATGCGACGTCAACGTCACACATGATTGATTCAGCAGGACAATGTTACTCCGCATACTGCCATGCTCACAAGAAACTTTCTCCAGCAGAATAACATGAATGTTCTGGACTGGCCTGCCACAATTCACCTGATCTTAACAAAATTGAAACAAATTGGAGTGAATTAGGACGAGCAGCTCATCGCAGAGACCCCATACCAGAAAAATGCACGTCAGCTGCGTGACGCTCTGGTTGCAGAACGGAACAATCTTCCTCAACAGTTGTCCGTCGTACAATCCATGCGACGTGGGGTGCACATCATGTATTGCAGCCCACGGTGGACATACACGATATTAACAACTTTGTCATTTTGTATTTCTACGTGTCTGATGTTATTGCCTACGTTACCGTAATCTATTGATGAAATTCAATATTTCTTTTGGAATTCTGTGTGAGGTTATATTTGCTTTACATGAAAATTTATTGTTGGTGGTTTATTTCAGCATCATAACATACCAATTATTGTCCATTTATACTTTCTTGTTCCTTAAACTATAGATAAACTGTTTAGTGGTATACACTACATGTCTGCATAGAAACGCACACACGCACGCACGCACGCACGCACATTCGCCGCTGAAGTACTTTGTAAATATTGCGAAAGTTCTCTAGACTTAGATAGAATACTATTATTCGTCATATTGCTTGTCATTCTGTTCCCTTTTCATGTTATGTCCCATATAGACAAGATGACCGGGTAAGTGGGAGGTTTGAGGCGCCGCGCTAACCAGGTTTAACCCCCAATGGATATATCTTCACTGGTCGTTCCCAGGCGCAAGCCTTGCTGTCGTGACGTGTATTATTGTTCCAGTGTTGTAGTTTTTATTTCAAATCATAGTCATATATAAACAAACGGTTTCAGATACATGTAACATACATTAAAGTATACATCACGTGTTTATGTATATATGCATACATTTGAATGTTTTCTATTTTAAGAATGTCCTAATAAGAAATATAAGAAAGAGAAGAAGGATAGTAATACTAGAATAAGATATATTATTGTTCCTTTATATTTCTATTGGGACACTTGTTACTATCTTAATGATTGTCGAGCTTTTGTAGTATGTTGTGTTGTTTTCCTATTTTTGTAAAATATTTTTTTTTTTGAGGGGGGGGGGGGCATACACCACTGGTTGTGGAGTGCATTTTGCCATGTTGAAGACTCTGTACATGTAACCACCACTGGTTATGTACATGTATGGACGTAATGTTGCTTTTATGTTTACTTTAAACGATATTTAATAAATAATAGTACATGACAATTATATTGAGTATTCACAATCATGGGATTTGACTGAAAGCATGCTGTTATGTTTGTCATTGCTCAATGGCCTCTTAGTGTGTATTAATCTATTGTAGTGCTAATATACACAATGCTAATGTATTGTGTATTGTATATGTGTGCGAGTCTTCAAAATCGGGATAAAAATATTATATTAATTGTTATTAGTCTGTAGCCGTTATTCTGTAATTGGACAGATTTTAAATAAACTTAGATTTACCTTTTCCGCTGCCAATTTGTCTATTAATGGCTGGGACACACCACGAATCTTCAGAAAATCTTCTATTGTCTGCATGGCTGCAAAAACGTAAAATTGACAACGTATACTTTCATAACTATTAAAATTTGTGACGCTGCAGCGTGTAATTGTAATTAAGGGGGATAACTTTTGCGTCTACATAACCACTCTTCGTTACTTTATCAATTTGGATTAAGCTTGAACACGGTTTAAATATAGTACGTTGAATTCATGAGACTTAGAGTATATGTATACTTAACACACAATGATCCTATACATATTTACCTGGTGTTACTTCACGAGTCACAAGTCGAAATTGGAAAACGTTGTTGGAAATTGCGCGCAGAAAATACAAATGACGTACAAAAGAAAATGGGGAACAACTCTACGATTGATTCGTCGTTAGAGCAGCCGTTTTGATTGGCTAAGCTAAGTCGTGGCCACGAGTTACTAAGTCGTGGCCACGACATACTATGTCGTGGCCACGAGATAGCTAAGTCGTGGCCACGACTTACTAAGTCGTGGCCGCGACTTACTAAGTCGTGGCCACGAGTTATTAAGTCGTGGCCACGACATACTATGTCGTGGCCACGACATATCTAAGTCGTGGCCACGAGTTACTAAGTCGTGGCCACGAGTTACTAAGTCGTGGCCACGACATACTAAGTCGTGGCCACGAGTTACTAAGTCGTGGCCACGAGTTACTAAGTCGTGGCCACGAGATAAAATATATGTTGGAAATGTCACCTCTATGCCACCGTAGATTCGGACCCGATTTTTTCTTCGTTTTGACAAGATTTTTTTGGTGATAATTACATTATATTTTTCAATACGCGGAGTAATGACATGGACCGCCGGCGTTAAATGATGATTTGTGGCCAATGTAGTTCCAGATGAGTATGTGCACCCAGTCAACCAGAGAGTGATCAAAACTGTTCTCTAGATGCATGAATAATGTTGCAATGACTGAATGGCGAACAGTGTAGTCTCTGATCAAACTGCGCGGATGTGCATGCTGATTTGGGGGACTATGATGTTTTCAAACGAAGCAACGTCCATTTTGACCGCGGCTCTAGTTATCCCCTCACCGATAGGCAAGAGGGGATATATAGCGGTGGTCCATGTACGTCCCGGCGTCCGTCTGTATCACTTCATGTTCACCCAAAGAAGTTGCCATTTGACCGATTTCCAAAAAATATTTGGTGTGAACATGTGTCTCAGCATGACCCTGTTATGCATACACCCCAGTTCCCTATGCAAAGTTCAAGGTCGTGTATGCATTGAATAATATTCATGAAATCCGCCAAGTACAGTTCATGCTCTGCACGACATTTCGTTATTTGTTTCAGTCCGAACGAAGAGTACTCCAGGTCTGGAATGCTGATAAGAGTAGGGGCTTGTTGGTCACGTTCTTCAAGTATGCAGATCTTCTTGAAAAGGGTATTGTTTTGTATTTTTTCCTTATATCATATACCTGAATAAAAGGTATATATGGTCCATGACGGAAACACGTCCTATCAGTGAAGAATCATTATATACAAAAGAAACAAAGCGATATCTCAAGCTTTAGATATGGAAATATAGCTGGTCAAATCAGTTTACCTCGGATATATACGTATTGGCACCTGCATTATCAGGGTTGGAAACTATAACAATTTTTGGCTGGTCGCCCAGTTTTTCAAAACAAAAAGTTAACTTTACATGAATGGGGAATGTATCTCAAAAGTTAGTCGCCTACGCAAAATTTTGATCACCATGTGCGTCTGGGCGACTGTTAATTTCCAACCCGGATTATTGTGATCTGATATATATACCGGAATACCGGTATTGTATTCTTAATAACCTAGCATCTCAGACTATCTGATTGAGCTTGTCATTATACCCCCCGCAACGAGTTGAGGGGGGTATACTGGAGTCAGGTTGTCCGTCCGTCCGTCCGTCCGTCCGTCCGTCCGTGCGTCCGTCCGCGCGTCCGTCCGTCCGGATAAACTTAACATCAGAGAAATATTGTTATAACTTCTATTTCCTTCATCTAAAATGCTTGATATTTTTTCCATAATTTAATTTTAGTAAAAAAATTAAAATATTACAGTAACTTATTTTCGTATTATGCCCCCGCCACCTTATGGTGAGGGGGAGGGGTGCATATAGCGTTACCGGCGTCCGTCCGTACGTACGTCCAACATAAGTTCATGCAATTTCACATCACTTACAACGTTTATCATCCCCAAACAGTTATAACCCACACATAATATGGTGCCACACATGTACATGCTACTTTCACCTACTTTTCATGCTCTGGAGGCTTTATTCTTACGTTTGTCTCTACGTTGAGCATCTGCGTTGAGCATCTGCGTCTAGCAAATACGTTTAACTCCGTTTCTCTTTAACATACTGCCACCAAACTTCGACAACTTCATTGATGTATGATATACAACACATTCCCATGTATACCATGTGACCTTCATGTGACCATGACCTACTTTTCTTTACGTCGAGCATCTGTGTTTAACATTTAACTCTGTTTCTCTCTAACTATACCACATACTGCCACCAAACTGTGACAACTTCATCGGAGTATAGCATCAAATACACATGTATACCATGTGACCGTGACCTACTGTGTGCAATTGATGTGTCAGATTATTAACTGATCATCCTTCAAGAATTTGTAAATGGTGATTCTAGGGCCAAAAATGGGCGTCGAATTTCATGTTTGTTGAAACTGGTCATGTGATCATGACTGGCCATCTTGGATCACACAACGACCCAATTTTGAGAAAAATGGTATCAGAGTGATCAGCTCATCAATACTGTCGATTTGATATATAACATGACCATATTCAGTCAGAAATTAAAGTTGACAACCCCTCCCCCCCCCCCCAATCAACGGGCACCGGGCACCCATATTTGACGCAAAATCTTGCGAAAACCCACCCATCAGTTCCGGAGACGTCGTTTGAAGAATTTGACGTAATTTTCTATGGCCGCCATCTTAGATTCCATAATGACTCCATTTTAACAACTTTGGAAAACCTTCCCATAATAACAATGTGTGTACAGTTTGCGGTTCTGGAGAAGTCGCGTGAAAGTGTTTACGGACGACGGATGGACGAAAAGCGGTAACAATAGCTCACATGAGCTTCGCTCTATAGCCTATTTCACCAACATTGCAAAATATACTTTTCTAGTAAAGTATACTTTGAGGGAGAAATTTTCAATTTTAGGATAAATTTATTATTTTTTATTATACTGAATTTATTACATTATCACAGCCATTTTGGCTGTGATAATGTAATAAATTCAGTATAATAAGTCTGCATACTTTTAATCATCAAATATATGCAGTCGTTAGTTCTATATGAAATAATGCATTTCAGGAAAAATAAATGATTACTCCTCAAAGTATACTTTGCTAGAAAAGTATACTTTGCAATGTTGTTGAAATCGTCTACACGTGAGCTAACAAGTATGAGGTTCGATATGATTGATAACAATAGTTTCTTGTAATTCTTATATAGAATGGCTATGTACATACCGGTATTGTAATGTTAATGTTGCATGTATACCGTTTGTATATGGATGAGACAAACATCTTCATATATTAACACACATTTAATTTGAAACTACAACCTCGCACAATCCCCTTTAGGCTTTAACATAACATTGTGATCAATATTAAAGTTTTCTACCCAACTGGTTCCCTTTTCTTCGAGTCATAAATATATATATATGAATCCTGAAACTTGGAAACGCATCGGTTAAAACTAATAAGGCACAGTCTTCACGTAACTATTAATTCTTGTAATTGTTCAATTTCAGTTATTAACATGGTGAATAGCTGTAGTGCGTCATTTATCCCGTCAACACAGTGCGTATGTGCCGTGAAACACGGTGCCGTGAAACATTTTTGATATCCAGTCAATACTATTTTTGCATTTTACAGCCATTTGTAGGTGTTAACGGGATAAATAGAATAGTAGGTTAGTGCCGTGAATGGAAAAAATATCTGGCGCGGCTCGGAAACGGGATGTGCTCGGCAGAGCCTCGCCCATCCCGTTTCCTAAGCCTTGCCTGATATGTTTTCCCATTCACGGCACTAACCTATTATTCTCTATCTATTTTCCTTATTTCTGAACCAAAGTATATGTTGTGACCACTCATTTGAACCGTCTCCGCGAGACGGTTCAAATGAGTGGTCACAACATATACTTCTGATGAGAAATAAAGAAATTATTGAGCCGTGCCGGATATTTTTTCCCATTCACAGCACTAACCTACTATTCTCTATTTACATTATGTGGAGGGTGCATTAAGCTGTGCTGTTGCATAATATGCCCAACGAGCTGTCGAAATTCATCTGATACAACGTATACAGGTGGATGTTCACACATGCGTTCCTCAATAGCTCTGAGATTTCCTCCAATGGGTAGTTTATAGTTCGTTGTCATATATATCTCTGGCTGAAAATACAACACATCGGGTTTCCCACCAGGTTTCTGCATTTCTTGATTGTCGCACTCTGTGTTCATTCCAATGTTGGACAACTCTTTGTAAATCCATGTTTATCAGCCGTAAAAAAAACAGTACCCAACACATTCCATGTGCACATTATCGGAGGTGTCAAGCAAACCAATATCTGCCATATACATGTATTTGAAAAGATGTATCCATGTTGTTCCTGACATTGCACGCATTGATCCCCAGAACCTCTCTATTCGGGTATTTCGTAAAGATGATCCATATATGAAGCTGGATAAGCCTTGAAATGGGTCGATATGGTGCCATCGTAATGCGTACTGCAAGTCTCTAACTATCTAATTTTCAGTTCCTCTGTCTGCAAATATTAACATTGGAACACCAATGATTTCTTTCACATAATTCAAGTAGAATTAAGCGATTCGATGCTTCTTGTTCGAGTCACATGCATGTAACAATAAAATACGCTTGGAAAACCCATCAACAGCTCCGTGTATTGAAACTCCGTAGGGTTTCAGCTTATCCCAGCCAGCAATATGAACTGCATAATTTGGCCCTTTGCTGTAATACGTACGTCTTCTGATACCTTGTCTACCTCTTAAAGCTACACCTTCAGGATCAATAACAGAAATAACTACTCTCACTAACTCACAAGATGCAATATGTCCATGATCTATTAACAACCGTCTTCTCATGGAACGATAACCAATGTCACGTCCAGTTCCCGAAAGTTCTTCAATGACAGCATTAACTATGTCTTGAAGGGGAGATTCATTATTTCGTCGGAACAAATTCATTCTCCTCAACGTTCTATGGATTTGTCTTTCGCTAAAGATTATGCTGTGCTGAGTGATAAGAAAGCCGCAAATTTCTCGAACTGTGTACCGTGAATGGTAATACAGTGCAATGATATCATCTCTCCCAATTTGAGCGCCATCTGTTAGGTTCCTAACTTGTGCTGGCGTGTACATACGAGCTTGTTCCATCTGAAAATACATTACAACTGAACATTTGAGTTGGTCTAGTACATGTACAGTTTAGATACTCATACATGATATAAATGTAATTATCATGCAGTTTTTGTAATTTGTGAACAATAAGCACTTTTCTATCTACAGTGAGCACAGGTATATATCTACGGAAGCCCATTAGGGCCATTTCACTTTTTTTTAATTTCCATTTATTCAAGATGTTTTCTTGAATTTTCAAAATCTTTTCTTGAATTTTCAAGATCTTTTCTTGAATTTTCAAGAAAAGATCTTGAAAATTCAAGAAAAGATATTGAAAATTCAAGAAAACATCTTGAAATATTGAATTTTCAAGTTCTTTTCTTGAATTTTCAAGATCTTTTCTTGAAAATGATTTTCAAGAAAACATCTTGAAAATTCAAGAAAAGAACTTGAAAATTCAAGAAAACATCTTGAAAATTCAAGAAAAGATTCGAAAATTCAAGAAAGCATCATGAAAATTCAAGAAAAGATCTCGAAAATTCAAGAAAAGATAAAAATAAAAGTGATAAAAAATCTGCCATTGCTTGAAACGCATTGAGTGTGCACATAGATTGGACATATTAAACGTTTACATAAGCCCGTCTATGAGATAATATGCCTTATTGCCATGTGTAAGTCCGATAACTGCCAAAATGGTTTTGGCATTTTCCGATATTTTCTATAAACGACGTCGAAAATTTGGTGTTAATTCTAAAGGCGAGACAGAAGTAAATTCGGCTTTTTATCTTAATTTCAACATTCTGTGAAATTTGATGGTGGGATCAAATCGTATTTGTTTCAAACTTTTACACATTTTACAGAATAAAAATAGTGGCATATTATCCCATGGAAGATCTCAAAAATACTGGTATTGTTATGGTATTGCCGGGGCATTGTATTGTCATTATACGCCATAGAATATGTTTGATCCCCTCCATGGGATAATATGCCTTATCGAAATATTTCGCCGATATTGATCTTGGAAAGAGTCAGTAAAATGTGCAAAAGTTGCAAAAAGTAAGGTTTGTAAAAAGTCTGCTGCCCTGCTAAGCCCAACACATAACTGATCTCAAATATCAGACGAGCTTTTGCATCGTTTTGCGGTGCTCTTGTTTTCTGATAAAGTGGCTTTTGCGAATTTTTGATACCCATTTGGCTCGGCCCTGTGAGATGTATGGTGAGCCCTGCTGGGTCACCGCCTATAGGTTATGGCTCGCGACGGACGAGACGGATGAACAGATAATGGTAACACTAAATGCCCCCTCCACTATCGTGGTGGGGCATAAAATACTACAGTATGTAAGAAAATAGCGGCGATTTGTTTAGCGGTCGACTTGACCAAATAAAAACAAGAGGCCCAAATGTGCCTGTATCGCTCACCTGATTATTCCATCGTCGGTTCAAAATAATTTTTAAGAATTTGACCTACTTTTCCATGGTGGCCATCTTGGATTCCTCAAGGACTCCATTATCAGAAAATGTTACACCCAAGGACTATAACTGAGTTTAGTCAACATCGGCCAAACGGTTCATGAGAAGGTTTTTGAAATTGCTCATAAAATAATGAGCTTTTCAGCTTTCGGTGGCCATCTTGGATGGCATTATTACACGAAACCAATGCCCTCGTGGCAATATAAAAAAATATTGAAAAAAAGAATTAGAAGAAGATTTTTCAAGTTGATAATAAAATGACGACCTTTTCACTTTTTGGCGGCCATCTTGGATGATGAAATGACCCAATTGTGACAAAAATGGTATCAGAGTTATCGGCTCATCAATACTTTCGATTTGATTTATAACATGACTATATTCAGTGAGAAACTAAATTTGGTCCTCCGGGCCACACCACACCCATTGTTTACCGCGAGGTCACCATTTTATCAAATCTGAAAGAGCATGAGTGGTCGATCATTCCTACGAAGTTTCGTCAAAATCGGTGTGTCGGATCGTTAGAAGATTTTTTAAGAATGTATGCTATTTTTAGACGGCGGCCATCTTTTATTACAAGACGACCTTCATTTTAACAAATCTGAAAATGCTTCACCCATGGAACTTAAAGATGAAGGTTGGCCAGCATCGGCCAAATTGCTCATGAGAAGAAAACGTTTGAAACTCTAATAAAAGGACGACCTTGTGACCTTTCGGCGGCCATCTTGGATGACATAATCATCAAATTTCGACAAAAAATGCACTAGAGTGATCGCCTCTTCTATATCTTTGATTTGATCTATGACATGACAATATTCGGTCAAAAATGAAATTTGACCACCGGGGCCACGCCAACTTTTGACCCGGGGTCACCATTTTAAGAGCACCATATGTCGATAATTTCTACCAAGTTTCGTCAAAATCGGTCTGGCGGTTCACGAGATGTTATTTTAAGAATTTTACCTACTTTTCTACGGCGGCCATCTTGGATTATGCGACGACCTCAATTTCAACAAATCTGAAAATGCTTTACCCAAGAAGCATAACTGTGAGGTTTGGCCAGCATCGTCCAAGCGGCTCGTGAAGCTATCTAACCCCCCCAGGACAAAATCGGAGGACACCAAAGGACAAAATCGGTAAAGTCGAGGACAAAATC
This sequence comes from Conchocele bisecta, assembly GCA_029237695.1. Lineage (NCBI taxonomy): Eukaryota > Metazoa > Mollusca > Bivalvia > Lucinida > Thyasiridae > Conchocele > Conchocele bisecta. The sequence goes on along the minus strand of CM055276.1, from coordinate 50,876,925 downwards.
GGCAAAAAAACGCTAACCCTAACCCTAACCCTAACCCCCCCCCCCCCCCCTAACCCTAACCCTGCTGGTTTTCGCGATAAATGCGTACAAACACATATAGAGGTTTGCCGATAACTGGCGGCCGACGGCCCGTTATCGAAAACTTTCTGCAGCAAATGATAAATTCATAGTGGATAATTGTAAAAGTTATATTAAAATCTTAATGTAATTTTTATGATATTTCTTTCATAAGGATAAAAAGAATCTACTGCACAACATGTGCAAAATCTCTCCTTTTTTGTTTATTTTTTTTAATACAAATATTTATTTACTGCGGTGGGCTCTTTCTTTCTTTATTTTTGGCGCAAAATCTTAACAAAGGCAAAGAAAGACGCATTTCATATTCTTTAAATATTCACTGCTAAAAGTGGAAATACATTCTGAACACCATTGCAACTGTTTTTGGTAGAATAATAATATTGAATTGTATTGAAGCTAAAACAACTGGTAAGCATGTTGAATAAGAGGTTTTAGATACTATATGATTAGTAGTGTAATGCGTTTTCGTGGGTGTTTACATAATTTGAATGTTATGTAGGTTGGTTCTGTAGTTTGTTCATTTATAGTACGATAGTAATACTATTACGTGAGCTGTATCCTGGGAGTAGTTTCTGAAATTTGTTCTAGCAAAGAAAACAGTTTCATTACCCTGAACAATGACATTGTTGTTAGCTGTAATTCTTGAAAAATGAATATCCAGACACACATAATGGAAAAATGGACACATTTCCTAATTTAGATTTATTCATGGGCCAGCTTTCACCTTTTTCATTCATAGATTATGCAGATTGTAACATCACGGCTAACTGATTAAGAATTATAGGTGCATATTTCTGTTGACTAAATGTATGTAAACAATAAATAATCAATATAAAATTGATAAATAAACATATGTATCCCCAACCTTTCTAAGGGTTTGATCACATGACCAAATTGACTGATTTGTTTGTGGTAAATGCTGTAATGTGACGCCTATCAGGGTAGCGTGGATTATAGGCATACAACGACACACTGTAGTACGGTTGTGCACATTGCTTGGTTTATTTATTTCCTTATGGTGTGTGCACACTGGTAAAATTATTCACATCAGAATTAATGACAGTGATTTCAGTAATCTTTACCTGCTGAATTCAGTTGACAAATATACGGAGACTAGTGGCTTCTATTTCAATCACTTCTAAAACTCCCTTTTCAAATCTATGCATCTGCTTATATACCATGAATAATCCCGCCGTATCCAGCAGAATCCTGCAGAAAACGGCAGAATACAGGCGTGATATTCTGCCAGGTAGCCTAGCGACACTGGCGTGATCAGTTACATCTGGCAGAATTATCTAAAAGTCAACTAAACTCGGCGAATCAAGATAACTAATCCATAAATAACACATGAATACACAAATTACCGAAGTAGTGACATTTTCCGATGGCGAAATAAGAAGAATTCTGACTTTGAAATAGGAATATGCGAATTTCTGAACGTGCTATTTACCTCATTTGCATAACTGTCATAACAAAAACGCCCACAGGGCTATACCACAATGCATCAGACTTCCGCCATGAAACTGTCACTTATCCAGTCACGCGAATCCAACATTTTCCGTAAAAATACTCTTATATCGCCAATTATGTCTTTTGACATAGGATGAACAGGTAATCTTGACATGTCTTAATCATCAGTAACATAATGTTATCCAAAACATTCGCAATAGTTAGCGTAAAACTATGATTGTCATGGGTTTTCGTGCTTCGGAACTACGACAACAAATGTGCTTCGGGTTCGATAACAAATATAACTTGAAATTTCAGCCTCTATGAATTATTATGGATGGTAATAATATTATATGTAACATTCTCATAAGACGTTATGATATGAAAAGTTGATAAATAATGCAGAACAAATGTTATTCTGAAATAAATACCAATATTTCACCAACAAAATAGTCCCATAATCTCCTCAACATCATAGTGCTACAGTAATACCGGTTTGATCCTCTTTTTTTTCCACCAAAATATTTGTTGTTTGAGAAGAAAAACTGAATGAACTATATGTACATGTAACGAGAATTCCAAATTATCAACTTTATCTATAACGGACACATCTTGTAGTTGTTAATAAGGGCAGAAATTGATTATATGAAGTCCGACTTCGAGAATAAATCAATTTTCCTGTGAGATCACCATCAATTAAACTTGCTAAATTAAAGATTTCTTGTATTTGCCAAATTCTTGTGGTAACGTATACTGAGCAAAACTAGAAACGTCCCTCCATGTTTAAGGAAAGATTCATCAAAAACCAAAAGGGTTACTTTTAAAAATCAAAATGGAAAAACAAGTTCATTCATTTCTGTACCAAAGCCAATAAATTGCATTTGGATATCTTGTTAAATATTCGAGAGATAACCGGCCAAGGGCGGTAGGGGTCAAAATCAAAAATCACAAAAACTCAGAAATGTGTTACTTAATGTTTAGAGATGGAATTTCAATAAGTAATGTGGCAAATTCAGTAAATCTTCGTTAGTACCGAGTGTGGCCACCATTTGCATGAATGCATGCAATGATCCTACGCCGTATCGACGTGACGTAACGCAATACCAGTGCGTTGGGCAAATTCCTCCATTCCCGTTGTAACGCCCGTGTAAGATCGCGAACATTGTCAATCTGATGGTTAGCTCGTGCTTTGCGGCCCAGCTCATCCCATATGTGCTCAATGGGATTGAGATCCGGGGAGACCGCGGGCCATGGCATGACGTCGACGTTGTTTTGCTGTAAGTATTGAGTGGTGACCCTGGCTACGTGAGGGCGGGCATTGTCGTGCATCAATGTCACACCAGGACCATGCTGACGGATAAATGGTAAGGCTATGTGCATTTAGCACATATGCAACATAACGTTGTGCATTGATGTTGCCCTGTACAACAACCAAATCTGTCTTCCGGTTTCCCATGATCCCACCCCAGACCATTACGCTCCCTCCCCCAAACCTGTTCTTCTCAACAATGCAACAATCGGTGAATCTTTCATTTTTACGCCTGTATACCCGTAATCTTCCGTCAGCATGACTAACTGTGAACCGAGATTCATCGGTGAACAAAACTCGGTTCCAGTCAGCCCTTCTCCAGTTCAGATGACGTCGCGCCCATAACAGTCTGGCAGCACGGTGACGTTGGGTCATTATCTGACCAGTGTACGGGCGGCGTGCCCGGATTGGTTGGGCGTTACGACGTAACCGGTTGCGAATGGTCTGCCCTGAGACACCGTATCGCCTAGCAGTGACTGTGGCTGCCAATCGACGTTGACGTAAGTGCGTCAACGTAATGTAACGATCGGCTCTAGCCGTCGTTACACGAGGCCTACCAGGTCGCTGCCGGTCATGAACAGCCCAGTCTGCTGGTACCGGGCTGCAAGACGATCAATCGTCTTCCGACAGCAACCAAACCGAGGCGCGACCGCCCTGGCGGCCATCCCACCCGCAAGCATCCCAATTGCCTGATTTCGCTCGTGTTTTCGGAAAGCCGTGGCATATCGAAAAAAAACAGTGAAAAATTAAAAAAGTTTTTTAATTTTCCGAATAGCCCCTATCGCATGAATGGTACGACATGAACTGAATCACCTTATCGATGACAAGTATAGCGTGCACGTGGAAATCAACGTTCCGGTCACTGGCCGCTATGTAAACCGTGTGTATCGGCTAAACTCTACACGATCGTATTCTGAAAATCGCCACGGTTTAAAATACATGTTCTTTGAACATGTGGTACATACATAGACAGAGCTACACCGGCTATAAAACAGGGACGTTTCTAGTTTTGTTGAGTATACATAACATTGTATTGAAATATGGCTAATTGTCCGACAGATGAATACTGGACAAAACGCAGAAAAATAAAAGCGAAAGTTCGAGAACACTTGGCTGCCATACATGATGCTGTGGAACACTTTCAGTATCAGTCAGATCAATCGGGTATATTTGATAGGTCTCTCTCCGATCAAGTTGATGATGAAAATGTCGCTTTAGTTACAAGACAGTCCGATTCTGATTCTTGTACAGAAGAAATCATTTTTTTATGTATAAAGTTTATAAAAGAAAATGTATTGAACAACTAATTATATATTTACAAATTAATTATTTTAATATCTTCATTTTTCAACCATTTGTAGATAGTTATGAGAAATGCCGATCCAAACTGACACGGGCGGAGTTCGAGTCGGACATCCAGACCGATGTAGAGGAGCCGAAACAGAAACGGAGAAGATGGTAATTAGATACCTAACATCACTTACTGTTTGTCTATCCCAATCAAACTGGGATGACTCACTAGCCCAGTGGCACTTGTATACACAAGAGCACAAGGAATGGTTGATCAACTTCATGTTTTGCGGCTTATTCCAGTGTATTTCGGTGCATTTCCCATTATTTCTATGTAAACTCGATAATTCGTGTACTTTGGGTAATTTTCGTAGATTTGGGTATATTGCATAGATTTGGGTAACTATACTATCGCTTAACACCATCCGCGCAAAAAAATCTCGATTTACCCGCGTATTCGCCTTTCCAGATTTGATCGTGTTATCCGCTCATAATGACAGAAGGAATGAAAGCTTTATTCTCGATTGGCGAGTAAAAGTTCCGACCCCCTCGACTTCGAGACTGATTCCATCATCAATAGTCAACAAATTACTCCAAAGTCCAAATTCAGATTATATCGATTCGAGAGACATATAACAATATTTTGATGCAGACAGAAAACTTGAACAACATTATTTGTGGTATATATTGAATATATAAAAATGGGTGTCATCGCCGATTTTGAATCAAGACGACATCCCGGAGATAACACATCTCGTCTCCGGCATGCGATCCATGACGTATGACCTATGGTGCAATTTCATTGGCTTACTAGTCGAGACACTTTACTATAAAATCCATATTTGGATTTCGTAGTAAAAATTCCGACACGGATGTGTCGACACTGTTGTGGTTTTGTAACGCGCTCAATGAGTCAGCCAATGAACGCCGCGCTGACAAATAGCATTTACACACTGTTTATCAACAATCTCCGCTTTCTAATCTTAGTTTGATAATGGACAATATATCTTCTTTTTGAGACAGAATATGAAAGTCTAACTTCAAGTGACAGTCCATACCATATACAACAATATTAATTGTTGTTATTGGTGGAGAATTAAGCGTTTTATCATTAAAAAAATGCTGCGGATAGTCGCGATCTTTCTTACCTTCTAACTGTGATAACGTAATCTGACACGGGATTGTGTGGAGGCGTTAGGTATGCGGCGTAGAATGTGTCGCGTTTGTAACAAACTAGCCAGACCGCCAAATACACACGAATAACACACAAAACACCGAAATATCAACCATTCCTCGTGCACCTGTGCTTGTATATACATGTACAACCAGAAATGGTTGAATCCCTGTCATGGGCTTGAATAAATAGTTTCCCAGTATTATCATATCCCACACCTCGGAGGAGACCAGATATTTCCATACTTCACTATGGTTGTATAGACCCTGCATGTCGTTGTGTCTCTTTTATGACTTAAAATTCGATCTTCCACGGTTTCCATCTGCTTTACTTCATACTCTACATACATGCACACAATTTTTAGTTAGTGATGAGCATACTGTGATCAACCATGAATCGAATCTATACTTTGTAGGCCCACCCTGCGGTATGATGACAGCGACACTGACGAAAACGTTGCTCCGTCTGCCAGTCGAGGCAAAGTGTCGGCCACCTCCACTCATACCGTCTCGGCAGGCGAAATACCAGAGGCACTACCATTGCCGCCAGCCAGGGTTCCCAAATACGAGCCCACTACGTGCGCATCAACAAACAGCGCCATCACTACCACACACGGGCGTCACGGAGCCATCTATATTCCCACGAACAGCGCCATCACTACCACACACGGACGTCACGGAGCCATCTATATTCCCACGAACAGCGCCATAACTACCACACACGGACGTCACGGTGCCATCTATATTCCCACGAAGAGCGCCATCCACGCCATCCACACCATCAGCGTCAACAACACCCCGAGTACCGGCACAAGGATCTTCAGCCAGTGTGTCGTTCAAAGTTGTTGTTTTTTTTTTGTTTTTTTTTCACACACAACTTTACTTAATACTACAGTATGCCATAGGGGCATATCCATGTTTTACTAACATAATATCCTAGTTTTTCCTACAGTTTGTGACTTGAAAAACCTACAGGTATATAAGCACCATTGCTCCCAATGAAATGATGGTATAGATTGCAGATATTAACGGAGTGAATGAGCCCGAACATGAGCAAATATTTCCTATTGCATATCCGATAACAGTTGGAATCGATGTTGCTATTTTGAGACAATATCCATGAATCCCATCAAATATGTGAAAAAATCGTCCAAAATACAAAATGTTCTCTGACACACATAGCTATGCAATTTTCCCAAAATTGTTGATGTCATTTACGAAAAATATCTCAAAATAACTAACTCTCGAACATTTAATAAGGCAACTTATCTCTAGAAAGGACTGGTTCTTCATTCAATTATTATTACCAATCTGTTACACTACATGCATTGTCATCAAAGTGTTTATATACTCGTTTAATACGGTTTCAAAGTCACAAACTGTAGCTATGACAGTCAGGCTATGTTATACCTAGTATGTGTATTTGAGCGTCAGTTTATTGAAGTCCATCTAACTAGTGTCACCATTGTTATAGTATTGCTGACGTCTAGTCATTAATTGTTGTTTTTTTTACTACTTGTGCTTTGCGTAGTATTTAAGCCTCAGTTTGTGAAAGTCGGCTTAAAGTGGTGTCACCATTGTTAATAGTATTACTGACATCTAGTCATTATTAGTCTATTTTTCCTACTTGCTCTGGTGGGTGGTAGGAGGAAGCAGCGAAGGGTAATTCATCCTTACCGGAAAGCTGACCTACATGATTTGGCCCTTTTTTACCGTTTTGGCACCCTGGTACTTGAGAGCTGAACCCTGTTATGCTCCATTAAGAAGTAATATGCTTATAGCTAACCATGTTACTTTGGGGCAGAGCTAAGTGACTTTGGCGTGGCATGGACCTGGCACCAGGTCAGGATATTCTGATTTCAGGGCTGAATATATAGTTTATGTAAATATTGAGCTCTGATTTTGGGAATTTCCCTCATTTTTTACAGGCTAAATGCGGGATAGTCCATCCCGTTGGCCCGGCCTTACATGACCCTGGCTGTTGATAGGCCGTTAAACACCAATAATCAATCAATCCTACTTGCTCTTTGCGTAGTATTTTTAGCGTCAGTTTGTGAAAGTGGGCTTAAAGTATTTGTAACCATTGTTATAGTATTACTGACATCTAGTCATTATTTGTTTACTTTTCCTACTTGCTCTTTGCGTAGTATTTAAGCGTCAGTTTGTGAAAGTCGGCTTAAAGTATTTGTAACCATTGTTATAGTATTACTGACATCTAGTCATTATTTCCTACTTGCTCTTTGCGTAGTATTTAAGCGTCAGTTTGTGAAAGTCGGCTTAAAGTATTTGTAACCATTGTTATAGTATTGCTGACGCCTAGTCATTATTTGTCTATTTTTCTACTCGCGCATTGTGTAGTATTTGAATGTCAGTTTTGTGAATGTCGGCCTAAAGTCAAGTTCTGATTTCAGGAATTACCCCATATATGGACAGGTTGATTGGGATAGTCCAGTCTGTTGGCCCGGCCTTAAATTACCATAGCTGTTGATAGAGGCCCCTGTTCCACAACAATAACCCAATAACCCACAATACACCCACCTGATTACGGGCAGTTGGTGCTTTGGGGCATGAGGAGGGTAATTTAACAATCTGAGTGGGTGGTAGGAGGGAGCATGCGATGGGTCGTTCAACAATTGGGGTTCAACTTTACCTGAATGCCGACCTACATGGTTTGGCCCTCATGTACCGTTTTGGGCCTCTGGTACTTGAGGGCTAAATCCTGGTATACACCATTAAGATAGTAATAAGATTATAGCTGGTCACATTACATTTGGGTTTGAAGCTAAGTGACTCTGGTGTGGCATAGACCTGGCTCCAGGTCTGGGCATTCTATTTGCATTTTATATTGAACTCTGATTTTGGGAATTTCCCTCATTTTTGGACAGGTTGAATGCAGGAGAGTCTGGACATCTTGTTGGCCCGGCCCAAAAGATGCATACCCATACATTACACAGAATTTGTTTATAACAGAACTTAAACAGATACCTAGTTTTGTAATTTGTAATCATTCCACACGTTTCCTACATCAAAAGCGACCGCGGCGCTTTTTACACAATATTACCTAATTTCTCAATACTGTACACAGAGTGATGCATGTACCATGGGTAATGTGTGGATATGCATCTTTAAATGACCTTAGATGTTGATGGGCTGTTAAACACCAATAATCAATCCTGATCCTTATAGAAGAATGCTTACTTGCATGGTTCGGCCCTCATGTACAGTTTCAGCTTCCCGATACTTGAGAGCCGAATCCTGCTATACCAAATTGACAACTATGTGCGACTTGAACCTGTCACCAGGCTGGAATATTCTAATTTAAGAGCTGAATATACATGTATATTAGAAATATATACATCAAATTCTGGAAATTTTACTAATTATAGACGGGTTGAATACGGGATAGTTTCGAGTTCGACACAATAGTTGAATGAATTCATTTGTTGATATGTCATGAATTTATTGAAAATATGTGATACACCAATAATCAACCTATCTGATTTGTTGGTCCCATCTTTAATTGCCCATATTGGTATTTACAACAATCTAGTCGTGTTATAAAATTATCTTTATGTAAAATTGTGTTTATATACATGTGCGTTAATGATAAAATACAGAAAATACTAAACATCGACTTTGTATGCATTATGCCCAAAGTGGAATATGTCAGTGACCTATGTTGGTATGAGTTTACATTTACAGTGGTCAATTTTCACATTGGACTGATACTGGCATTGAAGCTGTAGACATACGGTACAAATATTGGTACAATATGTTAAAATCAAATTGTGCCAATAAGTGTTGATTGCTAAAACAATATCAATCCAATATATAATTCCAATATCGGTCTGATGGGAAAACGATCAGCTGCCAATATCGGTCCGATGGGAAAATGATCAGCTGCCAATATCGGGCCGATGGGAAAACGATCAGCTGCCAATATCGGTCCGATGGCAAAACGATCAGCTGCCAATATCGGTCCGATGGGAAAACGATCATCTGCCAATATCGGTCCGATGGGAAAAACAATATCGTGCCAATATCGGACCTACGTTGGCATGATATCGATATTGATATCGGTCCGATAACGGACCGACGTCCATCCGACACGATATCGGGCCGATGACATGTCGATTTGCAAACCGCTAATCGGTCCGATATCGAAAACGACATCGGGCCGATATCGAGAGTATATCGGTGTTATGTCGGTCCGATATCGACATGCTAGCTGGGATTTACTCCTAATTCGTTTGGCGGATATTTTCGCCGCTAGCATGCAAAGATTTAATATATCTAGTAATTGTTAGTTAAAGTGGTTCACACCATGCAAGGTATTAATATTGTTTTAACTGAACTTGCTAAATTTAAAATGCCATTTGAATACTGTATCATTCGTGTTTCTCCCATATGTTCTTAAAATTTATATAAACGTATAAATGTACTTTGAAAACACATGACAATCGTCTTCACGCGACTTACTTAGACTGGTTATAATCAGAACCCAAAAAACCTGTCATGCTTGTCGAGGCACTAGCCACTCGTTTCGCGAACGGATGTCGTCGCACCGGGGACGGTGGACACCGCTCCCTTACAGGGTCAAAGTCTGTCATACTGGTGGCCGCACTTTTGACCCTCATGTGGCGTACACTGGCTGATGTGGGACAGTTTGGGTCGTCGGCCTGGTCGAAATCGTCGTCGTCGTCCCAGTGCACGCGATACGGAGCCAGCTCCTCCTGGGAGCTATACTGGTCGTCATACTCCGCCTCCCCTTTCCTTATACTCCTTAATATAGTGGCAGGCATTCAACATGCAGTTACCATGTTTTAAATGTATTCTAACTAGACATTATACCAAAGTTAGATTACGGTTCGTCCGCATGTACGACGAGATAATCCGCGAGCTTTAGCGAGTGGATTATCGATCGTACATGGGGACGAACGTGATTTAATTGTTTTATCACATCCTCATGCGCATACCTTGCCCGTGTGCTGCGTAAATGCAGAAACGAAACTGGAAAATGTATCAAAGATGTTTGTAAATGATGGCTACTTTTACAGTCAAGTATGCCAAGCGTTGCAGTGACCTTTGTGATGGTTCAAATGTTAATGCCATGTGAATGGTCGTACGAGTGTGTCACTTATGTCCACATGCACCATGTGTGTGACTATTAAAGTAATCTATTGAGTTATTACATGATGGAGAAACTCTTATAATATTTAACCCTTAGACACGCTACTCACAACAATTGTCGTCTCCTGTTGCTTTTATATCTTGCCTTATTTCTCAATAAAAACATGGTTTGACAGCACTTCAGAATCATTTCCAATGGAAATGATTCTGAAGTGCTGTCAAAGCATGTTGTAAATTATTCTAAAGTGCTGTCGAAGCATGTTTTGGATGATAAAAATGGAAAATAAACAGCAGACGACAAACAATTAAGATAGCGGTCTAAGGGTTAAGGATAGGGTTGATGTTAGTACATGAACTACTATCTGTTCCACGTTTTGCTGCCGACGAACTTTTGGCTATTAAACACATTAAATCTAAAAAATATTTAAAAGTACTTTTTCATCAATAACAAAAAAGTTATTGATGAAAAAGTACTTATTTTTAAATATTTTTTAGATTTAATGTGTTTAATGGCCAAAAGTTCGTCGGCAGCAAAACGTGGAACAGACAGTAGAGAAAGTGAGCAGGGGCTCACATATACCCCCGGCTGCCGCCTGGACCAACAAATAAAAACTTTAACGCAAATATTTAAAAAACTTTAAACGCAAATTTCTAAGTAATTTAACAATGACATTGGACACGAAGGCCACATGGGTGTGGTATGTAATGAAAATATGGATGATGATAAGGAGGTGTATGAAGTTTGAGATCAATCCAACTTACTGTTAGAGAGATAATGGGTACCAAAAACATTAACGTGGACTGATGGACAAGCGGAAGGACGGGCGGAATTACGAAAACTATAATTCCAGCACAAAAATATTTACACAATTCCCTAACATTTGATTGGTCCGTTGCAAGTCTCCGTCCAAAATTTATATCCCAGTAAACTCCATGCCGAACTACTTTCCGTAACCGTCAGGCGCAGTTAAAATAATTCTTAAGAAAACGGAAAATAAGCACATTTTCTTGATGAATTTATTTTAAATGCTGGAATTATAAGGAATGAATGGCCTTTTTGTGGAATTTATCGGGGTATAAACTTGGAAAAGCCGCGGGAATATTGGAAGGCCTTCGTCCAGTATTCCCGCGACTTTTCCAAGTTTATACCCCGATAAATTCCACAAAAATGCCATTCATTCCTATAATATACTACTCGACGTACTTCATATGCCGGGGGTATAAATAACAAATTGACTTTGTCAAGTATCCCTGTAACTAATTCAGGAGCTAAGCCACCATATGCATCTAGATTGATTTACTAACTGAAAATATGAACAATTCAAGTTTATTGTTACAATTAACCCTTACACCGCTATCTTAATTTTGATGTCGTCTGCTGTTTATTTTCTATTTTCCATTTTTATCATCCAAAACATGCTTTGACAGCACTTTAGAATCATTTCCAATTTAGAATAATTTCAATTGGAAATGATTCTCAAGTGCTGTCAAACCATGTTTTTATTGATAAATAAGGCAAGATATAAAAGCAACAGGAGACGACAATTGTTGTGAGTAGCGGTCTAAGGTCCAATGATAGCACAATAGTTGTTTCACTGACCAAAAGGTGATCCTAATTAGACTGTGTGGACGCAGGGCTCCAGATAAGGAATTAGTAATTGAGTATTGTCACTCCATCATTTCTGAAGCAATTGGGTATTTCGAAATTTTAATTGGGTAAAATAAAATCACACTACCGGTATACTGTTTACACATCAACAGACAGCAATTATTGAATAGTTTGCTTCGAAATTAAAACATGTCTTGGCATTTCATTAGAATTGTCTCCTCGGAGACAATTCTAATGAAATACCAAGATGTGTTTTCATGGCAAATAAGAAAAATGTGCTATAATTGTGGTCTGTTTATTGTTTTCTGCAGCATGGTTCTGCAACATTGATACTCGCTACTTCTGATTTCAATTGGGTTTTTGGCAATTTTAATTGGGTATTTAAGCAAATATGCAGCTTATCTGGAGCTCTGGGACGTATACGGTAGGTTGATCTAGGTCCACACTGTTTTGGAAAGTCATTATGCCAGATTTTGTAATATTTATATAAATGAGTTCACCGATTTCATTAGAAACCAGCAACATCTTAAAAGAATAGTAAACACTGCAGTTCCTGAGGACCTGGCGACTCATCTTGATCTACATTGTTTGCAAATTTTCGTTTTATGGTCTGTTTGGTTGATAGGCTTAACTTCAGACGTGAAAAACACAACTCAAACATGCAGAATATGCATGTTCAATATCAGCGTAACATACGATATAACTGTTGCTATCTCGGGTACTTGATCAATGTTAGTCTAACTGAAAAGCATGCAAAGAGTTAACCCTTACAATGCTGAAATACATTTTGTCATCTGCTGATTACTTTTTATTTTCCATTTTTATCAACTAGAAAATGTGTTCATTGAACATGGATGGCTCACATGCCGCTGTGATCGTAAACGAGGCACAATTTGGAGTCGAAAAGGGGGTCGAATCATAAATCCAAATAAACTTTGCGCATTAACTCATCATAAGGAAGCTACATACCAGGTTTCAGGTGTGTAGCTATTAGGGTATAAAAGTCTTAGGAGTTACAAGGCAAAACTGCCAAATTCTAAGTTGATAATCCGTTACCCGGGGGTCGAATCAAAAATTGAAATAAACTTTGCTCATCTACTCATCAGCTGCCTATGCTGAATAAATGTAATTACATCAATTGATGACAGTCTGTAAATTTCACATTAACAATGTTTTCTTGTAAACATTTATTGGATTTACATTATTGAGCATAGGCTGCATATGCAGCCTATGCTAAATAAATGTAAATCCATCAATTGAAATTTCCAGACGATTCTAAATTTGAGCTTACAAACATTTTAGTCGTACAATGTTTTTGTTTCCCATGAATAATGATGGTGAATCTTTGTACTTCATATCTAACAAAAACCTGGGATGAAAACATGATACTTGTATAGTATTAGGTGTGATCAGATTGGAGATGGTTTCAATAAGTGTTACTGTTAGCTACCAAACACATACAAATTATTTTCATATAAATGCTTGTTTTAAAATACTAATACTAAATACATGTTTTAACTAGGAATGAGCAAATTCACAAACATCCAATCACAAAAATCGAAAACCAACTCATTTCGTCTGATCCGTAAAATCTGACATAATACTAGTAACGGTTGTTGCGCTTTTCGAGCTTTTCTTGCGAAACTTCGACGGTGTAGTTCCATGTCGATCCACGGAATCGTCATCATCGTCCCAGTGTACCCCCCGGTACTCGCCCAGTCCCTCCTGTGAGCTGTACTGGTCCTCGTACTGGCCATACTCCGTCTCCGCCTCCCACTTATCATACTCCCCATAGCGGTCGGTCCGCGGGTTCGGGTCCTGCTTTATACCCTTGCTGCTTAAACATCCCATGGGGCTAATGTACTGCATCTACGAGTCCATTTCACCGTTCGTAGGTCAATGTAAATGTGTCCGAGATGCTATGTGCTTGTGGCATGGCAAATTTAATTTGTTGTGTTTTGTTAGTTTTAGATGGATGGTCTATGCACCACCATGTTGTAATTTGAAAATGTAGTATCTAGCCCGAATTGTTCACCGAGTATTAAGATGTTAGCTTACAGACATATTTAAATTTTTAAATCCAAATCAATTGATATTTAAAATCCATTAATTTTCGACACATTGCATTTTTTTCTTTAAACAATGCAGTCTAAACTATGACCAGTGTAGCAGATATGGGGCCCAGCTAGGTGGTAGGTTCGATACTGGTATGTTCGACAGGGTATGGTACATTCACACAAATTTTACAATCTGCTACAGTGGAACCTCTCTAAACCGGACACCCTGGGGGTCCCCAGGGTGTTTGTTTGTTTATTGGTGTTTCACGGCCTATCAACAGCTAAGGTCATGTAAGGCCGGGCAAACAGGTTCGATCCCGTTTTAACATGCTGCATTAGGGGGGAAATCACAAAATCAGAACTGAATATTTACATCGAGAAAAAATATATTCAGCCCTGAAATTAGAATAACCTGACCTGGCGGCAGGTCCATACCACACCAAAGTCACTTGGCCCCTTCCCCTAAAATAGGATTATGAATAATCGCAATACTCACATAAGGGGTATCTGTCATATACAAAATGCCAAAGACGTATGTGAGGGCCAAACCAGGTCTCCAGTCGGGATTCCGGTAAGGATGAACCCCGATTGTTAAATTACCCATCGCTTGCTCCCACCTGCCACCCACTTCCACAGGGTGTCCAGTTTAGAGAAGCTTCACTGTAATTAAGTTCTTCATGAACAGTTTTTGTCATTTTCAATCATGAACAGATACGACAGTGTTTTTTAGATCGGCGAACGATCACAATTGGACGAACTTTGTATGGTTGGAGTCTCTAATGTATATGATCATGGTGCACGACTTTAGTTTGAGCTGGCGATCAGCTATCGGCCAAATATGACCGATAATCCAGCCGGACGGCCTCCGATTCTGTGTGAGATTCTTTCGTACACGCAACTTTCGCTTTGGATGGGGTAATCAAAACGCGAATAACTCAATAAATACTTGAAACAGCGATTTGAAGTGAGTATATTCACACACCTAATACCTTTATCGATTGCCAGAGACATATTTCATACATTTAATCGATGTTTATTGTGTTTGTGCGAGCCGGAAAAAAGAGGGCTCTTTCTATAGTAGCGCTATTTATGCTCACCTTGAATTAACGTATAGTACTGTACGAGACCAAGTGGGTGGGGTAATGGGATTTTTTTAATAGGCATTTTTTTGGTGTCATAGGTCCGAGTCTTCCACCTGTGTATATCAGATGTGAATCCTGGCCGGCTAACAATAACATTAACACGGAGTATGTAATGACACTTCAATATCATCAAGATGATTGAGCTACACCATGGTGATGTAACGCGCGAGAAACATGACAGTTACAGAAGTCCAGATAAGCTGCGTATTTGCTTAAATACCAAACTAAAATTGCCAAAAACCCAATTGAAATCAGAAGTAGCGAGTATCGAAAAGCAATAAAAAATTTGTGGTACCTTTATCATACCGCAGAAAACTAAACGGACCACAAATGTAGCATATTTTTCTTATTTTCCATGAAAACACACCTTGGTATTTCATTAGAATTGTCATCAATTAAAATTTTGAAATACCAAATTGCTTCAGAAATGATGGAGTGAGAATACTTAATTACTAATTCCTTATCTGGAGTGCTGGAAACATGACAGTTACTTCCCGCAACTAACAAAATGTGTGCAAT
This sequence comes from Conchocele bisecta, assembly GCA_029237695.1. Classification (NCBI taxonomy): domain Eukaryota; kingdom Metazoa; phylum Mollusca; class Bivalvia; order Lucinida; family Thyasiridae; genus Conchocele; species Conchocele bisecta. The sequence continues at coordinate 50,861,169 of CM055276.1, read as the reverse complement.
TCACACAAGAACACGCAAAACACTAGACTAACATGTCATGTCTCTCATGTTTAACTTCTATTTTTCATTATTGGACTTATCATTTATTACAGAGCTCCAGATAAGGAATTAGTAATTGAGTATTGTCACTCCATCATTTCGGAAGCAATTGGGTATTTCAAAATTGTAATTGTGTAAAATGGAATCACACTACTGTTTACACATCAGCAGACCGCACTTAGTGAATAGTTTGCTTCTAAACTAAAACACATCTTGGTATTTCATTAGAATTGTCTCCAAGGAGACAATTCTAATGAAATACCAAGATGTGTTTTCATGGGAAAATAAGAAAATATGCTATATTTGTCGTCTGTTTATTGTTTTCTGCAGCATGATAAAGATACCATAAATTTTTCATTGCTTTTTGATACTCACTACTTCTGATTTCAATTGGGTTTTTGGCAATTTTAATTGGGTATTTACGCAAATACGCACCTTATCTGGAGCCCTGAATTCATTTATTATTTACATTGCTATCGGTAGTAAAGCCATAGTGTTATGTCTAGCAATACACCACTGATTCAAATGTGGCTGTGACTGGAGAAATGAGGCTTACAGGTTTTGATACCAGTGTAGATCCAGATCAGACTGCGTCCACATCGATCAGTATCTGCACTGTTCACCATTCCATCAATGAAACACCCGTCATGTTTCTAACAGTAATGTAGATCATTATCAGGCATCAGGACTGCTACACTGGTCAAAATTCCATAAGCCACATTTCTCCAATCACAGCCACATTTCTTGTTTGGGCAGTTGATCATAAAACTGACGGATATAGGTATCGTTCGGTAACCGGTTATCCTCAGTAACTTTCTCTTTTATCTCCGGTTTATTTTCAAATCCATTTCATTAACAGCAACTATTCTGAGAATGAAAACAAACCTTTAGCTACTTACTCACTTCTAGAATTGTGTATTAGCTGGAAAGACGGACGGTCAACAAAGCAGAGATGTGTATCTGCAGGATTGGTGTCGTTGGCATTGTTGAAGTTTCACTTGTTGTTGTTGTTGTTGTTGTGGCTGTGACTGGAGAAATGCGGCTTATTGGTTTTGCGACCAGTGTATATCAGGATATACACTGTTCGCCATTCTATTATTAATTAAACTAGAAATGTGGCCTGTCTGCACACGAATGCCCCCGCTGGCAGCCAAAGAAAACGAGGTATATTTGATTATAAGCCATTTACCCGAGCGTTAAGGTTTGGAACGCACCAAGTCTGAGCTTGACCCTGGGCTTAGCAGGGGCGGGACGAATGTGGATTTGTCACAGGGCGGTAGAGGAGCATTGGAGCAATGCGTGTGTGAAATGTGAAGCAGATCCGAGCAAGGAAACATAAATTACAAGCCATTTACCCGAGCGTTAAGGTTTCAAACGCACCAAGTCTACGAGCTTGAACTTGGGCTTAGCGGGGGCGGGACAAATGTGGATTTGTCACATGGCGGTAGAGGAGCATTTGAGCAATGCGTTTGTGAAATGTGAAGCAGATCCGAGCAAACAAACAGAAATTACAAGCCATTTACCCGAGCGTTAAGGTTTCAAACGCACCGAGTCTGTGACTGGACTCTGGGCTTAGCGGGGGCGGGACGAATGTGGATTTGTCACAGAGCGGTACAGGACCATTGGAGCAATGCGTGTGTGAAATGTGAAGCAGATCCGAGCAAGGAAACACAAATTATAAGCCATTTACCCGAGCATTAAGGTTTCGAACGCACCAAGTCTGTGACCTTGACCCTGGGCTTAACGGGGGCGGGACGAATGTGGATGTCACAGCGTGGCAGAGGACCATTGGAGCAATGCGTGTGTGAAATGTGAAGCCGATCCGAGCAAGGAAACACAAATTATAAGCCATTTACCCGAATGTTAAGGTTTCAAACGCACCAAGTCTGTGACCTTGACCCGGGGCTTAGTGGGGGCGGGACGAATATGGATTTGTCACAGGGCGGGAGAGGACCATTGGAGCAATGCGTGTGTGAAATGTGAAGCAGATCCGAGCAAGGAAACATAAATTATAAGCAATTTACCCGAGCGTTAAGGTTTCGAACGCACCAAGTATGTGACCTTGACCCTGGCCTTAGCGGGGGCGGGACAAATGTGGATATTTGTCACAGGGCGGGAGAGGACCATTGGAGCAATGCGTGTGTGAAATATGAAGCAGATCCGAGCAAGGAAATTATAAGCCATTTAACCGAACGTTAAGGTTTCAAATGCTTGAATTATAAGGAATGAATGGCCTTTTTGTGGAATTTATCGTGGATATAAACTTGGAAAAGTCGCGGGAATACTGGACGAAGGCCTTCCCGCGACTTTTCCAAGTTTATACCCCGATAAATTCCACAAAAAGGCCATTCATTCCTATAATGTACGATTAATTTCCACATTTGCTCCAAAATAGTTGCCAACTCTCTCGAGATGAATAACCGGAAATATCGCCGAACGAGCACAGCAAATTGTGGACTGACCAAACGTTTCTTTGCGATTAACCCGAATGTTCTGACTGTCACGCAGGACGAGTACGACTTGCATGTAGGCGCCTGCGTGAAAGTCAGCAAATGCGGGTTACTTTTTTTGCGATGTGCATACATGGATAAGAGACAAAGACAAGAATAATATATATTTTTTTAAATTTTATTTACATTTGAAAATGCACCGAATGTAGTGGTGGTGTCTTATTTACCATCGAGGTGTTTGTTCGTTTGTTGGGGTTTAACGGCCTATCAACAGCTAAGGTCTTTTAAGGCCGGGTCAATGGGTTTAGTACTAAATCCCATATATTACCTGTGCAAGTACATGTACGTTTTCAAGTACAAATGGGGGAAAATCCATTTACAATAACAAAACTATATAATAATCCTGATATGATGCCAGGTCCTAGCCACACCAGAATCACTTGGCCCCTCCCAAAAGCAGTAGGATCAGTAATAATCTTACTACTTTTATAATGGGCAATAACCCAATTCAACTCCCAGGTAACAAAAGTGCCAAAGATAAAAACGTACCGGAGGGCCAAACCAGGCAAATCGTGATTCCTACAAGGAGGAACACCTACCGTTAATTTACGCCATCGCGTTCGCCCGACCAACCACCCACTATAATAGTGGTGTGACATCCCCGAACATACTATTCTAAGAATGTGTTCTATATAAGTCAGAATCAGACAAGTTTCATTGGACGAGACTGAAACCAGATCACTATTGACCAATCAAATGGTCTGATTTTGATCAAGGTCAATAGTAGACGGTCAATGTATTGAATGAAATAATGTCAATCTGATGGGAAAATAATGTTATGTACATATTCATAATGCTTTATAAAATTGGTGATACACCCCAAACAAACTATAATATGCATGTACATTTGTATTTATGAATATTTCTAAGAATGTTTTCTAGGATAAAAGTTCGAATCAGACAGTTTCATTGGACGAGATGGAGCCCAGCACACTCTCGCCCAATCTAACGGTCAGATTTCGATCAAGGTTATAGCCTATACAAAATAGCAAAATAGTTTCATGACAATTGATGTTTCCCTGACATTCTGCATGTTTCTAAACATAATTAGAATGTTTTCAGCCATTGTACCATCCCTGTCACACTTTTAACACATGTACTTTCGCCTGGTAGTTGAGTTCGGCGATTATCATAAATCTCTCGACTTCGTCCTACTCTTGTGATGTATATGCGAGTGACTGGATCAATTGGGCTTCTGGGATTTGCGATCAGTGTATATCCTGATCAGCCTGTGCATCCGCACAGTCTGATCAGGATCTGCACTGTTCGCCGTTATATCAATGAAATACCAATCATGATTCTAACAATCCATATAGATCGTTATCAGGATACATGGATGTGTTATTTGATCAGGAGATACACTGGCCACAAAACCCATGAGCCCCATATCCCCAGTCACAGCCACATATTAGAGATTAAGGCAGCTGATTATGTATTCGGTCTCCCACCTCCCCTTACAACCGTCCAATCGCCACCGTACGCACATTGCATACTCCCGTCAATATTGCACCATCATCAGCATGGACATCTTATAGAACGACACTAAAATGAGACACGAATATGTGCGAATATGTGCGTTTTTTTTCATGAAATATATGTATAGAAACTTATGAAGTTGAAATATGACTAAATTTCGTCATTATATAACCTGTAGCTAACGTACATAAACTATAGTCTGTTTCAGGAAAGCTGCCCAATTTTTACGGCCATATAAACAATTCAAAAACAATATTTATTTTCGATAATATTAAATTAAAGGAAAATTTAAGAATGAGCCTTCTTTTTATTTCGTGAAATTTTGGTTTTAATACGAAAAACTGATTTGTCTATGGGAATTTAACATGGGAGAAAAGGAGGTGGAGGAGTTGTGGGAGGAGTCGGAAAACGAAAAAATTTGGAAATCGACTTAGAAACCTGGCTAGATAGCTTGGATATGATCTAACTAAGAAAAGTTAAATTTTGAAAATCGGTCAGCGTGATCGTCTGGACAACGCGGTGGAGCTTAATGCTGTCAAACAAACTTTGACCAATCAACATC